>NNCF01126229.1:0-22754 GCA_002313205.1 Laupala kohalensis | reverse complement strand
AAATTACAAACATATTGACATTATATATGTATTATAACTCGCAGCTAACTTTTTATCTTATCTAGGAACTTTTGCTGAAATTTTTGAATCCGCCTCTGCCTTAGGGCCCTTGATCGGAATTGATGGGATGGTCCCTTGCTTTGCTTCGGGAGAGTAAATTAGTTTATTGTCCTCCACGTGGTCATACGCAGTTTGTACTGTTTTTTGACAATAAATTTATGATAATTTTTACCACATTTACCATTCCACCAAGAATAAGAAAAAAATAAGTTAATGATACTCCTTGACTCCTTTGAGTATATCACGGAACATGTATATTTTGTGAAGTTTCAAATCTGCAACGTGAGGTTGTATAGTCATGGCGTCTGCGGCAGTCAAGGATCCGAATAGTTACCTCACGACAAAACAGGCTGAAGAAACTGATAAACAACTTGCTGAAGAATGGGCTCAGTTGGAGGAATTATACAACAAGAGGTTATGGATGATTTTAAATTATTAGAAAATTAATTCTTGTTTTGATAATGTTAATTGAGGTATGACTTATGTTTGCAGATTATGGCACCAGTTGACATTAAAATTGGAAACATTTGTGAAACATCCTTCATTACAAAAGGGTGATAATTTAGTTCAACTCTACAATAATTTTATTCAAACTTTTGAGAGCAAGTGAGTGAATGCATTGGATGGTGGATTTTATATTCTGATGATGAATATAATGATTGTTTTTATATTTGCAGAATTAATCCCTTGTCTTTGGTTGAAATATTGGCCCATGTTGTTGTTCAATATGAGGATAAGAGAGAGGCTCTTCAGTTTTTGGAAAAATCAGAAGCCAAAGTTAAAGCTAACAATGAAGCTATTTCCCTCTGCAAGGTCCTTGGTGGACAGATAATGTTAGAAAAATTGAATGACCAAGATGGCACAAAGGTAGGAAAATTGACCTACATTTGGATGTTATTGATTTTGAAATTTTGTAATGAAAGAAATGATTTATACTTTTCTAAATTTTGTTTTGTAGCTTTTTGTTTGTACATGAATAATTCGTAATCAAGTTGTTTTATCTGTATCGAATTTTATGATCCTAAAATTGGTGTATTTGATCACTATTGAAGTGGCATTTTAATTTCTAGAAATATTTCAGTGAATTGTACATGTTTCTGAGGCAGCTATTTTATAAAATAATAACCAAGTTGGGTAATGGTTTGGGATGTTTGATAAGGTACTTTAATAAGGACACTTTCCATTTGTGAGTTCTAAGTAATTTGAGTTATGTCCACTTATTTTGCATGGATTGAATTAAACGAGAAGTTTTGAAGTTTGTATATGAATTGTTTTTTGCTAATTGCACTGTTGGTAGGTGTTCTGAATTGTTAACATAATAATAAATGAAGAAAAATGATGAAGCACAGGTGTGCTTCTTGAGTTGGTACTGAGCATGATGAGTTGATGCTGAATGTATCAGAGGGCTGTAATAGTTTAACACCAATTGCCATAGAAGACATCATTGAAATGGAAAGGAGCCGATATTTGGCAAGAACTGCACCTGCTCTGAAAGAACCTTCATGTGTGCTAGCTGAAGTAGGGCTACCTGGAAATTACCTGGAGGAGTGAAGTGTTCTTAAAGAAATTATACTGCATGTTTATTTCTGTGCTTATCCAGGCTTGGATAAGACCAGGTACAAACAGAGTGTGTGTCTGAAATTTTCATCTCATTCTCTTATTTTGGAAGGAAATAGCAGTGGATTAATGCACAATCTAACAGTTCATTGATAAAAAGAAATCCCACAACAAGTATGTATTCTTATAGGAACTGACTAGAGAATGAAGAATTGTGGAAGTTGGTCAAAGAACCCATGCTATTTAGTGGTAAGGAAATGGGAATCTCATTAAGAGAGATAATGTTCCCATGTTCTTTAGTGTTGCCTGTGTTACTTGTGATAAAAAGATGACAAGAATATTCAATATTATGAACTGAGAATTTCTCCTTTAGTTAGTGAAGATGTGGTGACTGCATATTAATGCACTCAAGATCTGTAGACTAAATAATGTTTGACATAAAAGTGGAACAGAGAATGATTATGGAAAGCACAGAAATTATTTTGTAGTGAGGAAGTGGAAGTTTTGCATTAGAATGTCATTTTGAATTCCATGGTAATCCAACTGTAAGAGGTGGTAGTAATATTAAGGTTTAACTGGGTGTACTTTTCTCACGTAACCTTCCGAGCTGGATCTGTTGACTGTGATGAAGTTTGGTCAAGTAGTTTTTACCAAATGCCTACAAGTCTTAATTTGAAATACTAGTAAAAATTTGAAAGTTTCTTCTGAATTTTCAGAAAGCTCACTTGACCCCTTGTGGACTGAATTTTTTTAAAGAAAACTGATGTCTATTGCCTTTTGTTGTTTTGATGTTAATACAATGTGACTGAGACCAACAAGTATTCTAATTTACATGGTAATGTTTTTATTATGACTAAGTTTTGAATATACTTTCATATGAACTTTCCCTCTGAAGCATATTAATTAATATTCAATAAAAGTGTCATTGCAGTGTTGTTAATATAAATCTTGGGCTGATGACCTCATAAACTCGTATTAATTTATTTTTCTAACTTCATATCATTCACCAGTTCATATTAAAAATTCAGTTTGATTTGTATCCTCACTCATTTGTTGAATGTTTCAAATGTAAGATTAAAGAAAGCTCATGTGTAAGAAATTGAGTTTTTGGTTATAAATGTTAAAGCATTATTTAATTATCTTCAGAAAGTGATAGAGGATGTGGAAAAAATTCTTGATGAAGCAGATGGTATTACATCTGTCCATGGACGTTACTACCTGTTGGCAAGTCAATACTACCGTTTGCAAGGGCGACATGCAGACTACTACCGCACAGCATTAAGGTAGGTTTATTCTGGAAAGGTTCCCAAGGGAACTTACTTTTTCTGTTTCCAGACTAATAATATTCAGTCTGGAATATTCATTCAGGAGAGGTGGAGTAAAGTGGAGGGGTTGAGGGGGTGAAACTAGATACTCATCACAAGTGTCAATTTCTTTTGAAAAATTGTATTTTTTTATTATCGGACTGTAACATTTCTGTTTTTGCCTCAATTGTCCAGTTTTTTATAACAAGGATATTAAAACTTCTCTAATGAAGAATAATTTATCTGAAGTTAAAATTTATGTTTCCCTTGGGGAAAAGAGTAAAACAAAACCATTGATTTTAATTTTTATTAATCCTGTAATTTTATTGCAGTATTCCATTATTTTCTGAAGTCTACATATTGTGAGCTGTGAACCTTTGAAATTAGCATTTGAAATACCCCACTAAAATATATTGAATTTGATTTTGCCAAATTTTTTTGAGGAAAGAATTTGAAGTATAAGAAAGTTTATATTTGAAGTATTCTTTCCTCAAATTTTTTTGAGGAAAGAATTTGTAGATTACTTTTAATTCTTTTTAACATTATACTGGGGAAAAAATTTTCTTTGCAGGTATTTGGGATGTGTTGAGTTGTCTGATATGCCACAAGATGAGCAAGAACAACATGCATTCTTTTTGGGGCTGGCGGCTTTATTGGGAGAAGGTGTTTACAACTTGGGGGAATTGGTAAATATTTATTAAATTTTAATTTCTTAAAGTAGGATGTACCTTCAAATTAATCAGATCAATTAATATCAAAGCTTGATTATTTTAATTTGAATTAGATTTGATAAAAGAAATTTTGATAATTATTAGTACTTTAATATCCAGTTTGCTAATAAGCTTTTTCTTAATTCTTAATTAAATGTGTATTAATACTACCTATTAATCTTCAAAACTTTCACATTATTATTATTGTTGTTGTTGTTATTTGGTTTTATCTGTTAACAGCATAACTTAAAACTACATTTTATTATAAGTTACACAAAATGTTTGTTCACTTATGTGGTTATCTGCAGATCTGAAGGCATTAAACTAACATTTTTTTATGTGATTAGTAACTTTTATTTATGGTAACTTTCCTTGCAATTTGTAGCTTTTATCCATTGTTTCAAACACACTAAGCAAATCTCAGCCAGTGAATGACAACCAACTGCTTCATTTGCCATGATTTGTTTAGTGTGTAGTTTAGGTGAATCAGAACCAATGAAGTGGTTGACCTCGGTTGAGGAAGGGTTGGCATTAAGTTGACCTTGGGACCCCTCGCTTAGTGTAGATGCCAGCCCAATCTTTTGTTAGTTCATTTGTGATTTGAATTTTGAATTGGTCTGTTGAATGAGTGTTATATTTTCTTTTTGTGTTGTAAAACACTGAAAAATGGAGCGGAATAATGAGACTGCATTAAAACAGATTGTTTTGTATCGAATAAACAAAAAAGTTTCTTGTTTCGATGAGTTCTTAGAGCCAACTGAGATTCCCTATAGCCAAATTTCTTGGCTCCAACCCCTTGGTTTGATGAGAACAGAGAACAGAAGGAGCATGACCAATGCGTTGGGGACCAACATTTACTCCGAAATATTGGTTGTTGTTCGTTGGCTGAGATTTGTTTAGTGTGGACTTACCTTTACAGTTGAGGCTAGATGTTAGTTGACATAATCTGGAAGTATTTTGAAGAGGAAACACATAATTGTGCAGTGATCTGAACTTTGTTCTTTCCATTTTTAGTTAAAACAGAATACACCACTGTTACCCAATTATAATTTTATACATTTCCCTTTCTTTGAGGATAAAATTACTCTTGACTTTTTCAAGATCTTTATTTAGAGGATTTTTTTTCTTTGAATTTCTTTAATTTCTCTATTGTCTTTGAACCAGTGTGATTGAAAATGAAATGCTTGGTTGCAGCTTGCTCATCCAGTTCTTGAAACATTGAATTCCACTGATAAGTCTTGGCTAGTTGAGCTGTTGTATGCTTTCAATTCTGGAAACATATCCTTGTTTGATAGAATGAAACCTCAGTGGGCGAGTATTCCAGATCTTGCTGCTCAAGAATTAAAACTGCGGCAGAAGATTTCACTTCTTTGTTTAATGGAGGTAAGTAATTCTTTTTCGTTTTTTTTAAACCTCTACACTGATACTCTTAAGTTACTTTATTGCTATATGAAGTTATAAATTTTGATTTTCTCACCTTGTTCAAGTAAAATTTCCATCACTTAATGATTACTAGGAGGCTATTGGAGGACTATGTAAACTTACTTGTAGTTTTCAGTCACACCATATGTGTGTTATGATCAGGCTGACTAGGGTGAGATGTATTTAAGTGTATTGCCTTGCCACACAATGTTCTGTCACATCTTGATTGATAATATTTACTGTCATCAAATTATCTGATTACGTGTTGGAGAATTTTTTGTGTTAGATTCTTGTATTTGTCTCTTAAATTTTTGTGAGAATAACTAGGAGAAAACAATATTTGGATCTTTTGTTATAATTGTTCATAATTTTTGTGATAGATGACATTTAAACGTCCGGCTACGAACAGGCAACTGTCCTTTGAAGAAATTTCTAAGGAAACCAGATTACCTATTAGTGAAGTTGAATTACTTGTTATGAAGGCTTTGGCTCAAGGTTTAGTTAAAGGTGCCATAGATCAAGTTGCAAATAATGTGCACATGACATGGGTGCAGCCTCGAGTTCTAAATAAAGAGCAGGTACGTCACTAGAAAAACAATGTTTTGTATTCTTAAGAAATATATTTCTGCTGAGGTCCTCTTTAATGCTTACATTACTTTTTTTTTTTTTTATAGATTTCCTCAATGGTTCAACGATTGGATATATGGTGTAAGGATGTTAACTCAATGGAGTTATTACTTGAAACAAAAGCTCACGAGTTTTTAACCCTGTGAGATTCTCATGTCTAAGCTTTCTGATAGGTGTTACTTTCATTGACAAGTATAAATCTTTCATAACTATTGTGTTCACAAAATTTCTGAAATAAAAAATATGTTATTCTAATTATTTAATAAACTTTGGCATTTGTCCATTATCTTTGAGATTTGTTTTTCTTTTTATTAACCTGAGAAGAAGTGAAAAAAGGGGAATGTTTAACGATCAGTCCGCATATTCACGATGCTTCAATTTGATTGTGTATCTTATGATACTTTTCATGAGAATATCGACTTTTATGTAATTGGTTTTACCATGCTAAATCTAACTCATTGAGACTTAATCTGTCTCTGTCAAGTAGTGGTGGGAATGTTGTATAAGTAGAGTCATTTTCTGTTTCAATAAATGCATGATAAAAGTGATTTTCGTAGCTTAAATTTCATTAATGGCTGAAAACATTGTTGATTGTCTGATTGTGACACTTGAAGATAAGCTCTTTCATAATTTAATAAGCAAGTGATATGTGCACCAGTAAACACATTAACAAAATGTTAATGATGTTAATATTCTTGGAATAATATGTTATGGGTTGTCACTTCATCAATTTCTTTAAGTTTATTTTCCATTACTCTCTGCTTGTAGTAAAATAACTTTTGAGGAGACTTGGGGAGATCTTCCACCCATTGTAAGCTAATTCTATATTATCCCTTATTGATAACCTCTTTGGGATTATGTATCCATTATGTGGGGAGATAAAAATGCCTTTTGCAACCTTCCATCTTTTGTTGTGAGGAACTTTTCCACGAAGTACACACCCTTTTCCTCATTCTCCTCATCAATCTCATGGTCCAGAATTGCTTCCACATTCATTAAGATGTAATTCATTTGCATGTATTTCAACGTTTGGAATCTCCAGATAGACAAGAACTTGCTCATATCTTAGTGATGGAGAGCTTGAATGTTGCAGTCTACTATTCACAAACAGAACTTCAACCCTCAATGTTAGAGTTTTAGGACTCCATTGTTCTCTGTTTTGTTTCTGAATTTCTGAATGCACCCTAAGTGTGGTCACTGACATTATGAATTATTACTTCCGTAGAAATTTCAGTTTTTGGTGACCAATTTACGATATGGTCTAACTGGGTGTGCCACCATAAAATGAGGCTATTCTGATATAGGTGCTCTATATTAACTTCACCAGTATTAGATTCAACCTTAACACACTAAAAATCTTGGGAAGGCAATATCATTTCTGAGAAAGTTACAAAGAAACTAACTTTATTTGTCTTTGTTGCTTGAAGAGTCAAAAACTAAAATGCATGTGTTTGAAGAATAACTGAATACTTTTTATTAACATGCTTGGTAAAATGTTGAGAAATATTTGTATGATAGAGGGTAGTTACGCTAAACCAACTTCATTCAATATTTTGAGGATGATCGATTCATTTTAGGTTGGATGACTGGGAAAGAAGTGAATGGTAATAAGATGCATGGGAATACAGTTGTAAACCGTGCAACATAATTCCACTCTCGGCTGGCAGCAACTAGCCAGTCTGCAAACTGGCTGGGTCCGCTAATTGGGTGGAATGGTCATACTTTCCATGAAAACGGCTTCACCACCCCTTTGTCGTACTTTGGTGGTCGGTGGGGAAATATGAAAGATGTGTGCCAGATTTGTAGACCCTTTGCTCTGAATGACAAATGTTTTCAGAATAGCGTTTTGTTTCCTCCTCTTTCTCATCTAATCCCTCACTTTCGACTCTGCAGCCAGAGTGTGAGTTACGTTTCACCAGTTATACAAGTACAGTGGCATTTCCATCTCTAGGGTTTTGAAAATAAATTATGAATTATTATATTACTAACATCATTAAATATTTATTAAACTTATGACACTGTATGTATATTAATATTTAATATTTGGAATACAAAGTCTACAAAAGGAGGTTGTAAGTTGAATAAATTATGAAGTATGTTCAGAGATAGTTTTTAATTGTTCTCTAATTATCCATTTCTTTTATGATATGTTGTGGATGATTTTAATTATTATGACAGGTTGACACCTGAAAAAAAGAATTTAGATCGGTAAAGAATTGTTTTGGATGTTTGGTCTCTTTTTTTCATTAATCCTAGAAACACGCTCAGAAAATGAGAAAAATTTTCTATAATATAAATATTAACAATAAATTTGCCAGTCTGCTTATGTAAATCACCCTCTTACTCACTGTAAAATTCAATGAAAGGATTGATGGAAGGCCTTTAAATTAAAAAAATATTTTTTTACAATACATATTTTCAATATACCCTAAGTATTTTTAATACAAATAAAATAAATGTTTGCTATTCATTTGTATCTTAGATTGTAACATCTATCACTATCTTTGGTCGCTCTCTTAGTCATAACTTTGATGGGGAAGGGGTTTTCATGTCTATTCATTTGAACAACGCGCTGTATGGGTTGCGTACAACTTCTGGTCAGAGAATGTGCATGTGCAGCACAGGCACAGGTGCAACATCAACATTCTTTGGAAGAGATGAACGAACACGACAGAGCGGGCGGTGAGCGAGTTCGAGGCAACTGTGCTGAAGCTGACGGGTTGATAGGGTTAGTAGCGAATAAATTCTCAATTTTCGAAGCACTGCGGATATTAATTTTTTATAATGACTTTGTAATAGTGAATTTAATCAATTGTGAACTGATCGTGCTTCTGTGGCTTAAATGGATTTGTATATAGCGTTGTAAGCCATCTAGAAGAATTAATCTGACTGCTGCTACCTCATCATAGGAACCTATTTAAGTAAGTAAATTATTATGTCACTGTTGTTTTAATTGATATTAGATACAAATGAAACATAAGTCGCCTAAGAAAATGTTGACAAGACTTCATCCGAGTTTGTCAATCGATTTAAAGCTTCTTGTTACAGTGCAATGCGTCTAAAGTGGTAATTTCTCGTGGACCAATCATATGTTAGTGGAGTGTCTGATGATCCGCACAGAGGCCAATCAGATTGTTCTTTACGTGTGCCCGCGAAATGGAATGGTATTTAACATGAAAACTTTTTATCACGATTTGACGGTGTAACGATGACTCAGAATTACGATTTTTTGTGGATTTGAAGTAAAGCTCTCATTCTCTTTTTACAAGTTAAAGGCTGGTTACTTTTTTGCAGAAAAGTGAGTTCGTTAATAGATTTTCATGAAAATAAGTTGTCAGAGTTTGAACGATGCTGCGTGTTTTATTGAGTTCGAGGCTTGAAAAAAATAGACTGCACAATGTGTTTTCATGCGGATTATCAAAAATTTCATTAATTAGGTCTTGTACGCTATTGTGAATTAATATTCATGGAGTTTTTTTAGTAAGACCCGTGTCATCCATCGCCTACATTTTTATTGGGCCATTTTCAGTAACCTGAGAAAATTAGTTGAGTTGATTATAAACTAACGGTAATTGGCAATTCCTGATATGATAGTGATAAACGAAAAATGATTAAAATATACCCCTCACTGCAGTGGCGTATAATTGACTACAGAGATTATAGAACTCTTAAAATAGACGTCAAAGATGTCCTTGGGAGATACAGTTAATGAAGTTATGAAGTTTTTTGATTTATTTGGTAGAAATGTGTGTTAACATGAGGTATACGAATGTGTATATGATATTTCGAAAAAAATCCTTATCCTGCATCATGGTATTTTACTCATTTATTCAAAATCAGAGAGTAATTGTCGTGTACAATCCCGTTTAACTCCAAATTCAACCATCATCCGCAGCACCCTTAAGGATTGTTTCATGATAGGTGAATATGGGTGATTAACAACTGAAAGAAGGTTATTTGTAAAAATAATAGTGAATGACCGTTTCTAGAGTCGAGTCGATAGTTTAAGTTCCGTAAGGCTGAATATTGACACTTCTAATGTTGTCTTAGGTTGTGCTCCCATAAGGAGTAAGCAACCGTTAGGAAATATAAGGCCAGGAAACCAATGCCAAAAAAAAAAAAAAGGACGTACCTCGAATTAATTCGCGTGAAGCTTAAAACTGTTTTAATCTACTCTTATACAAAATGAGTTACTTTAGTTTGCATAAATTTCCTGTTTGTAAACTCAAAAGACTCTTTTTCAATTTGTCGCATTTTACCATAAAACCGCGCACTTTTTAGAAAAAAAATTGCTCTTACATTAATTATTACTTTTGAAGTTCCTTCATGATCTGAGAAAGATAAGAATTGGATTTTTTTTCATTTTTAACCCTAAGCATTTTAAAGACATCTGTTGCTTTAAAAGTATTTTGTGGCAACTACGTTATACTTGAAGTATGTGTTAGAAGTAACATTTAACTCAACTTTTTTTTCTTATTAATTTGAAGTACTTTAAGCATTGGGCCCAATTAACGTATTATATTTAAGAATCCGTCAAGTGAATACCGTGGAAGTTGAAACAACCTCTTTTTTTCATTTTGGGCTTATTTATTAAGTTAAATGCATTAGATTACACATAACACTTTTTTAAAAATATGAAGCAGTTTGGAATGTTATATCTTGAAATAATCTGTTCTTTAAAATGATAATAATGTTTACTTAACTTGCTTGCCACCATGAGTGCAAAGTAGATACCAATGTGTCTCCATATGTTCCGACAAGAACTATTTGAACAGAGAAAAATGGTAAAATCGTATATTACTACTCATTTACGCAGAGTTCAAATACTATTTAGCCCCTCCCGTAGGTGCGGTGTTAGCGTGCTCACTCATCAAGTCATCCTAGGTTCAGTTGCCGGCGGGACCAGAATAAAGTCGTAGCTTTTCGCATTAATGTCCCTATTCATACATCTATGACTACTGCGAACCCCCCTCCTATTCACCTCCTACTACTCCTAGTATCACTAACTCTAACTATTACTAACCACTCATACTAATACCTCCACGTGGGCCAAGTTGTTGGTAAACCCACCTAACCTAACCGACCCACCTACTAACAGTAGCCTACCACCCACTTTCTTCCTCCTATCGCTCCATGTAGATAAGCTTCAATAGCACGCTACTTTTCGCATTTACAAATACTACAAAAAAAAAGATAAAAAGAAACAATAAACACATGACGAGGCGCGGCATCTCTTGTAGGATGCCTGTAGCCTGTCGACTAATTGTGTTGGAGATGGTTCAGCGGTTCGCTCGCAGCCAGCAATTTGAGCAGCGTAATATTTTTTTCTTTTTGAGTTTGCTGCAATAACAATTTTTTGTTTAAGTGCCACATCCCTGGCTCAATTCCCGGCGGGGCCAGAAAATGTTCACTTTAATGTTCTATTTCTTATAGCTATCACAATTAAAAATCGAACCCTCCTTCTATCCACCTCTTACTCCTAGCTTCACTAACTCTTACTATTACTACCTATTCCCACTAACACCTCCACATGGGTCAATATGTTGATAAACTCAGCTAACCGGCACACCTTATAACAATAGCCCTACCACCCACCTTCTACCTAATATCGTATTTCTCTCTCTCTTTCTTTCTTTCTTTCTTTCTTTCTTTCTTTCTTTCTCTCTTTCTTTCTTTCTCTCTTTCTTTCTCTCTCTCTTTCTCTCTCTCTTTCTTTCTTTCTTTCTTTCTCTCTTTCTTTCTTTCTCTCTTTCTTTCTTTCTCTCTTTCTTTCTTTCTCTCTCTCTTTCTTTCTTTCTCTCTCTCTCTCTCTCTTTCTTTCTCTCTTTCTTTCTCTCTCTCTTTGATTTGAGCCGCCATCCTGAATGAGGTTTGCTGGGTTTTACTAATTCACTTAAGGTATTACACCGGAGTGGTTACGTCTGTGTAATTGGCTCACATACTTTGATATAAAATGAAATAAATTGTTCTATTATTTTGTGCCAATTGAATGCGCTAATGAATAATTTGGTGCTATTTAGAAACCGGGAAAAGGATGACAGAAGAGGGGGAACTAGCGAGAAGTTCAGTTAGCAGTCCCACCTGTAATAAAATCAGACTTTGGACAATAACTTCTGCACTATAATTTTTTGCATATTAAGTACGCAAAAAATAATTCTGTGCTCGTTCGGAAAGCAGAAAGAAATGGGTGTCAAAAGTGGGGGTGCTAGCTGAACGTTCAGTGGGCACCCCCACCTACAATAAAGTGAGACTTTGAATAATAACAATAACTATAATTATTTGTTAATTTTGTGTGCAAAATATAATTCTGTGCTCATTCAGGTAGCAGAAAAAAGGATGATACCATTCTATGGTATATGTTCGTTATTTAGGTTTTGATTAGTATTTTGTATTTTAAATATTTCTTACCACTTCAAATCTCAATATAGTCTCAATGTAACGCTTAAAATTACAAATATGTTGAACGTATGGATTTTTTAATTTCAGGTGTTTATAACGTTACCAAAAAATGTATTAATTAATTTACTGAACTCCAAAATGGTAGAAGAATGTATCGTTACCACGTCATATGCACAGGGTCTTCTTATATAGGAGGCATCGTCTTGAATGACACATTATTTCATCAACTCAGAGAGAAAATTAATGGAGCAGTAAATTAAAATTTGACGGGATGTTTCTTTGGTGTTGCAGAGGCTCTATAAGGAATATTTTTTTCTTGGAAATTCCTAGTAAAAAGAGTTGAATTTGGACAAAATGATATTTTCTGTTTTTTTGTGCTTAAACGTGATAATTTAAATATCTGATATTGGGTATCTGTTTTCTTATATTTTAAATTTTAAAAGGTGCGAGAGGGGTAAAATGTTTTTAGGGTTTTGTCGGTTTCGCTTATGTATGTAATGAACTTTACACACTAAGAACTTTTTTTTAAATTGACATATATATTGAAATATGACTTGTCATATGCATTAAACGTCGCTAAATGAAACATCTAACTACCAATTTCTAGTGTTTTGATATTTTTCTTTTAGTAAATACATATGAAGAGGTAAAGGGGTGGTGATGGAGTCGGAGATATTCCTCTTTCGTCCGGGCAGACTCGAATTGAGAAAGTATTTTGACCGAGAGAAAAGGTTGATAAAGGGTCTACTAATTCATAAGCACGAATTGAGAAATTTTCGCATCTCCGGTGCATCCCATTGTTTACCTGAGGTCGCACTACGGAAATTCCAAATCCGCATTACTCATACCCTTCCACCCTTCTCCAGAGCTGGTCCGAATCTCAATATCTTCATATTATTGTGTGACGCATTGTGCGACTAAAACATTCGTATATAGTTCCAATATTCATAGGTTTTAGAGATTGTGGCAATTCGAGTATTCAATATGAGTGATTATTTTATTCATAAAGAATGCAATGGGGCAATGGCTCATAATATCATTCACGAGAAACCCGACTTGATATATTCTAGGAATTTTTCTAAAAGTACTTTACCGGAGCCTTTAATGAGCTCTTAATTCCAACTAATTCAGATCTATGATTTTCGTTGCATTTTCGTGATTCTGGTTCTTGATGCTAACGCGATGAACGTAAAATACAATTTTCTTTATTTTTCGAGTATCAAATTATTAAGTATGATTGTTGAAATATATTTTATTATGCAGCACTTCGTGGTAATTCTCAATCAGCCATAAGCGAACTAAATTAATTTGAGTTTCGGGTCATTATCTTGATAAAATTTGAAGGATGGTTTAATACCCAACGTTTCATCACTCTTATGGAGATTCTCCTTTAAAATAGTAATTCTGTTTTGTTATTGTATCCTCTATAAACTGCAATTCTCCCACGCGAGCAGAAAATATACACCCCTGTACTATAACACTCCTTCGTTCATATTTTATAGTAGTACCGGAAAGCTGAATTTCCCATACTTCCCAAGAAAAGACCTTCGGAAATTTTTTTAAAGTTGATGTGCTAATTTATACATTTTAATGCCTTCTAGAATCGACTTTTGGCATTAGAGCTCCACCATTTCTGTAGCCGAAATAAAAATAAATTATTTGGGCCTCAATTTTTTCTAACCTAATATGTGTTTTGAATTGTGAATATTCATCACATGTTATATTTCATATGGCTCTTGAAATAGAATTATAATCAGTGTCTCTGTTTAAATAATACTGAAATCCTTAAAACTGACACATTTTTGTGTCGGACGTTATGAGGAAACGTAGCGTACATTTTCACTATTTAACTGAATACATGCCAAAGCCAAATGACATTGAAATAAAACAACCTCACTCCTCTCACACGTGACCCAGATCTCTTGCTATATTCAACTTGAAATTTGTTTCTCAAATTCGTTTCCTTTTAACGTCGCATAAAATAAACTCTCATGTAAATATATTAATAAGAAAATCATATTCCAAAAACCAGTGCCGAAACTCCGTTCCGACTCCATGACACTTTTGTAGACGGTTACTTTTGGATTTTTCTGCACCTTCATGGCGACAAGGCGTCTTTCTCATTCGGCCAGTTTCCGCGACTGACCACGTTTGGGACACGGATTCTTGTCGGTCTTTGTCCTTATATCTTTACTCATTCTGCGCGGTAGCTGCGGCACTTCGGCAATCTTTCTGTATGAGAAACCCTTTAAAGATGGAAGATTACTAACTGCTCAAACGTATTTTGCCCTCTTTGTGCCACCCGAAAGTCATACATCATAAAAAAGTTACTGCAAACATTCAAAACTGTCTACGCGAAGTCATTAAAAAGAAGGGTAAAGAAACCCGACATTTAGAGATTTTTTTTGTTAAGGAAGGTTAAAATTGTAAGTGATGAATATTTTACTGAGGTGCTGTTTTTCGTTAAAATGCAATTATATTTACTTCATTTTAATTAAGTACTTTGTCTCGTTTTTCTTTCTCTTAACATTCAGAAATATTTACAGATTTAAATACTTTTTGTTTCGTTCTTCCTTGATTTCATTTCTGTTCATAATTTGACAGAGAAAACCGAAATCAATAAATTTATTAGTTTATCTGCACATGGGATGATTGTAGTGACAGTGAAGATTGAAGATGAGGTGAGATGCAAGATGAATATTGAGTGCGAACAGGTAAAAACAATTTAATAAAACATGCTATGAAAGTAATGAAGAAATATGATATAATACTGGTTTTCCAAGAGAGATCGTGATGAGATGAGATGATCCTGGAAAGCCAGCCAAGATGATGGTGAAGGTAGAGCTGAATTGATGTGTAGATTCGAAATCCAAGGAATTGAAGCGAGATGAGATGTTCACGTGGACGAAAGTGGTTCCAGCAGCGTAGTGATGCAGGGTTGAAACCGCGAAATGTCGGCTAGCATGCCGATCCACGATAATAGTGATGTGAAACGAAGTGTGTCCTCTGACAAGGTTGTAGAGCGAAGAAAGACCGAATGAAAGGATCTCTTGTTTTAAGCTCTCGCCTTTGTACGCGCGGTTGCATGTTCGATCGATGTAATCGATTGCGTGACGTCACGACTCGACCATCTATCTATTGTTTATCGATGTGAGGATTGCGTGATATTAATGAAATTCCTGTACTCGGCCAGATTAAGTAGTGCAGCATGGTAATTTGCAAATATAATCAGCAAAGGAACTTGTAATTAATAGATCTGATTATATTATATCCAATGATTTCCTCTTTTTTTAAACTCCTTGGCGTGGAATTTGAATAGACCTATTATGTTAGAAGAAATTTTCCACAGAAAGTCAATAATGGAGATGTGTCACTCAACTTGTACAAAGAGTGTGGGTTTCAGAGATAACTCACTTGGCACAATAATATGATACGATAAAAATGTCTGTACAAGTGCCTTCCTGAGAGTGACCGAATACTTTTGTGAGTGGATATTGTTTTGGTTGTTTTTTATATCTGGTGATGCTGTTCTTATCTAAAGTTAGCGTTACCTTCACTTTGTAATAGAAAATACAGAGCCTTAAAATCAGCATTAGGGCACTTAATTAGCCTATTAAAAGCCTGTTACTTGCGCACACAATTAGCATTGACCTTTTATTTCAATTCGACACCCAACAGGAACAAAAAATGTTCTAATTTCGATTTTCTTTACTATTAAATTCGGTTCTAATTGCTGTTTTGGTTTCACAGTAAACTTTCGAGACTTCACTTAGTTTCTGTTCAGAGCCTGCCATGAAACGTTTTTCTGTGGTAGAAGTACTTGATTAGTCTGAAATTTGTTATAATAATTTGCTTTAATTTGCTAGTATTAACGTTAGTTGATTTAATAAAGTGTATCTAAATTAAAAAGGTTATGAATGAATAAAAATCATTAAACTAAACAAATTAAATAAAAATAAATAGGTTCTGACGAATATATTTTAATAAAAAATGGTAGTAATCTGAATATTTAGGGCCGTCTTCGAATGGTGAACTATCTATCGGAATTTAAAAAATGAATACTTGAGTTTCCACTTGAATAATAAGTGACGCTGAAGGTTACTCCGCCTCCGCCACAAGGCTATCTCAATCGCAAAAGTCTACTATGCTACGCTTATAATCCCAGTATTAAGTATAAATCTGTGTAAAATCAACTCCTCTAAAATCGAAATCCTCTAAAAAGAATGATATCACTCTATTTTGATGGAGAGGTATTCAACGAGACCAATTTTGACGTTGCACGGCCACACACCAATGAGAAAAGACTCATGAGAACCAAACGTGAAAACTTGGCTTCGATCAAAGAGTTAATTCTTCTATTTAAATTTTCGAAATGAGAAGAGTCGTCGAGAAATGCCCATAAACTGTTTTTACATCGGCTATCCTACCTAAGATACAACTGAACCTGACAGCCATAATGATAATTCTTCTTCTTCGCATTGGTCAATGCATAATTCACTTGGTGGGTCATTTGTAAGTAAATTGATTATTCTCGTGTCTATAATTTCATACTTTCAAATACTAGTTATTCTCGTCTTAATGTAGTACTAATACTTGGAGACGAGAGATATAGCATTTTTTCCAATGTGACACAACTTCTAATCACTTCCTTATCATATACTCTCACATTTCATAGCTTATCAACCCTGGATGGGTTTATGGATTGTAAATTTGTGAGTTATTGAAGAAGCACTTCTTTACGGGCGGTGCGAATGGGAAAAAAATAAAAGTAAAATATGTGGGCAACGCGTGCGGGCGTGTTATTATATTGATTAGTTTTACGAAATACGAAAGAAAATATTTTTTTCGCTCATTTGGGGGGTGGGGAGCTTGATTACGGAAGCTCACCCAAATCCACCACTGTTTTGAGTGGTACTGGGAACTTGAAAACATTATGTTATACATGTATGGAAAGCACGAGCTCAATTGCTGGCAGTGATACGCTTTGATACCCAGAAAAACCATGCGGGGAGGGGCGGAGTCTACGATAAAAAGGCAACTGCCTTCGTTCTCATCTTCATCACCACGTTTGCCGCTGTATCAGCTGCTGCGGCTGATGGAAGGGTTACTACGCGGATCGGGAAGAGGGTGTTGAATAGCCTTCACCACGATTATCTTGTTTCGACAAAATAAACATTAAACTAAAATATGTATCGTTATGAAAGTTTATGCAATAAGTATTCATTATTTTTAATAGCTTGTAATCATAATTAAGTTTTGGTATGAATAATTTAGGTTGACTATTTCTAAATCCTAAACCTAGATGCACCCTAATAAGAGCATATGTAAAAAGTATTATCTTTTTAGCGAACGAACTGACGGTGGGCTCTCAGGTCACAATCACATCTTATATTGTGTCTTTGCAGCTGGATGACTTCAAGAGATGCGAGACCGTACAATTCACTTTAAGAAGTTATTTAAAAACTAGATCTACCGTAAACACTAGAAATGTTTTTCTTTTGGTATACTTGTAGTAACTATTTCTGCTGTATATAAAACATGAAATGTGGTGGTACACATACTATATTGGAAGTGTTGTGTTTATTTGCTTATTGATTCTTTTATTTAGTTTTGATCTCATGAACCACGTCTCTCTATTACATCGTCATTGCAAGGTTTCATACAACAATTTTTTAAAAAACACTTTGTTTTCACCCAACCTCGTCTCCATTGCTACGAATGTTGCCTTTTCATGAGTTTCTACCTTACGACATAAATCCTCACATGTCTTCCGGATGTTCATCCCTATATTTTCACTCAAAACATTCAATCGATGATCAATTACTATGACAAACTGCTTTTGTATATCATTCGTTCTTCTCATGAATTCTCCAGTCTGATAATCCTTTTGCGTTCTTGGCCTATCAAACGGGTTTCCATTTCTCAAAGATGATCATCGAGTTGCTCTGACAGGATATCTAGAAAATCCCTTGTCCTTCCAAACAATATTAACTATTTTTTGCAGTTTTTTATTATGCACTTCTTTCCCCAATTGCATCCGAGCTCTATTTCTTATATGCTCCTTTTACTCACCTCCTCTTTCTGCACTTTTGTCTCCAACATTTCGAATTTTTCCTTAATTTTATCTACTGACTCGCGCAGTCTCTGCAAGAAACACTCAGCTTCTCGTCGTAACTTCTCATCCCCAACCACTGTCACGATCTTCCCATGATTCACACGAATTTATGCTCTTTCGACGCATGGAAGAACTTTGTTTACCGTCCTGTCCAGTGTCTGGCTCTTCCTGATCAACTATTCGAAAATATATTATTGATTTTCCCTATAACTTGCTTTCCTCTTAAAATTGTTTTTGAATAATAATAAGTGTAAAAATTAGTTCATATGCATAGTTAATAAAAATGCATGTGTTATAGTTACATATGCAAGTTAAGGTTCTGAAGCATGCAGAATCATCCGTAAAGCTGCACTTTCCTTCGGTGAGGCCCTATTCCCTATACCTTTTACGAATAAGGATATCAGATTTTTTGTATGGTACGATTAGATGATGCCTTACTAGCAATTCCTTTTCCCCTACAGAGATCCTCCCTATGGAGTCCTCTGTTTGGAACTGAGTTTCAAGAAGGCTGTGGAAAAATGCCGACTCTCATTGCGTGGACCCTATGTTTTCTCATATTTAAATTTGAATCAGAAATATCAAACGACTGCATCAAATTTGCTTCTTCAAAAGCTGCGATGTATGTTAATACTTTTATCACTTATCTCTCTGTCTGGTTTTAAAAGTCGATTCTTTGTACAAAATTTAATTTTCCCTGTCCTTTATTTATCTTATGTGTTTTCATATTTAAGTATAATTGGGCCATATTGCAGTCTCAGCCGGTCTAATTTTGAATTTTTTCTTGTGCACATCCAAGAAAGAACCCTGTTTAATCTGCACTATGAACGGAAGTATTTTTCTGACGAAAAATCAGTTTTAATTACACAGGTCTGCAAGTACAAAACTGCGTAGGAGTTTAATACATTTTTTATAGATTTCAACAGAGTGAAAACGAAAAAAATTTCAAAGAAATTCCATCACGTCAATTTTTTTGTTACACTCAAGTTTGTTGTTTGTATTTAGCAAACAATTCCCAATTAACTTAAAATTTAGTATTATTTTTTAATGTAAATAATGGCCTTATAACTAAAACTTCAAGGCCTTAAAACTAAGGTTAAGCGTGTTTCAACATTTATCTGGGGTACTAGGAATAAATATAAACTACCTGCTGTAGGATTAAATCATGTTTTAACAACTAAATAAGTTCAGTATCTCGCTGACCATCTAATACCACAATCAGTTTATATCCAGCATTCAAACGCTACTGTGCTTATGTTTTGATGTGGCTCACAGAGGTTGTGTCATTTCTCCCGACAGCTTGTGTTATGTTTGTGGTGAATACACAGTGAAAAGTCAACAAAGAAACATAAGTCAGTGTGTGAAGAAAGTTAATTTTGCGTATTTCAAAATTAAAATTGGAGATCAAGACAAAGCACGGGCCCCACATAAGTTGTGCAGAAGATGCGAGGAAGATCTTCGTTTGTGGTTGAAGGGTAAGAAAAACTCATTTCGTTTTGGCACTCCTATGATATGGTTTGAACAGAAACATCACACGAACGACTGCTACTTCTGTTCGATAGATATGAAAGGATTTAATACAAAAAATATCTTACCCTAATCTTGCCTCAGCTATTCGTCCAGTCCCATTTCTCTGAAATAACAGTTCCACAACCACCTTCTAACTTAGATGACATCCTGAGTGAGTCAGGGGACTCGGACACAACTTACAAGGACGAATCTAGCTCAGATTTTCCTGTTGATGAGGGACCTAAACGTTTTACGCAGAGTGAGCTCAACGACCTAGTAAAACTTATCCCTTTCAAAAGATGCAGCCAAATTGCTAGAATCAAGGCTAAAAAACAAAAACCAGTTATTATCTGGGACCTCATTTTCGTGGTACAGGCGTCAAGAGAGAGAATTTACTCAGATATTCTCCAAAGAGGAAAACCTGGTTTATTGTAATGATGTTCATAGGCTCATAATGTGCTTTGAAATAGAATATGATTCCTCAGAGTGGCGCATATTCATTGATTCTTCGAGAACTAGCCTCAAAGCAGTCTTGTTGCATAATGGAAATGTATTTGCATCTCTCCCTGTGGACCACTCGGTTCATATAGGAGAAAACTATAATGACTTGGCTACGATTCTTCAGAAAATCAAATATCAAGAGTATCAATGGATGGTTTGTGGAGATTTAAAAATGCTAACCATGTTGTTGGGTCAGCAGGGAGGTTACACAAAATATCCTTGCTCTCTTTACGTGATAGTGGGGCCAGACAGCTGCTCTGAACAAAGACTGACTGGCCACCGCGAGACAGTTTAACCCCCGGCGAGAAAAACGTCATCAATTCGACCTTAGTTCCGCCACAAAAAGTTTAAATCTCTTGCCATTAAATTGGGGCTTATAAAGCAGTTTGTCAAATCACTGCCAACAGATTTTGATTGTTTCAGATATCTGTGTTCCAAGTTCCCGGAACTGTCTGAAACCAAGTTAAAAGAGGGAGTTTTCACTGGTCTCGACATAAGAAAGCTTTTATCTGATCCCTTCTTTTTGGAAACAATGGGAGAAAAGGAAAAAGAAGTGTGGGACTCATGGGACATGAATGTAGTGCACAAGTTTTTGGGTAATACTAAGGACCCTTACTACAAAACCATTGTACAACGTATGCTGGCAGTGTATGAAGCTCAAGGATGCAAGATTAGTTTAAAAGTTCATTTCTTACTCTCCCATGTTGACTATTTTCCTGAAAAGTTGGGAGACTACAGTGAAGAATATGGTGAAAGATTTCACCAGGATGTCCGTGATATCAAGAGATGTTACCAAGGAAGATGGTATGTCAATATGTTAGCTGACTACTGTTGGATGCTCAATCGAGAAACTTGAGAAGAAAATCGGAAACGAGTTCGGAGAACCATCAAAGAGAAGAAGAAAAGTTTCATTAAAAAAAAGAGTAGACCTAATATTGTGTATAAATATCAGAAACAAGTTTTTGATTAGTTGTAAGAAAATATAATATGTTTAGTTCACTGTAATAAATAAATGTTTGTATCAAAAATTTGTTTTTTATTTTGCAAAAAACCTACACGTGATAGGATGTTATGAAAGTCATTTTTAGAATATGCGACCTTTAAAACACATACTTCAGCAAAAATATCTCCTACAGCTGAAAAAAAAGAAGTATTTTTCAGACCTGTGTTAGTTTTCCTTTCGGAGCTCATAAAACGTACACAATAATACATTGACTAGGTCAGCTATACCATTATTAAGGCACGGTAGAATTCCATCTGTTTATTTGCACTGTGAAATGTAGATTATACTCAAGCGCGGAGCCCCTTTTGGCGAGGGCCCCGTTGGGAGGGAGCTGTGGTTCTATTTGACTGAAGCCCGGACCTCCAGGTCAGTGGTGTTATCTTGCCTGGACCTTAAAAGTCCATAGATGAGCTCATTGCTTTAACTCTTGAGAAAAATTTCTTACCTATGCCACTAAATTGTAATTTTTTTGATATATTAATTTTAATATTTTTCTTCGGTTACCTTCACACCAAACTAATCAGGATGTAAGAATACTACACACCACGAAATGAAGCCTATCGGGTATCAGTCCAACGTTGTTGCATCCAAATTGAAAGTGTGAACATGCCAATTGTGTGAGACTGATTTACCGCGTGTAGATAATTGTACAAGTAATTTAATTAAATAAATGAAACAAAAAACTGCTTTCCTAATTAATTTCACATCTTACACAATCAACCATTTCACTATGGATTTCATTTAAAAAAGCATGCAGACAGTGTTTATCTAACTCGGCCGTATCATAAAAATTTAAGTGCAGTCTGCTGTCTTGTATTTGCAAAGCTGAAAGGTTTTTTCTTAGAGGACATCTTATAAAATGGGAGCCCGATTCAGAAAAACTCACCCGTAAAATATACACTTGAAAATTTCATCACATAGCAGCGCCAGGTAGAAGAACAAAACTGCCCGCTTGGCAGTGATAAAATTCTTACTAACTCTTTAAAGGCCACACCTAAGGTTCCCATTCACGGTTTATGCAGTTTTGTCACAAAACGGTTCGGTTTTTGGGAAAAATATCCAAAATAATTCTCATTAAATTTCTACAAAGAAGGTATAAACCATTTTTGAGATAGGTGCAGTCGTTTTCGCGCTGTAATCTTTCCAGTCGGGATAAATAAATAAATAAATAAATAAATTTATTGTCAAAAAACAGTACAAACTGCGTATGACCACGTGGAGGGAAAAAAAAACTAATTTACTCTCCGGAAGCAAGCAANGCCTACCGACTGCGCCATCCCACCTCGCTACCCGTGCCCGTCTACCATTCTCATTCAACTTGTGAAACCCAAAGACCTCTGAGGTGGCCTCGTTGAGACTAAACTCCTCATCTGAGGCGACTCCCTTAGGAAGTACTTTATTTGGGTAGCATTTTTCCATTTCTGGTTCACAAACATAGAAATCTATGTTTGTTTATTATTATCTAGATTTCTATGTTTGTGAACCAGAAATGGAAAAATGCTACCCAAATAAAGTACTTCCTAAGGGAGTCGCCTCAGATGAGGAGTTTA
>NNCF01126228.1:598111-667588 GCA_002313205.1 Laupala kohalensis | reverse complement strand
AGATTCACAATGACTTCACAAAAATAGTACGACATAGAACTCAAATTGAGGAACAAATATTACAAATAATTGAAATGTAAAGCTCTATAATGTAGATGTGAAAATGCACATTTCTATCTTTTTAACTAAAACCACACCGAAATTTTTGACAATTACATAACGAAAATCTCAAAAGACTAAAATACAAACAGAAGAATACACGAATAAGTCAAAAATAGTAAAACATGAAAAGAAGAAAGCTTCAGAAAAACGAATTCCACTTAATAGGATGCAAAAAGATTTTTGTAAAGAAGTGAGGAAGTACTAGAACAAATACTCGGTGATAGTATAACTCAGTGTTGCAATAATTAATATGAACATTGATATAATTAATAATCAGAAATCACCCACCTTCCTCGCTTTTCTCAATATACCCATATATTAACACTTGTGACCTTCAGCAGGCGACAAGGTCGCGCAGGAAGCAGCGGAGATCTCCGCGCCCGCTAGGTGTGTCTTTGCCTACAAGATAACACTTGCTGTCTCCCCGGCGGTCCTCAGAAATGAGCGGAGCTCTCAGCTACAAGCAGTGGGCGAAAAAAATCTCCGCGCCCGCTATGTGTGTCTTTGCCCATAAGATAATTCAGGTTTGCGGAAAAATCGCTCCGCTCCGCAAACGCAAGTGTGTCTGTAGCTTGAGTGACTGTAGCTCACACACCTCTCACTCCACTACACCCCAGATTACAATTTGAAAACATGATCCCTGAGTGGATTTCAGAAAATGTGTACCCTCTACGAAACGGACCTGGGAACGTAGGTTGAGTCGGGAGTGAGGTATTGTATAACCAGCTGCACACTTGTGCACGTGAGCGCAGGACAGCGCTGAGTGTTGCTGCAATGGCTAGTGCGGCCAACGGCCGGCACAGGAAGCGCGCTATTAGACAGCGTGGGCCGCGGGCATAGAGGGCAGGGCGCAGCAGACCCACACAGTTGGCCGGGAATTAGTTTCACTTGTGCCACTGCTGAGGACAGTCCATGGGGGAGGATGGCTAGCATGACACTGATTTGTCCATCCACATGCTTCAATGAAAGCGGGAAGACATTTCGATGGGATATCATTTCCTTGAATTACTACATTTGTCTTTCAGAACATGATTAAAGATCAAAAATACATATAAAAACGTTCGTATGCGTACTTTGCGCATTGCACGACATTCCGGAAGGATGAATGTGATTCAATTTCATAAAACTATTAATATATCTACATCATATGAAACATGTAACTAAATCCATCTCGTGTTTTCTCTGAAGAAGCCGAATCAATGCGAATAATTCGCACTCCGTAAAAGAAAGAAAAATGTTGAGTTGAAGTGTGTTACATTGCTATCTTTGTGAAAATGATTTTTATTGTATGCAAGCCTTTGATGATATAAGTAAATGTGATAACTAAAGTTGATTACATGTAAATAAAAAAAGAGATGGGGCAATAGTTGTTAAAAATATCTACTGTAAAAACATCTACTGTAAAACATGCTTGAATCACACTTGTATTCTACGGGGAATAAACACTATCTACAGGAATATCACTATAAGGCTCCTTCTTTTGTCTTTCCTGTCCTTCCTTGGTCATCTCTTGTTCTTTTCTATCCCGATGCTATTAGGGCTAGGGTATCTTTCATTTTCCTAATTTTTTGCAATGTTTTGTTGTATTGTAATTCAGGAGGGATTTTATTCGGCATGGTTGAGTCATTCGGCGAGTCCCTCATGCGGGGAGGGTCATGTTGGCTCTCCCTAGTGCGTAACTGCATTTTCCCTACCTGTGCAGAATTTTAGGGCTCTAATGACCTCGATGTCGACGAGCCGTAAAGCCCCCCCCCCTCAAAAAAAAAACAGTAAAGGAGTGTTTCTTATATGTCTGCACAGGGCTTACTGATGCGACAATTGCGGTCGTTGGGACGAAAAGGCCAAAAGGGATAAATAAGGACAGCTGATAATCATCTTCCCTTTATTGGTTTATGTCGACAATAAACCATTACATACAATTAGGAGTATTATAATTTGTAATTTCACTTTACAGGTAGTTGTTCTTTTCATTTACTAAACTCTGGGAGCTTACGATCAACCTCAAAATAACTTCACATAAAAATAAATATGGGAAATGTATAGAAATTTCTTACTAATCAAAGCATTCAGAATTAGCTAATCATGGAAAATTCGATGGCCGTCATATTCTAGTATAGTCTTTCAGTTTAAAAATTTGTGCTTTCTGACAATAGTATTCTACCGAGAATTTATGAGGAATTTATATCATAGCGAAGAAGTTTTTTCCTAGAATGTACATTGAAACCTGAGAACATAATTACAAGCAATGTATACCATCGTTCAAATTGTTCCCGATTCTTAAATGCAAAGTAGTTAGGAGAACAGTAAAAAAGTTCGTTGTGTAAAAAGGAGGGACAACTCTTTCCCCTCTACCAATCTCTCCGAGGTTTCAATTTAACTCGAGAAATTCTTGGGTGCTAGCACTGTAGCTCGTGCGGAGACCATATGAGCACTCCGCTTCTCTCCTTAGCCTTGCCACCCGCACGACCACCGCGTGTCGGCAAGAAATCGTCGAGGCACGTGCTAGTTGCTCGAGTACGCGCTCTCACGTTTCTCAAAGGGGAACCGCGGTCCTTTCAGCTGACGTTTTTACTAATCGCCTTTCAACAGAGTACGGAGGTGACATGACAGTGGGGGAGTAGTAGGTTACCCTCAGCAGCGGCTCTTATTGACAAAATAAAAAATTAAGAAGAGTTCTTTAGATTGATTTTAAACATCCGTCATTTAAAATGATATGTCTTAGGAATATTTAAAACCTTTCAAATATTCTAAGTCATACGGACACATTAGTGCGTTTCACTTATCAATCGTTATCAGGGAAACATTATAAGTGTGTTTCACTTATCAGCCTGCGCATAGGACATCGTCCTCTCACTGATCGGTATTTCTTATTACTTGATGATGAACCCTTTTGTGAGGAGTGTAGTTCTTCTCTGACAGTGCGTCATCTGCCAACTGATTGCAGAAAATACACATGAATACGGAGACAAATTGGTCTGCCTGCAGATTTACCAACAATTCTCGGAAATGAAACGGATGATGTTAATAAACTATTGAATTTTATGAGTAGATCGGGGCTATTCGCACAAGTTCCCCGGAGGGTTTAAATTTGATTCTTCTTTCCTCTTCCCTGTCTTCTCTCTTTATATCCTACCTTTCCGTAATTTGAAAATTTTAAGTTTCAGAATTTTTTTCCTTTTTATATAATGTGCTCTGCAAACTGTTTCCTTTTCTTTTCTCTCATCTTTGTGTTTAGATATTTGTTGAATTCAGGAGGGTTTTTTTTAGTGGGTATGGTCGAGATATTCGGCGAATCCCACACACAGGGAAGAGTCGTTAGGGCTCTTCTCTATGGTACGAAACTGCATTTTCCCTCACCTGCAAGGGCTCTAATGACCTTGCCGTTGGCGAGTCCTAAAGCCCCACAAAAAAAGTTATCAGGGAAAGAAAAGAGTTACAGACCAGTACACCTATTTCAACGTGATTGACAAATTGTAACATACCGGAATGGTCATTTCCCAAATGGAATTATAATTATATATTTTAACAGAACCAATCAGCAAATATAGTAAGCTGTAATACACTTTGAGTAAGTTAACTTCTTTCCGTTTCCAAATATTTCATTTAACTATTCCCTACAATGCATTAAGAGCTAGTTACGTGCAGATACTAGGGTAGTGAGAAATACGGAACGGGGCGATTAGATATACGGGAAGAGAGTACGAGTAGAGAACGATGGATGTGGAAGCAACCATCTCCTTTCACGAGTGTGTTGCACGACAACACTTCTTTGAAGTGCGCGATGCAACGCTCTTAGTTCGTCACGTAGGTGGTGGTGCATGACAATATTGTCTTCCGTACGTAGTCAAAAATTGTTACGTCATATGCTCGCTATATAAAAAAGTCCGTATGCGGAGAGCAACCTTTCAGCTACTATTGCGAAGATTGTTCTCCCGTTTTCCAGTCTCAGCAAAGTAGGTAATAAATCGGATGAAAAAATCATTTCCCAGAAGCATGTATGGCGTCCGTAAATAAGTGTTCAATTTACCAGAAAGATCACGATGATTTAGGAGAAACAACTAGGACTGCAGAGTCAGAACAGGAGCATTAAGAGAGAATTAATGGATAGAGTAAATCTTAGATGTGTAATATTTTTTTAAAATATTTCAGTTTATTGATAAATGTATTGAGAGGTTTCGATTTGAAATCAGATCTTAGAGAATTGTATCCATCGAAACGTACGAAATATCGCGATGAAGTGTCCATTGACAAACGTTTACGAAAGTGAAAGCTTTACCTTGATATATTTTCATATATTACGCACCGTTTGAGGACATTTCGAGAAATAGAACAAAAATACAAAAAAATGAATCTATTAAAATATTAACACATTACTGTCCAAATAATCACTCAATATACACTGTCATTGCATAATGATGTGCAGTATATAATTTTATACTACACTGTTATCGTGTGTTTCCAATATGTAACTTCTGATCACACTCAAAGCCTTTTGTTTTATTTACTTCCTAAAGTTTAGATTCGGTTGAACCCACATTGAAAATTAAGTTCGGTATGCACAGTTTCCTATGCATATTCCACTTTGCTATACAAATCGAAAAATACACTAAATGAAATATTCCTTTAAAACTTCATAATGGGATAGTGGAGTAGACGCTTTTTCTTTTCGGATCATAATTCTATTGCAGGACCTACACGTTGGTAAACCGTGCCCATCGGCATAATTGAGAGTATTCCAAGATAAATACCACGAAATTCATAATTTTATTCAAACAATCATTCGTTTACGCGAGTGAAGTCATCTCGTTTTTCTGAGTCGAGTCAATACTAACGAAGTAATTTGCAATACGAATAGAAATTTTCATAATTCTGGCGGGGGGGGGGGAAGTTGTGATATATAAAATTTAAAATAGCTTGCGAAAACTTGCATGTAAACTGTAGAAACCAACTATGATTTGATTTTCGTTGGAAATGTAGATTTCTCGGTTTTATTCAACTACCTAAGGAGTTGCCTGTACGATAGATGAAAAGCAGTGATGCATAGACTATTCAACATACTTCTCAGAAGGATTATAAACATAATGAAGCAAGAAACAAAGGGATGAGAGGTGTATACAAAAGTCATTATACGTGTAATAACGTTTTTCCTAAAAATGAAACGTTAGTAGTCTATATTCAACCATGTCTACTATAATACACGAAGAGCTAGAACGCAGAACGCGTTTACATCCATTTGACACCTTTTGAACTACTCTCAACACATTCTTTAGACTATTTCACATGAGCTGGTCTCATGTTTAGTCCAGAATACCTTTTACCTAGCTGAAAACAAAAATGCTCTTGAAAACGTTCGTTTTGTTCAAAACAACTTACACCCCAGCTCAAACCTGTATGGCTATTTGTAAGTAGACATATTTTGGTGGGCGTAAGTTCCAACTCATTAATTAACACTAAATTTTCAATAGAAATCTTCACGACCATTTTTTTCTTCGACTGTTGACTATCGGAATATACAAAATGTAGCATTTTAATATCAAATATATCGTGTGTGTTTTTATTTCTAGTGACTAAATTGAGTGGGAATTCTTGCCTAATTTTAGAAAGTGCACGAGGAATAAAAAATGCAAAATACGTTGTATTATTCATGGATTTTATTGTAAAAAGTCCGTAAGAACAATATTTTGTAATAAATAAGTTCCACCCCTTGAGAATTACTCACTTTTTGGAACAAAACGCGTTATATCTGGAAAACTAATTATTATTATTATTATTATTTGCCGAACGAAAGTTAAACTAGCAGCAATATATTGCTGTACATATTCTAACTATATAAGCTCATCATACATTTCAAATTTCTTTTTTACGTGTATTCTTCTGCTGAATAATTGTCTAAATGAATGTAACGCGTTTGGCATTCTAGCTCTTCACATATAAATCTCTAAGCATTAAGTTACAAGTCACACAGAGTACACCTAACAGCAGCGGCAGGAATAGTAACAGCCTTCGTCAGCGCTGACGACTGACGTCTGACGGTTTTTTGTTTCCTTCGCGACTGCAACAGTCAGCGCTTCCAAGAAAAGCAGCTGCTGGTCTATCGACCGCAGATAATACCAAGCAAATCAAGTGAAGGAAGCAACCATCTTTTCTCTTTTAAAAGGACGTAAGGGAAATCTGTTTTCTTCTCAACGCGTTTATCTTAATTCACCGAGAATCAAGTTAAACTAGACAAATATTAGAAACTCATCATCATCAGACACAATTCTGCCAACAAAGTCATCCATCATCGGCATCGAAGCAATGAGTTAATTGTCCAGTTTGCGTAATCGTGTTAATTTATTTTTATCATAATTATGTGTAAATTATGTCGAACTTAATCAGGTTCTTTTTTATACTTTTTCATAACATACATAAAATGTTGGGATATCCATCATAAATATGTAGTAACAATTCATAAAAATAATGAATAGAGCAGAAATAATTGTATAATACTGTAGTGAAACCAGACAGCTTATATGCTAGTGAATGCGTAGCATTTGATAACAAATTAGACAATTTGGAAATTCCAAAAAGAAGAATTATTAGGATGTTGTTTTTGTCTATCATTATCATATTATGAAGTAATTAAATGTGTTGATTTATCAATATTATGGTAATCTTATAAACGATTTTTTTATATTTTTTCTGGTGCACATTAAAATATTAACAATTTTACTTATATTACTAGGTAGTACCTTATATATGTTAACACTTGATGAAGGCAAAATTCCTGCTGAAACGAATGTTTTTAAATAAAGTCATTGTCTATTATAGGTTGTTAAATTCAATAACTTAATGGAATTATTTGGAAACTAAGAAGTAATGAAGAAATTTATCAAAATATGGAAAAATAAAGGTTGAACCTAGGAAAAGAAGGTTTTTCGGACACTTAAATAGAATGGACGACTGTCGGTTAAGAAAAATTATCAAATTTATTGGGAAAAAAAGTAACAACAATGATTCAAGAAGTCAAACGTTATTTAGAAAGAGACAACATAGCGGATTAATAATCTACAGAAAAAGGTGTTTAGAAGAAAGTAGGAATGGAAGGTAGAGAGGTAAAGAAGATAGTGGTCTAGAGCATGAAAGCTGTAAAAGAAGATACGTAAAAAATTGGAAAAAGAAAAAAAGCAGTTTTTTGTGAATTAAAATTGGCACGTGGCTGTCCTGACGAAGAAGGAAGAAATGAGTCAGATCTATGTTTTTTTAGGACGAGCCTCCTAGAAAAAAGCCATTCTGAGTCAGACACAAACTATACTGTTTCTATGTTTTATCTGGGAACAAATGGCGTATAAACTACTCCTAATACGACCAACCACCATTGATCACATTGAATCCATTTTAATTTCATCTAATGTCAACTGATACTATCAACTAAATTTCGTTTCTTCGAGTAATTCGTTCATGAGTCATGGTGCAGCGGGCGACCGTGGCCCGAGAGATGGCGTCTCCGCAAGAGAGCTGTGGGTGAGTCACGACCGAATGGAGATGACACCTGGCAGTACCAAGCGCTTATGGTTCCCAATCAATGTCTGAAGTAGAGGGAGCGGGGCTCATTCTCCTATTCACAATGCATATCGGCGTGGTATCTCAATGCTATTGAACACAACATAAGGGCCAAGCGAATAAATGGTGCGAGAAATTGCTATGTCGTGTGTAAACGTTTTGCAACTGTCTCATTCTTGTTGAGAAGTTTCATTGAAAAATATTTACATTGGCATGAATTTAACTACATAATGCAAGAAGTACAACTTCCAAGTGAATTAAAACGAAACTCTAATAAAAAAATAAAACATTTTCGTCTCAAGAGCGTCAATTAGGGCTCCTGCCGTATTAACATAAAATCATCCCCAGATAAGCATTAAAATTAACCTAACTCAACACAATAGGGAGGAGGGAAGATGATTCAAGCCGTTCGTCTTGTTTTAGTCTTCTACTAAACACAACAGTGCTAACAAATTTTCTCATATTTACCACAACGATACATAAAACGGTACTTAACTGTCAACTCCAGTAAATTATCCAGAACGATTAACACCATTTTTTCTAATTTAGAAATTCCAATACGTACTTCTATGTAGTTATTGTAGATGTGATGAACAATTAATTATTCTGATATCACAAAAATACAATTCTAAAACATTCAAGTAATTGACTTATTTAATTATAATTGACTTATTTTACGTTCCATATTTGCTCATAATTGGTATTGGAATGTGGCTGGACCATGGTTACATATGTACACATTTGGTGTTGGAATAGGAAAAGTATATAATAAATCAACTCTTTAAAAAAATGATTCTCCTCATTATTACAGACGTTTCCACTTAAATTATCTGACAATTACCAACCCTTGCAAATTGTTTAATTATCCCCATGTCACGGGCAAGCACAATTTAATTTCAGGGAAGAAGTGCCATAGGGCGCAGGAATGCACTGATGACTCATGGGACGTGAGGGCTAACTACTGAGTAACAACAGATCGATAATAGAAAAAAACCCATCATGGACTGAAGAATACATGTAGCTAATTCGTTAACGAAGGGTGAATTACTTCAATTAAAAGTGCAATTAATTTTTTAAATTTTCTATGGCATTATATTTCTTATTGGACTTTATTCTTGCTTTGGTGTATACTCCAAGTAATATTCAGTGAAATTTACGTCAAAGCGACTCCAGACATACGCCATGCGGCAAGTCCAGAGCACCGCACGTAGAATCCCAAACAATTATGACTTGGTCGGGGTATTTGCGGGGTACTCGCCAATTGGCGAGCACACACAACCAGATATATACGCAGTGTGTCGAGCACATAGTTGCTGTGGGAACTACGAATATACGTCGTAAGAAAATGTGGTTGTAAATCACTTTATGCTGCTTATTGTATAGTTCAGTCAAGTAGAGGCAAATGGCGACAACACGGAAGAAATTAGGAGCAAAGGTTTCAGTTTTGTAATTTGTTGTAGTGTTGAATCCTGTAAGATCCCCATCGTTCTGAGTGTCACAACTTGGAAATATTTGACGGAAAAGTCTGAAATTTGGGATTTAGCTTCTAATAATCGCACCACAATCATGCTACAGCCCTACATTTTGTTTCATTTTCTTTGTTTCAAAATGTTCTTCAATTTACGTCCAGCAAGTATTACCTACACGTCTCACCGATTTTAGGTAAATTAGTATTTAAGGTTTAAAAACGTGGACACAAAGTTTGTGGTTTTCCTTCTAGTTCCTATATACTTTAAACAAAGGTCCAAATCGCTATACTACTCGAAACGAAACATGTAGAGCAACATTTTAGTTTCGATATCATGTGCAATATGTTGGGTTTTGAATTGATTTAAAGGTCTGGAGAAGCTCAGACGACGTGGGACCAGGAACCGTTCCCACGAGTGCCTACTTTTCCAGTCAACGAATGTAGAGGACATAGAAAATGGTTTTTTTCATTCAGGAATCTGTTTGGAGTAAATGTTTCAAAAGTCCCCGATTCTATCAGTGCTTCTTAGGGGTTAAAAAGAGGTTGCACGGTACAATATTTTCATTTTTTCACTTCTTTAATTGGCACTTCGGCCCGTGGAGGGTCTTCGCCTCTTCTACAATCTCTCAATCACTTCTATCGCTTGTCTTCCTTTAACTCTTAGGGCCCCAGGTCTTCCTCAACATCCTCTTCCAGGTCTTTGTAGGTCTCCCTCTATTTCGTCTTCCCCATGGGTTCTCAGGGTATTCTCATGCTTTCTCAGGGTATTTATTGTTTTCCATTCTAGCGACATGTCCCAGCCACTGGATCCTCCTTTTGCTGATGATACCCACCAAGTCAGGTTGACTATATAAATCTCTCAACTCTTCAGTTCTGATTTTTCATACCTCTCCTTTCTTCACTGGACCATAGATATTTCTTAGAATTTTACGCTCCCATGTATTCAAAAGACTTTGATCCTTTTTCGTCAACACCCATGACACTCTCATACAAGTACAATACAATCGGTCTTATCTAAGTGAGATATATAGCTAACTTCAGTTTCCGAGAGAGTTTTCTTGATATTAGTGTACCATTCAGCACAAAACAACTTTTATTTGCTGCTGTTATTCTGGTTCTTACTTCATCTTGTCTATTTGATGTAATTATTTCTCCTAAATATTTAAAGTTGTCCACATTCTCTACTGATCCTAGTTTTTCTTTTTCACCCATTTGTCTTCAAGTTTAGTTTTTTCTCTATTTACTTCTTATCCCAACTTTGAAGCTCCTAATTCTTCAAAAGCTTCTAGAAGTAGCCTCTGGCGTCATGCAGTCTACGACATCAGCGTATGCTATATGTTGGAATAATCTATTGTAAATTGTGCCTCTAGTATATAAGCTGATTTCTCTCATTACTTTTTCTAGTGGTGTTAAATAATATTGGTGACAGTGGATTCCATGACGTAATCCATTGTGTACCGATAACGATTTCGACAACGTTCCTCCAATCTGTACTTTAGCGAACGTATCAAGAGTAATTTTGACCATATTAACTTTTTTGGGTATGCTGAATTGCTCTAGTACTTTAAGTAAGCTGCTCCTATCCACACTGTCCTAGGCCTGTTTTAATTCTATGAAAAGATAGGTGTTCGCATTAAATTCATTGCTTTTTTCTATTATCATCTTTAATGTGAAAAAGTTGTCTGAACTAGACGGGATTTTCTGAAGCCACATTGGTATTCCCCAAGAATCTTTACTGTGAAAGGCTCCAGTCGTTTTGCTATTATCGCTGATAATATTTTATACACCATATGTAATAGTGCGATTCCTCTCTAATTATCACAGACCTTTTTATCTCCTTTCTTGCATATGGGGAAAATTACTGCCATTTTCCATTCCCACGGTCCTTCCTCGGTCCGTATTTGTTCAATTAATTTATGTATTTCTTTCAGCATCTTTTCTCCGGAGCATTTAATTCAGCATTAGTGCCATCTTCACCGGGTGTTTTATTGTTCTTTACACTCCATATTTGATCTTTTATTTCTCTTAGAGTATGTGGTGGCTCTACATCCATTACTCCAGTATCTGTGAAAATAATAGCACTAGACCCTTCTCTGTGCAACAATTCTTGGAAGAACTCTCTCCATCTCTCCAGTATTTCCTTCTCGTCTCCCATGATCTTACCTTTATTATCCTTACAAAACATATTCCTTGATTGATACCCTAACCTCGTGTTAACCACCTCTATAAAATTTTCGGTTATTCTTTATAGCATGTTCTGCTTACAACTCAGAGATTCTCAATTGTTGCCACATTCCTTTCTTATGTTTGCATATCCTTCTCACTTCCTTTCTCTTTTCTTGGTGTGTTAAGTTTGTTTCCCTAGTTAGTCTCTGAATCATTGCTTTCCGGGTTCTATTTCTTTTTTCTTTCTTTCACAACATGTTCACATTCTTCATTGTACCAGCTAGTCTTCTTTGGTCTCGGCTTATATCCTATTATTTCCTTAGCCACTACATGTAACGTTTTCTTGGTCTTTTTTTTTTTTCATTTGAACTCTAGTTTTTCTATTTCCTCCTCGCAAGTCAAATGATCGGATATTTTAAACTGGAACTTTATTCTGAATTTTCTATCTATTAGTTGTTCTACACGACATCTTCGTTCCTTCCTCTTTTTATTTTTCATATTGATTTTTTGTCTAAACTGTGCCCGAACTAAAAAATGTTCCGTATATCAATCTGCTCCACTGTAACTTCGGACGCCTGTTATGCTTGTTGCATGTCTCCGATTTATCATCATGTGGTCTATTTGTTTTAAATGCTTTTCATCCGGGCTAATACAGGTTGCTTTATGAATTTTCTTGTGAGGGAAATGCGTGCTATTAATGCGTTTTACTCGCGCCTGACTGAAAAATACTTCTTACGTTCCATGTCGTTAGTCCCAATTTTTTTCCTTAATCTTTACCGTAGTCGTCTCCTGTTTTCTGACCGGTCAATCATTTGTATTTGAGGTTTCATAACAATTAATTTTTGTACAATAATGGGTTGCCAACTCTTCACTCAACTCCCATACCCTGGAGGACCAAGGATTTTCTATTCGGGGTTTACTCCCTTAAGCTACGCGTACACTGGGACGGTCGGCACCGCCGTCCCGGATTTTCCAAAAGATATTTCCATTGCTTTACATTAGTATGAACCCACTGAGCCGGCACGCACTTGCCGCCGTTTGCGAAAAGTCCCCAGAGAAAGATCGTTTGGAGTGTCGGGAGGGCTGTAAAACTTTCCGGGAGGCTCATTAACAGTTTATGAGTGCGGCCACTTGCAAGGACCAGTATTCGTCACTTCGATTGTGATGTATTGTGTTAGTGATCAGAATAGAATGGGGAGTGTGCAACACGCGGGTCCTAATCCTCTATGCCTTGGAGAGTGAACGGTCCCTTCACCCAACAGGGTTCCAGAATTTCCAGGACAGCCTTCCGCATTTTAAAATGTCGGGACGTCTTTTCGTCCGTTGACGTCCCAGTGCGAGCGTAGCTTTAAGGGGATGCCTACAGTTGAATATGGCCCCGGAGGTCCCCCGACCCTCACCCTCCTGTTTTCTGTCGAGGTTTTCCTTCCCTTAGCCTAATGTTCCCCTTTTAAGGCGCCAGAGATTCACCTTTCGCCCGTTCTCGTTGGCTACACTCACGAAGCTCCTGAGAGCCACGGAATGCAATGCCCAGGGACCTCCACGAAGAGGTGAGAAATCGGACTTGACTGACAGAGCCCTTTTTAGTGGGAAACCATGCAGGCACTTATTAGGTCACACATAGGCATACTGTGCCCCACCTGCGTTTTATCAGTCCATTGATCCCCTTCATTGTTTCACTGATATCTCGAAAACAGTGTCGTACGAGAAACTGTATTCTTAGCTTATAATTTTTTTCTACAAGACTTTCATAAAACTGAGTCATATAATAACTCTATGACTGAAAAAAAAATTTTCTTGTTACTGACGTGTTTGGAGGTAATGTACCGCAAATCTTTGAGCGTACTGTATGAGCAGGGATTGCTTGAAGAAAATAAAGAACACGTATGCTTTTCAATTAGTTTTTCACGGTAATGAAAACAGCTGTAGCTTAAAAGATTACGAAAATATCTGCTTCATTTTCATATTTAGGAATTTTTTCAGTGGAAGTGAACGTTCTGGGAATATTAAAAATCTTTGTCAGGACATGTAGGCAATCTGCAAAACGTCTCCAGTAGTTTGTTGTCCAAGTAACATTGGAGTATCAGTTTTCATCAATTTCTCGAATCATTTTCGAGGTAAGACTGACAATACATCACAATCGAAGCACCTTTAAAATTGTCATGCATTGGTATATGCTTAGAAGCATTAATGTGATGTGTATAGAAATATGAATTAATGGTCGAGACCCCTTGGGAGACTTACGTTTTCGATAGTCCTTGTACGATAAACACACCTACTAATGGTGATCGTGTATTGAATACTAAAGTGCGACTTATTATGAACTTTAATTCTGTGGGCTATACTTGTGCACTCTACGAAAACTAATACAATATTATTTAGAAGAACGGCATTTAAAATTGAGAATAGGAGACAACGAACTAATTTACATAATGACAAAGAGTTCTCCTCTGGGAAGTCATACGGGACCGTCATTCTGGAATATCATAGTAAATTTAATACTAGAAAGGACGGAACAGGAGGGAGTAGATTAATTGCAGACGCTGATGATATAGCCATTATCATAACAGAAAATAGTAGAAGAGAATTAGAAACTGCAAACCTAAGAATATTAAAATTGTTCGCGCAAGAAGCACAGGAATCACAACTATCAATTTCTCAAACAAAGACTGATGGAATAGATTTCGGAATGAAAAATAACGGTAAAAGCAGACGAGATCCCATCATATGATTCCCTAACAGGAGGGTACAAATAGAAGACAATATGAAAATTTAGGCTTTATTATTGATGAATAATTAACGTTTGTGAAACATTTGGACTATCTAGAAATGAATAATATACGGATTAATGCGAGTGGGATCAACCCATATAGCAGTGGTACAAAGCAGTTAATAACAATATATAAAAGGGTGTTTGTTACACCACACCAGAAGCCCAGATGCAGTGTGGGTTCTTTGGGTAGAAGCGGGATTCAACCATAAATACCACAACCCTTATGGTAGATGTCGCTGCCACCAGCTTGGTTTCCCAAGCAATTAAACACTCGTGTAATAACAATAAAATATTCCTTTAATACAAGTTAAATTGAAATCTGCGTATTTACAAACTTGAACGAACTCTCAAATCATAAATACAAGTATGAATTTGTCATAACACAGTTAATGCTATCTGAAACCATCAATTACACACAGATATGAATACTGGTGTTAACAATTAATTCGGAAATCTATCTAGATCATCCGAATCTCCAAAATTTACAAGTTGCTATCCCGAAATAACTAACTGTTTCAAGTTACGCCATTCGCTCCTAATAGCAATGTAATTGAATTACCGCAGCAATTCTTAAGCGGTCTGACGACCAATACTAGCCAGGTCACATCTCAGTAATCCGCGTACTTCCGATCACTCCGCAAAAGTCCGAAAGTCTCCGAGGCACTTCAATCCTCCCAATATATACGGAAGCGGAGGTCACGTGAACAAAACACACATGGATGGGAAGGGAAAATGACAAGAAAACTTGTGCAATGTTGACAAATACGTTGGGATAAGGCAATACAAGTAGACTTACGTACAAATTAATACCCAATGCATCATACGGATATAAGAATAAAAAATGATTCCAACAGACACCTTCAATGATGGAAGCGGTCACTGTGATTTCAATGCTTATTGGTATAGGTTAAGACTTACAGATTCAAACCATTGTACATGCCATGAAGAAATAGACACCACGTAATACATAACTGCACAATAGTCGGCCCAGAACGAGCTACTTGGATTCGAGAAATGAAGAAATTTGAGAGACGATGGCAAAGAGGGAACTGCTTTACAAGGCAAAATATAAAATATGATATGGAGAACAACAAGGGTATAAGGAGAAAAGCGTCTAACATAAAAAGGAGAACATAAAAGATGGAAAACAATAAACAACTTGAATTGATGACATCACAGAGGATGAAACAATGTTATAAAGATATTTATATGAAGACATGAAAACGAGAAGGAAAAGTCACGAAATTATCCCAGGTAGTGGCACGCTTAGCCGAGAAACTGGGATTTTACTAAGAAAAATGAATAATAATAATAATAATGAAAATTACTTGTGCGCTCGTACTTTATCCTGGCTGGTATGCCTTTCCTCAGCCTACCTCTTTTTGAGATTCATCGGTGGCAAAGAAAAAAATTTTTTAGTGTGCTCTTGCTATTATTTCTTTTAAAAATATAATTTTCTTCTGAAGATTTACATTACGTGATTTTGTTTCTCTCAGATATTATCTCTCAGTATTTAGTACGATTTTTATAGAAACGTTTTTAGAAAAAGTCAGTGATGAGGTATATTGAGAGAGTTATATTTTGTGTATGATCTTTCGTGAATGTCATTACAGTACATGTAATTATATTCAAGTGTTCAACATATGCTGTTCGGGGAAGCTCTCCCCATCTCTCCCACGCAGTTGAGTTCTCCTGCGAGCGGGCGTTTCCTCGCCCAGCTGCTTCTGGTATACATACGAGTTGCTAGAAGTTGGTGACAAGCACGGAAACACGCGTTGCGACGGCAGACGCTTCCGGAGGGAGCGACGGGCGCAGACAGGCGGTGGCGGTGGCGGTGGCGGCTGCGCATGCCCCAGTCTGCGAGAGACTTCGTCGACGAGTAGTTTCAATTCGTCTGAAAATGGTCCTCTCCCCTCTTCACTTTGATAGGAATGCTCCTCCCAGATAATAACTTCTCCAGTTGTGGGAAAGGGTTCATCGAAACCTACTGGAAAATAAGAAAGTATTTTTGACTTCGATCTTCATCTTTTCATCGTTAGCTATCCATATACACTTTAATCAATTTTTCAGATTCAAAGAATATTTCTTATGCTTACGAAGACCGCCACTCAAATCCACGATGATACAGACGGATTTTTATTGGCTCAAATTTAAATATAAATTTTATGCATAGTATTAATAAGAGATAAAATAAAATGTCGATTGCAAAATTTTGACGGAAATGCAGGTTTCAGAATACTAAGAATTCCTTCATTTCAGTTCGTCAGTGAAAATAAGAGATTGAAGGTGGAAGGACCAATGACGATATGAGATTCACGCGAGCAGAGCTGCGGGTACTCAACTAGTGTGTGTGGATGTATTCGAATTCACTTGTTACATATTTTCATTTTTTTCCCCTTAAATCAACGTTTCGGTTCTACTAAGGAGAATCCTTATCACGTAAAATTAACAATAAACGTAGGTAAAATAAGTCGCAAAACTAGATAGAGTCAAGAATAATCAAAGTAACTTCCTGACATTTATTTCACTCTTCGACATAATCACCCTTTACATTCAGACTGTTATCCCATCTCATTACAAGTCTTTGAAAGTCGTTGGAAAAGAAGTCTTTTGGTTGCTATCGCAGCCAACGAGTAACCTCTCGGCATCATCAGTTTCAAAATGACGGCCACCCAAACGATTTTTTTAATCAGATGAAAATCACTGGGGGCTAAGTCTATCACTGGGGGAGAAGAGTATTTTCCACTCGCTTCTATTCTCGGCCTTATTCACCTCACCACAGAGCTTAGGGTCCGGAAAGGTGAGATGACTGAAATTAAGACGCATTGAATGTGACATCATCGCTAAGAACTTACTCCTACACAGTACTGTACTTCTATTGTTGGACACCCAAAAACGTTGATAATATCTGAGGTTGACACTATTTGCACTTTAGCTATAACCTTTTGCACTAAAATATTCCAGATGGTTCTACGTCTTGCATTTTTTTCTATTCTACTATACATGGACTTATATACCATCGAGACCCTCACTCATTAGCTTAACGACACCATTTCACCCCTAGGAGTATTCGGGGTATCTTACTCCCCCCTGCGTTAGATCTGAATTTGTTCCTAAATAGCATCGTGTCACAATTCATCTAAACTGCCCCGAGAATTATTACATCGAAACTAATAGCGGACCCTTTAAATAATTTTGTTTACACCACTCTACCCCTACGAGATCTAGGAATGCTTTCCTTCCCCCTCCCATACTTGCTGTATCCTTACGTAACATCAGGATCGACCCTATTTATTTCAACGACTCGCAAAACTAGGGATTCGACCCTCATATTGGTAACTTTGTATTATTTTTACATACCTTCCCCGTCCCACTTTACTCCTAATATTCACACATGGAATTAATCGACACTCGGACTATTATAATTCATCTCAGCAACCCCGAAAACTGGATTCGACACTAATATCTGTTATTTAAAATGCTTTTCACCTGTCACGCTCTTCCCAACCAGACCTATAGGGGTGTCATGCACCCCATGTGACCTGACCATAGATCCTACGCAAATCAATCCTTCATAGTAATTGTTTCCTGTCATTTCCTTCTCACCCCCATTTTGGGTTGCAAAAGGTGTCTCATTGCCATGGGTACTGAATTTAGACTTCAACGTTTATCAGAAGTGCCACTATCTCGGTGACGCCGGAATTGGATTCGTCACTGATATGTCTTTTAAAATAATTTTTACTTGCCATTCCCTTCTCTAGGGGTGTATGGGGGACTGGTTGTGAACTTGTGTGTTTCAGAGGTCCCGAAAACCATGGTCCAAATCCCAATATTGGTCATGATCGATCAATTTTTTTCTCCCCTTCCCACCCCAATCCAAATGAAGTATTTTGCCTAATAGAGGATGACCGTGGTCTTTGGTGATATTTGGAATTTATTGGTCACACACGCAAAACTTCACCTATTTTTCAATCACAATAGAACGAAGCTTATGGTTTTCATTCAAAAACAATATTGATTTTTCAGACGGCTTAGAAATCATTTGGGGTATAACGTTATTAAACGTACATGCAAAGACTGGGGTATACAAAGATACTTAGGGTGTATTGGTATACCTGCTATATAATCTGCTTCTACGTACACGAAGGAAAATAATTTATGTAATCAGGAAATGTATTTTCCAGTAAATATCCAAGTCAATATGTTCATATGATACTACTATTAACGATGTGGTAGATACATGCATTGCATTTGTCTCTCGAAAATAACTGCACATTCAGTGTTGCTGGCGTCGCCTCTCCGGAGAGTGGGAAAGTTGGGGAAGGTGCTCCAGCTATTATTCATGTTCTGCAAGTTAGACCATCATTAGATGAACAGCAACGTTTAATACAGTATTAATAGGTTAGGTTAGGTTTCCCTAATCGATTCTTGCATCCTTTGATAAACCATTTAAACTGGCATAAGGTATACTATCGTTGGGCTCTAATGACCTCGATGTTGACGAGCCCTAAAGCCCCAAACCAAAAATATATATATATATATATATATATATATATATATATATATATANATATATATATATATATATATATATATATATATATATATATATATATATATATATATATATATATATATACTATCGCGAAATAAATACGTTTAATTTTGTATGTATACCGAATTATAATATATCATGAGGGCATAGTTCAAGAACGTCTTAAAATTTACCCGATTTTTACAAGTAGAAAAGTTGACACTGCGATTGGCATGTCTTTCTGTTGTAATTTTTAAACAAAAAACTTCCCAAATGCAAAAGGACATGCATTAAACTATCATTCAAAATATGTATGTACCCTGAAATGCATATTTTATACGATCATTGCACATTTACTCCTATAAGCTGGCTGGCTTTTATGTGGCCAGCAATTCACTGCAGCTAATTTGAGTCACGGGATAGACTTGGAATTTGTTTTAGAGCAGGATGAGTACTCTTTGTGTTTGGACGTTAAGACACCAGTGATCTCAGCGGTCCCGCCAGCGCAGCTTCACCACTTAACCTCGAGGTGTTTTCAAGTCGAGATTTTTTAGGTTCCGTTCTCAATTACTTCTGACGTACCACTTCTTAACTTAAAATGGATCAAAACTCTGTTTTCGGGTAATATCGAAAAATATTTTGAGGAATGCCTCGCTGGTAATTCTGAAGTGAATGAACAATTGAGCGCACTTCAATACATCTTCATATCAAAATTCTGTCAGAAAGCTGATGTAAGTACACCATTTTTTGGTCTTATGAAAAGTGGAAATAAATTGAAAATTGAGAGAACATTGCGTGGAATTTTTCTGAAATATTTCAAATGTATCTTAACAGCCACTATCCATTAGAAAGTTATTACTTACACAATTTCTCGATTCTGCTGAGGACTCTCTTCAGAAATACTGAATTTGAACATTTAATTTTTGCTACTTCATTTTAATAATCTAAAAAGTCGTTTTATTTCAAAAAATCTTCAAGTTAGCAAAACAAATCAATTATAACGAAGCCACCTTCGGACTTCAATGCATTACGTTACTTTGGTAGCTTCTGTAATTTTTTTTACGTAAATAAAATATTTAACAAATTATGTGGATCCCGGGCGTTGGACACTTTTATCGAAGTATCTCCGTTTATTTCAGGAATTTTCCCAATGTTGAAAATTGAAGGAAAACTTTACCTTATCTTTACTTCCTATGTTTCGAATTGATACCGCAATTATTTTGAAAATGGGAACACTTATTATTGAAGATGTTAGAAACAGATTTTAAACGATGCATGCTGATGTATTAAACTTCATTTGCATTGAGAGAAGTCTTCCAAAACAAAACAAAAAGTTTGAAAGAATTAATTTATGGACTGTGTCCTCGTTGCCTCTCGATGCAACGTTGCCTTCTGCTTGGAGCCATCGAGGTGCCGTTACGGACAGCGAACTTTCCCTCGTGGAATGCGTAAAACAGCGTCGCGGAAGCGGCGGCAGCGCCTGCGAGAAGAGTCTGCGAATATGTGGCGCAACGCGGAGTTGACCGTCTCCCTAACACCCTCGCCCGCCCTAAACGAACTTGGAGCTGGATAATACTTAACGTTTAGCGTACATTTACTTGCTTGTAATTTGTTCTGTTTAAATAAATTGAACAAAAATTGTGCTCAAGTATATTGAGTTGATTGTACTTTTATAAATTTTCTAGTGTGGATTATTAAATATTTTGATGTCATTTCATTTAGTAACATTCAGTTTCTAATTATGGTTCCTTTTGTAATTAATAAATTGTTTGGAGATGAAATACGAGTGGGAAATCCTCTATTATTTGTGTATATAAATATCATTGTACGTTATCTAACTTCAGGCCATGTAACTACCTCAATATTATATTTTCACTCGTCGAAATGGGAGTAAAGTGTATATGAAGATGATGATCAGCATTTGATAGATTTCAAAAATATATGAATAAATACTCTCTGGCGTGGTCTCTCTTCGCGAGACGTGGCGGCGGCGGCCACCGCTAACCACTAGTGACGCCCATTGCCCTACTTTCGCGCCTAGTGCGTTTCCTGCGCGAGAAGGTACTGCAGCATTCGTTCTGAGCTCTTATGTTTTGTGTGATTTTGTTTGCGTAATTGCCTTTCAGTAATTCTCAGTCAGTAGTGAATAAATAATGATTTATTGTTGTAAATGAGATATTGGAGGCTGCGACAAACCACGTTGAGGACAAAAATTACCACGGCTATTTTCTTATCCGGAAGCAAGCAAGATACCATAACTTCATATCTAAGAAACCGAAGGAACACCGGAGAATACCCGGTCGGGATGGCTACGGAGATATTGGTTACAACTGTGTCAATATTGAGTACAGATAAAAAATATAACTATTAGAATTCACTAAAAAACCCTCGTTAAAACAGTATTTGTAATTTAATCAGTTATCATTAAAAGTACTGTGGAAACGCTTGAGCTCAATATTAAATGAAATTTACTTCGCTAACTACGTGAGTTCAACCGGAAAGAAATGTGGAATCAAAGTATCACCTTCTTGCGAAATTGTGTTAAAATATTGATGTACATAAAACCTAATTTTGCTAGGAAGGGCTTCTATAATGAAGTGTTTTGTTTAAATTTACCCGCACTCGCTTATTAGAGAACTATAGATAAGACTAGAAGTCTCCCATTAAATTTTTAAAAAAAGTGATCTACGAGTACTAATTTTACCAGGTGCGCGTGGTCTAGTTCTTAATGCATAAAATTCTGAATTATGAATAAAAAAAGTTTCAACGTCGTAGCCGAGTTTTGGTATGTACGTAAATAAGTCAATAAATAAGTCGCAAAACTGGATAGAGGCCAGGATGATCAAAGTTACTTCCTGACATTTATTTCACTTTTCTACATAATCACCCTGTACATTCAGACTCTTTTCCCATCAATTTACAAGTCCTTGAAAGCCCGTGGCAAAGAAGTCTTTTTGTTGCCAACAAGTAACCTGTTGGATTACGGCATTATCAGCGCCAAAATGACGGCCATCGAAATTATTTTTTACGAATGATTTGTTTCACACTCTGCACTGACTGCAGTTGGCACCACCGCAGGATGACCAGGACGCTCTGATACTTTGCCTTCCCTTGTTAAACTTCTGGATCCAATTGCACACAGCTTTCCGTGAGAAACAGTTGTCACCATACACGGGATGCATTTCGCGATGCATTTCTTCTGTGGACAGTTCCTTGGCCAACAGAAAACGCACAACTGCACGCTTTTCTTCTCGTATACACTCATGCAACACAACCGCCATCGTGCACTGGCTGCCCTTGAGTGACTGCGTGCCTACGAGATGTCACGCAGCCTATACGACAAGCATACATAAGCTCGTAATTTAAAACGGTGTTAGGGAAAATGACGTTTGCCACTAATATATTGACTTGCCCTCGTATTTATAGTCCGAGATAGGATGTCATTCGTCACTGCTTTTGCACNATATATATATATATATATATATATATATATATATATATATATATATATATATATATATATAAATATAATATGTACCAGAGACCCGGGTATATGGATTCGTCGTGTTTTTTTATGCTGAGTACGATGCCGTTAATACATTGAAATTAGACGAAAAACAGGTCCTTAGGAGAAATAAATCAAGTTTTGAAACTTGGTAATTAGGAGTAGAATGTAGTATTGTTTACTATTATTAACTCTCCCCCAAATTTTTCGGAGCCACGCACCCTTAGAAACCACGAATGTGCACGTTCGCGGCTTTTTAAGTTTTGCCGCCAACGGTCAGGCAGAATAGTGCGTTTCAAACATGTTTCGAAACGCGTTTGTCACATGCTTTTCCTGGTGCTGTCGAATCAGACTTAAGATACAGAATGGCGCGTTTAAAGTGTGTTTCGAAACGTGCTTGTCACATCTTTTAACGTGTGACATACTAAGGTGCACGCCTGGGTCACGGATTGGCCCAACTGAACTCACAGGCACACATCAATGGGAGGTAAACATTTTAAAATGTTTATGAATTGTCATTTTCAACGGAAGAAAATATGTTAAAGAACAAGTGCATCAATGCATTGAGGAATAATGTTCTATAATCCCCGTCCCAAATATAAAAGATATGAATACATTGAATCTCTTTAAATCCGCAGTTAAAAGTTTTCTATGCTGTTGTTTCTGTAATGTGAAAGTTTCTATGCTGTTGTTTTCTATGCTGTTGTTTCTGTAATGTGCTGTTGTTTCTGTAATGTGAAAGAATTTACATATTTTAATAAAAGAAGTTTATGAGCGTTTCAATTTTCCAAAAAATATTGTTTTCCACATGACTTCGGATGATGTAAGTGATGTTAATATCTGTTTTACTTTATCACGCCATTGTTATTGTTCTCTAGATATTGATTAAATTCCTTTTTCATGCATGTTGATTTTGCTCCTTTTTTGTTTTTAATAGTTTAGTTCTAACTGTACGCAACCTTGGCACGGCTGTGTACATTATCTCTGTAGTCCCATCTCAACCCCGGGGTTTCCTCCGGTTCTGCTCTGGGTAGTGGCGGATTTTCCTCGGGCGGGAATGTCATTAAGACCTTTGTTTTATTAATCTCGAATTTTTATTGCACTAATATCTACAATTTATTTTGGTATAATAAATGGATAACAGTACGTGTTTATTAAATTATTTATTTTATAAATATTAATCCGCCACTGCCCATGAGTCCTTGATCGGAATTGGTGGGATGGTCCCGGAGAATAATTTAGTTTATTGTCCCCCACGTGGTCATACGCAGTTTAAAACTGCTTTTTCGGCAAAGTATTTCTTTATTTAATGACAAATAATTTACATCAATCAGACAATATTTTGACAAATCTCTGCTCCTTGGGATGAAACATTTTGCGTTAACTCGATGGATTATCGAGTAAAATTGTACCATAAATGTGCATATTTTAAGATTTTATCTGGTTCGAAACATAAATTTGAGCTGGTTTGAAGTGTGACTATTTCTTCGTAAGGCAATTCGTTGATAATTAAGTAAATAGACGAAATTGTCTTTCCAAAAGCAACACCATCAGTAAAAAATGTGTAAGAAAGTTGTACGATGAGGACAAAACATTGCCATATGACCATAACTTTTTGTAAACATTGACATCATATGTATCACCGAACTCACTTATTTGGTTTGCCTTGAAAATCTGTAGTTTAATATGTAATTAACAAACTTGCTGTCTTTCAGAAATACCTGAAGCTGAAATTCTATTGACAGAGAGACAAAGAAATTTGAAGAGTTCAACGTATTAACCTTTTTTTTACAGATATCACAGAGCTTTTCTTTACCCTCTTTTTTCTTTATTATTATTATTATTTTGCCAAGATAAGAGTTACAGTCACTACAAAAAACGTGATATGATATGAACTATCAGCTACATTGTTTAATATTATTTACATTTATCCATTTCTCATTTAATGATTTCTATATACCAATTTACTTGAAGGATCGGCGTACCGGTACGTTTTTATTTAGCAATACACCACTGGTTACAAATTGCGTATGAGCGTAATGCAATTTACTTAAGATGCAATTCCGATCTAAGGACCCAAAGGCAGTGGCGGATTTAAAATTTATGCACCTCCCAAAATGAACAAAATGGCTACTTATTATAAAATCTAAAGAAAAATAAAGTTTTTTATTCAAAGTTGCAATGGAACTCTTACTAAGCATATGCGTACTCTAATCAATTCCTTAAATTATTCCAAAAATGTCGTTAAGTGTTTATCTGCGCACATGGCAGAGTGGTTAACGTAGCAGGTTCGATCCCCTTCGAGCCATAAAAAAATGGCTCGATTAAAACCTGCTGAGATAATTCGGCGATAACGAAAAATTTCACGATTGATCTTTCTGGGGAAAACGGCATCGTTCTCAGCATCAAAAAATAAGTCGAATCCGTATACCCGGGTTTCTGGTACAGAGAATTTTTTTTGTGGAGCTGTGTTATCAGGAAGCAGGTTTTGATTGGTCTGTCGGTGTAGCAACACTGGATACATGTACTGTGACGCTCTAAATGTAGCAAATGAGAGTAAAAAGTCATTTCTTTCGAAACAAAGCCAAGTACAATTGAAATCTACATAAATAAAAATTAAATGATGCTCGTTGGTAAGCGCATCACTTGAGAACGACTGGACCGATTTGGTTTTTTGTTTGTAATGGTCAAAAAAAGGTTTTCTAAGGCAAGAAAAATTAGAAAAGTTGCCTGAAAAATTGGAAAATTCGGGGAAAATGGAATTCTTTTTTCTATTGGATTTTTGTATGAACTCAAGACCATAACGCACGATACAAATGATGGATGTGCATAATTCTTTTTCTTCTTCTTTTTTTATGGACCTGGAAATGTTTTCAGGGGAAAAAATTCGGGACTATTTCAAAGAAAAGTCGGAAAATTCGGACGAACTGCAAAAATCATAATTTTTGTATGCTCTCTCGATCATAACTGATGATAGGAACATATTCGGTTGATTTTTTTTCTCTCCTCCTCCTCCAGTTTTTCTGTTAAATTGTGATTCTGCATGCTTCCAAGTCGATCACATTCCAGGCACATCACACATTTCCAGCATTTCAGCGGTGAACTGCCCATAGAATTCATCTCGCATGTAAAATTTCCCATTGGCGTATTTCTGAATGTACTCCTCCTCAAGTTGAATATCCATGGCCACAATCGTTAATTGATACAATGATCACCCAGAGATAGGTTTTTTTCTTTTCATTTTTACTTTGTTTACACATTTAAAATTTTGTGAAAATTTCATGAATTCTCAAAATGATCACAAAGAAATTTATTGAAATTTGGACAGGACAACATCTGTTGGGTCAGCTAGTTCATAATAATTATCTGCAAAAGTAGTCTGCGTCTTCTGTGATGCTGGGCTCCGAATCTGCCGGGGGAGAAAGGAATCAGAAAATGTTCATTTCCGACATTGGCGACAGACCAATTGCAATCGAAAGCTTGTGTAATATATTTATTTAGGAAATTGGTTTGCTAATAGATGTAATAATTTAAAAAAGTTTTAACTTCTTCTTTTTTTCTTTTTCGGTCCATTGGAATTCCCGAGTCTTACATTCTTTTGATAATTTCCAGCCACATAGTCAGGATCCAAATTACCTAGTCTTCCGTATGAGCGTTGGTCCAAACTTAGGCGATGTACGCCGTTCTTTTGATGTGCGATTCTAAATCGGCATGGCTCGGAAGCAATGAAGAGACATCAAAAAAAAATTATGTTACTTGTCGTGAGTTCATGGTTTCTGGCCAAGTCATACGCTTTATAAAAAGCAGCTACCCTTGCCCCATTTACCTATTTTATGCTCCTAAAGCCGTACATTTTGCAAACAAAATCTTCTAGGACATCAAAAAGTCGTTCGTTGCAGTCGGGATATTTCGCAAAGTCAGAGGTCTGGATGATGATGATTATTATTATTATTTATTGCCTCAATAGGATTTTGTCTTTCCCTTAAAATGTAAGATTGTAATAGGAAGCAGGGTAAAAGCACGATAAGCGGGCAAACAATTAGGAAGGTAACCCCAGCGGTGGCGCAGGTGATCGTGTTGTCACTCATCACCAAGTCATATGTTTTGGTGTGTTGTAGATCAGGAGGGATTTTAGTGGGTAGTGTTGAATCATTCGACGAGTCCCACACACGGGGAGAGTCATGTTGGCTCTCCCTAGTGCGTAACTGCATTTTCCCTACCTGTACAAGTTTTTCGGGCTCCAATGACCTTTGATGTCAACATGAGCCGTAAAGCCCCACAAAAAAAAACATCCCGATGGGGCCAGAAAAAATGTAGCTTTTCACATTAATGTAGCTGTGACTACTGAAAAGCAAACCTTCCTTCCTAGTAACTCTATTACTAACTACTACTACTAACCCCTCCACGTGGGCCAAATTGTTGGTAAACCCAGCTATCTGGTCCACGTACTAACAATGACCTGCCACCCAACTCCTATCTCCTATCGTTCCATGTAGATAAACTTCAATAGCACGCTACATTTCCTATTTACAAATACACCAAAATAATTAGGGAGATCAACTCCCAGACTTTCATACAATTTCGTGACGCTAATGTCAGACTGACTGCTTCCTGTCCCCACGTGCATGTTGACGTTGATTTAAGAACCAAAGCAGGCCATGTTTGCAAGTAGATTAATCATTAGTCGGTATCGGGGCACCGGATTGTTACGTCAATTTCGGCGAGATTTGCGGACTGCCCAAGCATCGGAACAGTCGCAGACAATTTTTTTTAAAATGATTATAATAAATACGCTTTCGATTGCCCTTTGTGTGACTCTTAATGAAATGACTTTTAAAAAAATTCTGATTTGCTCTACCGCCCTCGACAGTATTGGAGTCCAGCCTCGCAGGTGGCGCAGACCAGTATATTATTATAAATAAACTTGGTTTGGTGCAATTAATGAAATGACTTTTTATCTTATTTGCTACATTTATAGCGTTATGGTACGTGCATGCAGTGCTCCTACTCCGACAGACCAATCAAAACCTCTTAGTTTAGGCGATGTGTGTGCCAAGAATGGCGTCTAATGAAATGACAGCCAATTTTGTGACGCTGCATCTCGAATTATAAGTACGTTCCAAAAACTCGGGTACGAAGACGATACGAAAAGTGAAATATTAATGCTGTATCATAAATTTCTTTATTTTGAAAATAGATTAAATAATAACATCGAGCGATTGCCCCAGGGGCCGACTGCTGAATTGTCTCTTGGAGCGGGAAGATTTAGGTCTACTGAACACCGGGAAGATGACGCACTTTGCGTTTGCCACCGGCTCTTGAACTGCTATAGATTTGTCAATTTGCTCTCCTGAAGTTGCTGATATCTTTCAATGGAAGGTAGAAGATGATCTGCATGGTAGCGACCATCATCCTATCTGGTTGTCTTTGCAGGAACGTGCAACTGTTCCCGAATGCAAGCCACGGAAATGGATTCTCAGAAAGGCAAATTGGACACAGTACCGTTCTGTGTCTTCAGAAAAACGGGTAGTGTCCAACAGAGGGTCGACCATCTGACCCAGATGATTCATCACGCCGCTGAAGAATCCATTCCGAAAACATCCATTTTTCCGCGAAGACCTCATGTCCCCTGGTGGAACGACGCATGTCGGTCCGCCAGTCGGGCAAGGCAAAGAGCATTACGGAGATTTAAGGCTAGTCCATCTCCGGAAAACCTCGCCGCATATCGGATTGCTAGAGCAAAAGCGCACAGAACTATCAAAGAATCCAGATCCACCTCCTGGAAAGAGTTTCTAAGCACCATTAAGAGAACAACATCGTCCACTAAAGTATGCGAGTCAATCCGAAAGATATCTGGAAGATATTCTCCAGTCCCAATATCTAGACTCAATTATCAGGTTCGGGTTTTTACCAAAAGAGAAATGGCAACAATAATGGCTGAATACTTTGCTGACCTGACATCTGCAGCAAACTGCGATCCTTATTTTGCGAGAAAAAGGGAAGTAGCAGAGAGCACATCTTTGGACTTTCGTTCCACCAACTGGGAACCCTACAACTCTTCCTTCTCTATGTGGGAACTTGAGTCAGCTCTAGCGACAGTCCACAACACTGCTCCTGGCCCTGATTCAAGTCATTATGAAATGCTGAGACAACTCAGTCTCGAGTCGAAAGAATACCTTCTGGATATCTTTAATCTTTCTTGGTCCGAGGGAGTATTCCCTAATTCGTGGAAGGAAGCAACGCTTATCCCTTTACTAAAACCAGGTAAGGACAAAACGAACATGAGTAGTTATCGAAGCATTACCTTGACGAGTTGTGTTGGTAAAACTCTGGAGAGAATTATCAACCGACGTCTCGTCTGGTATCTTGAACGGCATGACTTGCTGAGTCGATCTCAGTGTGGTTTCAGGAAGTTCCATTCCACCCTGGACAACTTACTTCTCCTGGAATCAGCAATTCAAGATGCTTTCGTCCGAAGACAACATCTCATCGGAATATTCTTTGACATCGAGAAGGCTTACGATACTACTTGGCGTCATGGCATTTTACAACAACTCTATGTCTGGGGATTTAGAGGACGTCTTCCTCTGATGCTCATGTCCTTTTTGGAACAACGTTCCTTCCGCTATAGAATTGGAAGAGACACCTCGGATCTCCTTCTCCAAGAGAACGGTGTTCCTTAGGGCTCAGTCTTCAGTGTCACAAATCCAACTCGTCCTTAATAGATTATACCACTGGTCGGAAACGACAGGTTTTCGTTTCTCTGTTGAGAAAACACGCTGTGCTCTTTTCAGTAGGAGACCAAGCCTTCTGGCAGAACCACACCTCACCCTGGGGAACAACGTTCTCAAATTCTATCCTTTTGTGAAATTCTTAGGTCTAATCTTTGATTAGAGACTGAATTGGATTGAACATCTGTCAGACCTAAGGGCGAGAACATTAAAGTCTCTGAAGTGCCTGAGTAGCAGGGAATGGGGCGCTAATCGCTCCTCCTTGCACCAGTTTTATCGACTGCGTTGTATATATCTCTGCTCGTACAAGCTATTTAAAGAAGTTGGATAGTGTCCACCATGCAGGAATTAGACTAGTAACGGGAGCATAGCGAACTAGTCCCATGCCGAGTTTGTATGCCGAGAGTGGCGAACTATCTCTTTACCTCCGGCGGCAAATCCTCATGCTACGACACTTTTGCCACGTGCAAACATTACTTGACAATCTGGTGCATAACGCGGTTTTTCATCCTNCAGACTGAGAGCAACCAAACCTTTTGGATATCGCTCCAAACAAATTTTGGAAACCTTAAATATGCGCACACCTAATGTCTTACATCAAGGTTTTAGTAAATCTCCCCCTTGGGCTTTACACAAGCCGAAGATTATTTTCGAGCATCTGCATCATGACGAGAAGAACACTCCAGCTCCGATGTTGAGGGTATACTTTCACGTAATCCTCTACAAACACCGGGTCCATATCCCTGTATTTACCGACGGGTCGAAGCAAGCTGATGGTGTCGGCTGCTCCGTGGTATTTCCCCGTGAGACCAGTGGCTACCGTCTAGGCGACTACTGCAGTGTTTACACTGCTGAGTGCTACGCCATATTGCGTGCATTGCGATCAACGAAGTGCTCCCGCGGATTACATTTCCTGACTTGTTCTGATTCGCTGAGTGTCCTTCAAGCAATCCAGAATATGTATCCGGCTGATAAGTTGATCCAGAATATCCAGGATGTACTTTTCTCACTGCAAGGTGATGGAAAGAACATAATGTTTTGCTGGGTTCCCGGACACGTGGGTATCAGAGGAAATGAGGAAGCAGACGTTTCCGCAAAGTCGGCATGCCTTAAGACTCGCGTGGATTTCTCCACGATTCCAAAACGAGATCTCACAAATTCCATCAAGTTGAGGATTCTGAGTGAATGGAGCAATGAGTGGTTAGATATTGAAAGGTTATCTGTTGATCAAATCTTCTGTTAAGTCATGGAGCAGTTCCTGTAGGCCAGCCCGGCGCGACGAGGTCTTGCTGACCCGCCTGCGCATAGGACATTGTCCTCTCACTCATAGGTATCTCTTACTACTTGATGATGAACCCGTTTGTGAGGAGTGTAGCTGTTCTCTGACAGTGCGTCACCTACTAACTGATTGCAGAAGATACTCAAGTATACGGAGACAAATTCTGCAGATTTTGTCTGGCTGCAGATTTACCAACAATTCTCGGAAATGAAACGGTTAATGATAATAAACTATTGAATTTTATGAGTAGATCGGGGCTCCTCCCACAAGTTCTCGGGAGGGTTTAAAATTTGCATTCCCTTTTCATCTTTCCTGTCTTCTTTCCTTTCATCCTTTGTTTCTGTAATTAGAAAATATAATATTTAGAAATTGTTTTGTTTTTTTGTGATATAATGTATTGGTATACTGTTTTCTTTTATTTTCTTTCGTCTTTGTATTTCGATATTTGTTGAATTCAGGAGGGTTTTTTAGTGGGTATGGTCGAGATATTCGGCGAGTCTCCCACACGGGGAAGAGTCACTACGGCTCTTTTCTGTGGTGCGAAACTGCATTTTTCCCTACTTGCATGTGCTCTAATGACCTCGGTGTTGACAAGCCCTAAAGCCCTAAACAAACAAAAAAACAAAACAAAAAAATAACATGGTCTTTTCAATCTTACCGTCTTTTTTTCGTGACATCTTCTGATGTACAAAATTTCTAGAGTTTTGATTCTTATCTCGATTTATTAAATAATAACCGTTTAATTTTAAAGAGTAGTGATAGGTTTCGTAGGTTAATTAAAATTGTAGATGATAATAACAATTCACTAGCTGTGCATGTGTTCTCTCGCCCGGTGCCAGAAAAAAATTCAGAATACTAGTAATTGAAAATTAGAACATTTTAACTACTTACATATTATACTAGGTCCATAATAACATTGAATTTTTAAATTAATATATGAATAAACAATTATTAAAATATTAACTGTAAGAACACGAGTATGAAACGACAAAAAATTAAAGAGCTGATAATTACTCATTTGACGACGGTTTACCCGGACTCTCATCTCGCTTTAGTGCAACTTACGTCGTTTCACTTGTTCCTATTTCCTTGTTCTTCCTTTCAGACTTATGTGTTACCGTATCATCTCACTTCTCTACATTTCACTCCTTCACAACTACACGAATGCTCCCTTCTTGCGGAACTTTCCGAACCTTGTGCATGGATGCAGTGCTCTTATATCTTTTTCTCGGCCGATGGAGGCTTTAAATTCCATTCTCTAATAGATCTGTTGGGAAATAAAAATTTTCCAACGTCGGTTTTTTTTCTTCCAATTTCTCAACCACCTTTCGGAGTATGATGTTCCAACTTTTCGATTATACGAGTATATTTCCAAGCATGTTCATTTTTAAAAGCGTCATATAAACTGACTAGTCTAGCTCGGGTTCTTCAATTTTCTGCAGATTTCTAATTACGCAATTTTTTAAAATTCGAACCATTAATTGCACGTATCTTTTGTTTGTCCCAGAATTGTTATTTATTAAATTGAATACTTTCTTTTGAGATTGGTTCTCGTTCTATTTATTTTCAAGCAGTTTATTTTTATCAAGTTGAAAGGCGAACGAAAACCATGACCCTTCTCTGATACAATGTTGGGCGCATGATATTGGTAGGAAGCAGGGTTAGTCACAGGGAAAGTCTCACGTACGCAACCTGCAAGCGCTCTTGTGATGTAGCGTCGTCTGTGTGCCTCTGCGGGGGAGGAGGTAGGGTGAGAACGCTGACGTCACACGGGTGAGTCATCGTCCAACCGTCGTCACCTCAAATGCGTCCTCACGCAAGCTACATAGTTGTGACAGCTGTGCCTCGGACGAAGCGAGCACGGGAGTCCCAATGGAGTGTGTGAGGGTGTGTTCCTGTCCCCCAATCAATCGAATGAGCTTCTTTCCTCAAATGTTGCACAATGATTGCAATATTCAAGTTGATCGAAAACCGATTAACGTTTCCATAATACGTTTTATAAATTTGCAAGTTTTATTTTATTTTTAGTTAAATTAAAAAATGTTTTTGTAAAACTACTTCTAACTAAGCAAATCGACTATACTTGACTCCTCCTAATTTGTTGTGAAGGGACGTGAAAAACATTGGTTCCCTGTGGTAAGGTACTTACAAGAAACCACTTTTTTCTGGCAGTTAGATGACAACTATGTTTTAAAAACGAAGTAATTTCTATGTACATTTAATATTTTACTGAAATCTTTTTTGATTCAACATTGTTCATTATTATTTCCTGGGATTAATAAGAATTTTGTGATCAGTATTTCTTTGATTATTGTCAATACTATTTTAAAAATTGAATAATTAATTTTCTTATGAATCCATGGGTATCACTTTATAAAATTATGATTTTTAGTCATGAAAGTTTTTCACAATTGGTTAAACGTGGATAAAAACTAGAAAATTGCACTGATTTCATCTTTGTAGGTTAATGAATTTCCAATATTTAGGATTCAGTTTAAAGATTTCAAAGTGAGCAACTCAAAATTCAATGTCAGATATAATTTTTTTTAAATATTGTGTCAATTTTACTGGTACTACATTCTTTATCAACTTTATTTATAAACTTTATAAACTGATTGTCAAAAAAGCAGTTGCTAACTGTATGACCATGTGGGGGACAATAAACTAAGTTTTTCTCCGGAAACAAGCAAGGAACCATCCCATCAATTTTGATCAAGGGCCCATGGGAAGTGGCAGATTTAATATTTATAAAATAAATTATTTAATATATATGTACTGTTATCATTTATTATTCCAAAGTAAATTGTAGGTATTTGAGATTAATAGTAAATATTTGAGATTAAAGCAAAGTTATTAATATTTCCGCCCAAGGAAAATCTGCCACTACCTGGAGGAAATCTGGAGAAAACCTGGGCTAAGATGGGATGATTTTACTGGTACTACCAAGTATAGGTTGGTCAATTGCTATGTTATTTAGTGGAAGTATAAGAATAATTGTTGATGTGTTCACCTATTCTTTAAAAAAATATTAACATTTGTAAGGTACTTCATATGTAGGCAATTATACACTTCAGCAATATCCATTAAACTGAAAATGATTTTCAGTAAAATTTTCGTATTTATGTAGAAACTAATACTTTATTTTGATGTGTGCTGGTAAAGGCAGAAGGAAAATCTTTCCTGGCCATGTATAATCAGCAGTATCATAAATTAGTGTCATTTATGTGTTTACTGTTCTCTTATAAGTTAAAAATGTTTAAAGAAGGATTTTGTAGTATAATTGTGTTAAAAGGAGGTTATGATACTGGGAAACTGTAACTCAAACATGAGATAGAATGTAAAGTTAAGTTGCACCATTCTTTACTGCAGTGATAGAAAATATGTTTTGTATTCCTTGCTCTGTACTTTCAATACTCATTTGAATATATTTATTTAAATTACTAAATTTTATATTTCTTTTTATTTCCAGGACCAGTATGAAAATATTTCCCTCCACACGCAAAAAGGCATAGACTTTCTGGAGAGGTATGGACACTTTATTAGGGATCGATGTGCAATAGAAATGGAATATGCGGGGAAGCTGAGGTAAATAATGTTCACATGTCCTCTATTTTTCCTCTTATGAATTTATGTTCTTAAAAAATATATATATTTTTAGGAGGTTAGTGAAAAATTATCTCCCAAAGAAAAAAGAAGAGGAAGATTACCTGTAAGACAAATACCTATATTTATTTTATTTTGTATTTATTTATTCAGATTTTTTCCTTAATTGTTCTATCATTCTGTAGGTACAGTCCCTGTCGAGCCTTCAAACATGTAATGACAGAGATAAATGATTTAGCTGGTCAACATGAAGTTATTGCTGAAAATCTTCAATCAAATGTTATTAGAGAAGTAACAATTCTAGTTAAAGATATCAAAGAAGAAAGGAAAAAGGTATGTTGTATATTTGTATAAATTTGTTTATTTGGAAGTGGGCATTTTATTTTTTGTTGATTGAAGGTAGAAGTAAGGAAATATTCCATTAATATACAATTAATCTAATCAATTTTTATCTTAGCACTTGCAAGATGGAGCACGTATGACAGCAAATTTAGTTGCACAAATGGGTAACTTGGAGAGAGCTCGTAAAAATTATGAAAAAGCCTTTAAAGAAGCAGAACGTGCTTTAGATAATTATCAGAAAGCTGATGCAGACTACAACCTATCAAGGGCAGAAGTAGAGAAGCAGAGACTGAATATGGCTGTCAAATCACAACAGTGTGAAGACACCAAAAATGAATATGCAAATCAACTTCAAAAAACCAATGATATGCAGGTAAATATTTATTCAGATGTTTGTTTGTTGGTTTTTCTGTAAATGGTTTAATTATTTTATTTTCAAAGCAATGGTATAAAATTAGTTTGATTTTACATGTTAATAGTGATGTGTATGTTTCAGAACTTGCATTATCGAACACTCATGCCTGATGTTTTTAGACAACTCCAAGAGATGGATGAAAAAAGAATAAAAAACATAAAAAATTTTATGATACACTCAGTTGATATAGAACGTGATGTCTTTCCTATTATCAGTAAGTGTCTTGATGGAATAGTTCGAGCTGCTGAAGAAATAAATGAAAAAGAGGTATTTATGACTTATTTGTTTCCTTAACTAAGTTTTCTAAAGACTATTCTGAAATTCTGATATCTTCATTGTTATGAAGCAAGGTGAGCTGAGTTCTTTTGAGTCTGAGGATGTTTAGTGCATGTTCACAAAATCTTCTGAGGTATTTCAAAAATAATAATAAATAAAATTAATAAGGAATTTATAAAATTAGTTGTAATACTTCTATATTCTAAAACCGTATCAGGAATTATACAAGAATTTCAAAGAAAAATTTCTGGAATTAATGGCACCACTCTTTATTTTCTGAACCTTGAAAATCTCTTTAGAAATGTTAGAGCGAGTGTGAGCGAGTGTGAGCGAGTGTGAGCGAGTGTGAGCGAGTGTGAGCGAGTGTGAGCGAGTGTGAGCGAGTGTGAGCGAGTGTGAGCGAGTGTGAGCGAGTGTGAGCGAGTGTGAGCGAGTGTGAGCGAGTGTGAGCGAGTGTGAGCGAGTGTGAGCGAGTGTGAGCGAGTGTGAGCGAGTGTGAGCGAGTGTGAGCGAGTGTGAGCGAGTGTGAGCGAGTGTGAGCGAGTGTGAGCGAGTGTGAGCGAGTGTGAGCGAGTGTGAGCGAGTGTGAGCGAGTGTGATTAAATGGACCTCGTGTGTATGCATTCTCAGAGATTGTAATGGAACTGTTGGTATAATTTCATTCCATTTCATATTTTGAGTTGTTTCTCTCAAAAATATGAATTCTTGTATGTTTGCGTAATAGTCTGTTAAAGTGCAATCCTTTAGTTGAAGTGATAAGAACCATCTAGTGCCCTCAGAGGATATGGTTGGGTTTCTAAATGCCAGAATATGACAGACTACTCCAAGATATGGTGTACTTAATTCTATAAATAGAAAACTAGGAATGTGTTGGTGATATGGCGGTGACAGAGATATAGATGAAAAGAGAATTCCTTACTTGTTTTAAGTTTCTATGTCTAGAGTTAAGAGAAGGATTTTCATTAATGGAATAAAGAATAAAGGATGAAGAATAAAATGTAGGATCTTTAGGATGAAGAATAAAATATAGAGTCTATGAAGAGATAAAACATGTTGAATAGTTATGAGAATATTAATATAGGTGACATGTCCTGAACTGTTATGTGAGTAACTGTATGTTTATTTCCCTTTCAAGAACTGCTTAAACAATTTTGATAAAATTCCCAGAATAGAGATATTTGGGGATGAAAAAGTAATTTAACATGGTCTCATTTCCGAGGGATAATGTTAGTAGTATTTTTAATATTAGAAAATATGTATATTGCAGATTCCAATTGTTTGCATTGCCATCTAGGCTATGTCTCCTGCCTAAGTTTGAGGAGATAAACCAATAAAACTTTGAATTCTCTGAAAACAGAAGAGAGTTACCTTATCTTACCTTAAATTACCTTATCTTTGTTTTAGGAAAACAATTACCAGTAAATGCCATAGTATTGATTGTGTGATTGTCAAATTACTGAATGAGTTACTTCAGTCATTTTTATCCCCTTTCTGTCACAATATTTTGTAGTGTGGCAGACAAGCTACTGAATCAGTAACCACAAATCCATTGTTCATTCCCACTGTGATATCCTTATTTTTTAAATTCATCTTTGTCAACGTGATGTTGAGAGTAATAATATATTGGTAATTAAAATAAAAATTATTAAAGGTTTCCTGTTTAATAAATTAAAGACATTGCCATCTGAGCAATGAGATAGGCCATCCAGATATTTGATATTAATACTCATTTATTAATTGTTTTATTTGGTTAGTCCTTCAAATTTCTAGTCTGGACAGTTGTCTCCAGGCATTCATTTACTTTTTCTACATTTTAGGATACACAAATGGTCATAGATAGGTATAAATCAGGATTTCAACCCCCAGAAGACATACCATTTGAAGATTTGAGTGCCATTAAATCTGGAGAAGTTCCTCCTCCTGTAAACCATATCCCTATTACCCAAATGAAGCCAGCAGAAACTGTCAAAGGAACTATGTCAGCAGGAAAACTGAAGAAGAGGGTGGGGATCTTTGGCATCTTTAGTTCCAACAAGGTATGTCACCTCCCTTCATTAGATTATTTCTATGTATGATTAGTTTGTTGGCTTTTGTATGGTAGGGTATTGTTAGTTCTCACATATACAACTTCCTTCCAAGCTAATTCTGTGTAAGCTAATTCTGTGTATGTCTGAGGATGCTGCCTCTTAGACTATGGAAGCACCTGAGATATTCTCATGTATGAAGATTGTGAAATTTCTGTGTTATAATTCTATTCCATTTAAATAGTTATGATACATGTTTATTTATTGTTTATTTTTATTATAAATATGCCCCTCCATAATCCTTGTTGAAAGTTTGCATGAATAAGATTCCTCAGATATTTTGTGTCTCCCTCTATGAAAGAGTAAATGTAATTTGAATTTACAATGTTGCCTTTGAAATGCAGAAAACGAAATGTGCATGGTTTTAGCTGTATTTTTATTTCCTTTTGTACAATTAAACTTTTTCATATTTGATAATTCACCATAATTTAAAATTTTAATATTTATTTTAAAAAAAATTATGTTTCATTTTTTTTAGATACTATTTTATCTTTTATTATGCTTTTGTCTATTTATTTAAAAACATTAAAACAACCTCCTTTTACTTTAAATTTGATTCTTTCTATTTTGGTTGTGGTTCCAAACATCTGNTTTTTTTTTTTTTTTTTTTTTTTTTTTTTGTTCTGTTAATTTGTTTACTTTCCTTGTAAAGAATGGTGGTGTGGTACTGACTGAAGTATGCATCCTATTTATTTAATTAATTTTCTGTTTCTTCCTTTCTCAATGGTTTAATTTTCGGTGCCCGGTTGTCTTGGATCCTGGCAATGAGTAAGTACCCCTTGAGAGGTATTGATTAGTTGGCATGTTAGTGACATTGTGTCCTGGGTGGTGTTCGTTGCATGTGTAGTAATTTCTGTACTTCTAAGCTTTGAATATGCTGGCAAAATATTTTGTTTAGCTGTGAAGCATGAATTGAACATACTTGCTTCATGGAAAGTGGTTATTTTTGAAAGATGGGTGACCCTGACTGAAATAAATAAATAAATGAGTAAATTTATAAATTTCTGGGTTAACTTACATTTTACTAATTCTGAAAATTAAAAGTAAATTGAAAATATACAAAAGATCCCTGAGCAGAATTCATTTCACATTACACTAAATATCTCATTTTTTTCCATTTGATTTTTCAGAGTTCATCTAATATTTGAATAGCTTGCTGTTTAGTTTATAATCATATCATTCATTTTACAACAGTGAAAAGATTCTTGGTGATTTCTTATTTAATTTAACTGTTTTATCTTTCACATAACTATTTGCTTGCATTTTGTTTTTTTATGTTGCACGAGTATTTGCGATGTTTCTATTAGTGAGAATGATAAAAATGTGAATTTGTGTAAGTGTTTGTGATAAGTAGATATTTTGAATACATTCTGTCCTTCCTTGTTTTTACATGCTTTCAGAAGTTGATTGAAGTGTGTATTAATTTGAAGGTAGGTTGCCTTCATTTCACAAATTGTAACTGCTTTATTTCACAGTAATGTGAATGAATGAAACAAATTTTCAGTCAGGTGTGTTCTTGTGGACGTAATAAAAAAAAATCATTTTTGTTTCATTTATTTGTACACAAAATGAAACCAAAGTTTAAGAATATTTAGAACAAAATTCAAAATATGTATCATTATCTTTTATTTAATTTGTAAATTACTGTAATTATTGCAACGAGGTATTAATATAAATGATCTATAGAAAGTGTTTTGCTTGGTATGACCTGTTACTTTTCTACTGTAACAGGTTTGTGGTGTGCATTGTGCATTGTGTTGCATGAATTGCTTTGTGATTTTGTACTAAAATATTTCTTTTTTATTTACAACAGAGATCTTTACCTGGATGGTAAAGCTATTTTGCCTAAGAAGTAGTTGTTTCTTTTCTGTTCGCTTTGCTGGAAGTTATAATTAATCTTTCTATTGGCATTGACAATCATATTTGTTTAACTTAAACTTGCTTTTGATAATTTTTAATTATAAAAAACTAATTCCAGAATAATTTATCATATGGCGATAATAAGGAGGACTTCAGTGATCTTCCGCCCAATCAAAGAAAAAAGAAACTTCAGCAAAAAGTAGAAGAAATTTCTGCCAAAATTCAGCAAGAATCTGCGGCAAGGTATAAATGCAACTTTCTCTTTCTGAAATTATTTAAAGATTTTTCTATGCTATTCAAATTCAATTGAAATAAAAAGAAGTTCAGTAAGTATAAAATAGATCTCTCTCTCTCTCTCAATTTGTCTTTTGTAATCTATCTGCAGAGATGGTTTAATGAAGATGAAAGGAGTATATGAGCAGAATTCTGCTCTCGGAGACCCTATGTCTATAGAAGGACAACTTAATGAAAGCAGCCATAAGTTGGAGAAATTGAGACAAGAATTGCAGAAGTACCAAGCATTCTTGGATGAAGCAATGGAAGGAATCACCAACAATAGAGCTGGTCCAGGGCCTCATCAACCCAACATGTCTCCCTCTGTGCCTAACAGGCGCAATAAAGGTCCTGCTCCTGGTCATCATGTAAATGGTGGGCACCTTCATCGACATCACAGGTACTTGATTCTTTCTCTAAGGGAAGATCATTTTGAAAATAAAGATGTAATGTTGGTATTTTGGAACATGAACTTGAGATTCTTAAGCATTACTATTGTAGGAACCATGTTTCACCTTTCAATTTGGTTACATTATTTTTTTATTTCCTGGGTATTGTGCATTCAGGGTGTAAATATGTGTTTGTTATGTGAATGAAACAATGGAGCAATTGTTTTGTTTCCTCTCTCTTCTCTTTGCATTATCTAGTTTAAACATATTCAAGGATATGCAAATATTATTGAAAGCATTATGAGAGTTTGAGTGAATGTTTCAGTTGTGATCATTGACCTGTATTGAGTACTGGATTCAGGGTTGAACATCCGAATGACAGATGGAAAGTCTGGTTATGTACCCTTCAGAGGTTGAGAGGGACCGGGAAATGAGTGGATATGGAATGTAGGATTGCTTTTACGTTTCCATCATTGAATGATTGATTTAATTTGGATAAATAATATTCTTGAAGAATTTCTCATAGTGAAGTCTTCATAATATACTAAAGTAATTGCAATCAACCCACAATTCACTTACCAGACCCAGAAATCTAAATATTTTTTATGAGAGCTTGAATTCTAACTGAAGATATGTGTCTGAAGTTTTTGAAGGATAAATTCTTCATGTTATCAGCTGTTGGGTTGTTTTGGAGATTGAGTGTTTATTGTATTTTGCTCTACCAATGATTCTGAGCTGATATTGAATGATAGAGTTGCGACTGCTTGTATGCTCTTTGTCTGATTCGCAAGATTTTGATTTGGGTAGCTCTTACAACAGAGAAGTCTTGGAATTTCTTGTTTTGACTAGCAGGGATATAATGCAGATACTTTTTGATTTCCAATGCCTCTTCTTTTCCATTGTGTATCTTTTGATATTTAAGAGTGTGGTTCAGGTCATGTAAAGGGATCAACACCTTTTTTATGTAAGCGTATTTCATTTTCTGAGGTTCCTTCTATGTCATTGTTGTCATTGTTTTTCTCTATTTGAATGTTACTGTAGAATCTCACCTTTATAAAAAGGAGGGTAATATTTGCTCAGGTATATGTTTATATTACTTTATAAATATCTGGATCATACCAAAATATGTTATTTATAATCATGCAAGAACAATATCTATTTTGCATTATAAAATAGTAATTGAGTTGTGTCTGCCACACACTTCACTTACATTAATTCACCATGATTATTTTCAGAAGCTATAGTTTATATAAAAAAAAAAGTTATGAAGGGAACAAAATTGTTATTTGAAGAATATAAAATTTTGAAGATTGCAAAAACATGATATCTCAGTTAAATGTAGAAATTAATGTTAATCCATCAAAACTGAATTCAGGAGGTACACAAACTGAAAAATAGCAACAAAATGCTCTCCAGTAGAGATAAAGATTTTCTCAAAATTAATAACACTTAGGTCCCACAAGTGTATGGTCTCCAAAAAATTTTCAATCCAGAATTAACAATGCGATGAAGCAAAATAGGGATGCCCAACTATAATGGGGCAAAATGTTAGATCAAAAAATTTCATGGTTGTCCAAAATCTAAACCAAGAATTCACTTTTGAATTCACAACATTAGGTTCCCTACATACACTGGATAATCGATTTCATAGGTAACTGATTTATTTAGGATGTTTCCTTCTCAGAATCAGTGAACCAAACATAATGGGAGAATTTAGGAAGTTTTGCACCTTCCCTCTACTGAGAATCAATGAACCATTTGGAGCAACAGGATAGAGGAGGCTTCTCACTGAGGTGTGTCAGGAGAACAAGAGGCTCGCTATATGTATGTGGGAGAGAGCTACTAATTTCTTCTTATGTGTGGATGTTACTGTGCTGTCTTTCCGTAGTAGCGGTCTGCTACTAACTCACTACGATAATTTGGAAGGAAAAGAAATTGCTCAAGGTTATGTGTGGTTTTATTTGATCTGATCTTGTTTATTCCCTCTATACTAGAGATAAACTTTGGGAAATTTTTCAGAGATGACAAAATTATGCACCTGTGATTTTTTTCAATATTTTTTCTGTATGAAAATTTTATTTATAAGAATATGGATTATCACCTTTCTTGGCTAATTTGTTTATGGGTAATTTTCAAATTGATATCACACGATCCTTTCTTCTGATATCAAAAGTTGGTACCACTATGTGGATGACATTTTCTGTGTTGTAAAAAAGAAACTTTTTGAAGATGAAAATTGCTCAACATGCTAGAACAAACAAAAAAATGTTATGAAATTTTGAACTTTTTAGCACTGAAATTTTGAACTTATAATTCATTGAAAGGATACGAAAAATACACAGGATATGAAAAATTCACACATTTTGGGAATTAAAAACATGATATTAACGAGATACTTTATGTAAAAAGTAGCTCTCGCTCTTGAACTGCTGAGTTGAGAGCAGTATTTATTTACCATTACAAGAATAGATCGTTGAACTTCAAGTTTTGGTTGGAACAATTTAATTTCAAATTTGGAACAGCTTTAGAAACTAGACCTGGTGAATTAATGTGTGCCAACATCACTCAATTGATGTTTTTTTTAGTGAATCCTCTGTAAGTTCTTAAAGTATTTTATGTCTTTATTTTCCATATTTTAGAGATTATTTTTTTCCCAATAATTTGTAATATATTTCCCTCATGTAAACATAAAACTAAACATAATTTGTATTAAAGTATTTTTGAGCCTTTGAATCGTGGTACAGGTGATGTTGCAGATGCTGTAAAAATATAACTGGACACAATATTGAAATAACAACAAAAGGTTGTTGCAGTGATGTGTGGAGATTAAAGTGTGAAGACAATTCCAAATTGTGTGAATATATGATATAGAATAAATTAGGTGCCTGTATTTGAAAACCTGTGCAAGCATTTGTGGACTATTTTAAAGGTTACATGATATAAAACAGGAAGGGTTATCTAAATGCATATTAAAATAATATGTACTTATGTAATCCATAGTAATATGTAATCCATGTATACTTATGTAATTATCATTGCAGGGAATGAAATTATTTGTTATTTGTAGAGACCCCATAATTTCACGACAGCAAATCGTGTGAAGTATTTAAATCACATCAGACCGAGTTCAAACCTAGGTACATCACTTCATGGTAACCTGCTGACCTATGAACTGTCAAACGAAAAAATTCGGCATTTAGCACGAAATCATCCGCGAATTCGTCTGATTGAACAGCGATTTATTTATTTATTTCCTTCCATTTTCTGAGATACTAACTACTTAAATCTAGAAAGATTTATTTTCTTTCACTGAGATTTTTTAAAGAAATACTTCTCAGTTAGTATTTAAAACTATATTTGTAAAGTGCAAAAATTGACTAAATGGAAATAAAAAGCCCTATCCCAGTTTTTCACTTTTAATGTATTAAATTACTACCAACATTTAGTGTTTCATTTTGTAAATGATGAAAAATTATGCTCATTGCTCATGGGTTAACTCAAAGATGAATTAGAGGGGAAGAAAAAAAAATATTTGGAAGAGGGTGTCCAGTAAATGCTTTTCTTTCTGTTAAAAAAAAGAAAAAATTGCTTCAAAAGCACAGGCTACCAATATTGAAATTATAACATTAAGTTTCCTTTTAAATGCAACGTACAAGAAGAAAATAAAACTTCAAAAATAGGACAAAAATGCTCATAAATGAACATGATAAAATGAATTTCAAAATGATGAAAGTGGACATTTCAACTTGAAGATAAAATAGGCTTTCTAGTTCATTTTACTTCAACATGGAAGTAAAATGAATGAGTACAACATTATGTAGTTGGTTAAGCATAATTAAACTTTAATATTGAATGATAACTAATTTTAAGTTAGTGTTTATTACATATTTAGATAAAAATAAGTAAGTATATATTTCAATATTTTGTTCAGTTTTAGTACATATAAAACCATTTCCTGATTATGGTTATTACAGACTATTTGAGTGAGGTTACTTGCTTTATTTATAAAACATCATCTTGAGAAGTGAGAAATATTGTATGGTCCGCTAAGTAGCTTAATCAGAACGCTTACTGAAGTTATTTTGTTGTTGTCATATCTGTGGTCATGAAATCAAGATGAGCTAAAACATTAACTGAATAGAAGTAATGAAGCAATTAAATTGAGAGTTTTGGAAGTATTATCTCCCCCTCCCAATTTTGACATTTTTAAGAAGAATAATCCAGATCTAATACAACTGAAATAGACTGAATCCCAAGAGTTTCCTAATATTTTACAAAAATAAAAGTCACAATGTATAATATGATAGTCATTATCCAATTATAATGAGCAACTCTTAAAAAGACATGACATGAGATTTAGTTACTGTTCCAAAACTTTTTAAATTGTTTTTTATTTTACAGTCTAGTTGTTTCATAATTCTTCATATTTGTGTTAAACTTATGTTCTTTTACTTTTTTGTGTTTTGTTTTCATTATTGAATAGCGAATCAACAACAAAACTCTTGGAACTGATAATAAAAGTAAAGCTATAAGGAAAGTCATAAACCAAGAAAAAACATTAACCATCAGTCATCAATGAACCTTAAAACAGCTGATGAAAACAATCAAAGATGTATTAAACATACAGTTTACCAACCCTCTTGGTGCCTCTCCAATGCGGAATAGAAAGAATAATAACCACAAGATGGATTCAAATTATCCAATCTCATAACAGTTAACTCTGTACCCCACAAAGAGTACAGAAGTTAAAATGGGTATTAACAAAATGAAGCCAAAAACCTCAGCTGGGACAGATGAGATTCCTATGAAAACAATGAAAACCTGTGTAGAACTTGCACGTCCTCTGAATAACATCATAAAGAAATCCTTCACACAAGATATAGTTCCATCCAATATTAAAAAAGTAAAGATTTTTCCAGAGCCTAAAGCTGGAGATTCAACTGAAATAAAATATTATTGCCCTATCTCTCTACTCCCAACTCCAAAGTCATGGAGAAAATAGCCTTGACTAGACTATTGCAACCTGCGAAGCAACAACTTCCTAATAACATGACTTTGTCCCAGGAAAATCAACTATAGCTATTGCTAATCTAATGGAATATGCCATAGATCACATAGAGCAAGTAAATACAACAACAAGCTTCTTCATGGACTTCAGTAAAGCATTTGACTGTACAAATCATAATAAACTTAAGGACAAATTAAATAATATAGGTATCAGTGGTTGAGCTAAGCAATGATTCGACAGTTCCCTGAGAGATAGGACCCAACATACTGAAGTAAAACACATATCAAATGGTACCCACTGTAACGTTTGATCTGAATTTATACCCGTAAATAGGGGAGTACCTCTGGGATCCATACTGGGTCCAATCTTATATATCATCTATACCATGGATATAGTTAACTGTTTGAAACAAAACTGTTCAGCTTTACTCTATGCTGATGACACCATGCTCCTACTGTATAACAGAGACCCGCATGCACTTGACATGGAAGCCAATTCTGCTTTCAACATAGCTACAAAATACAGTGAAAATCATGACTTGACCCTCGATGAAAGCAAAAGCAAACAAATATTCTTTGGACCTAAAAAGAATATTGCCAATATTATATTATTTTTTCATCCTAAAACTTTTGGAATATTGTCTTCTTTTGCAGAAATAGTGGAGGCTCAGGAGGAGAGGAAGATTCCTTAAGTCGATCTGCATCTGACTCAAGTGTCTCAAATCCCACTGTCAACCATAAACAATCTGCCCCTGGAACCCCTCTTCCTTCTCATGGGTAAGTTAACTGCAGGCATGGTATGATTCGTAAACATACCATTCTTGAAGAAAGAAAAAGTAGTATTTCAATCAAATCTAGCTTTTGAAAGTTACGTTGGATACATGGGTATCATAAGTTATTAAGCGTGAAAGTTATGAAATCTTTTGCCTTAAATATTATTCAAATCTATGCTCTTTTTTCTCTCTCTAAAATTCAGAATATTTATTATTTTAAATTTTTTTCCAACTCACGTTTTTTTTCATCTTCAAAAATTTTATCCATAATTTTTATTTTGTAAAATTTGTTTTTCATGTTGTTTAATTCCTATTTCTTTATCCTGTTCTTAAATTTGTTTCAAGTCCCTCAATTTTGAATGTAAACCAGTTTATTCATTAAGAGTATTTAATCTTAATTTTTCCATTATCTATCATTTATAAACTGAGGAGTAAGTGTACAAGTAAATTAGGGAAAATAAATTATGGGGGCAATTATTTTATTTTATTTTATTTTTTTGTGGAGGTGAGGGGGGCTTTAGAGCTCGTCAACGGCAGGGTCATTAGAACCCTTTTGATGACATATGCCGTTACTTCAGTTTGTTTATGACTTCATCTTTGATGATTATCTTGGATGTTATTCTTTAAGTGTTAGTTTTGATGTTTTTAGCTCTGATCATCTTGCCTTTCAATACTGATGTGATATCATTCACATAGATATAGATGTGTGGTTTAGGCCAGTAAAAGTAGATCAGAAAAAGGCGTGTGGGTTGATGGAATAAATTCGGACAAAGCAAGAAATTGTCTTAATATCTTCATTTGATCCCAAATACATGAAATGTGAGTTTGCACCACCTCAGGAGGTGTGCATAACTTTTGGCAGCACAAAATCCACGATTTTTTTTACACTTTTTTCAGTTTTTTTGCTTATATCTCGGAAACAAAGCATCAAACAGAAAAGTATATTCTATCAAAAATTAAATAGCGTGAAATTATGCGTCAAATTAATACCTTAAACATTAAATTCGGTTCAGCGGTTTGCCTGCAATGGCTGATCAAAAAACACCAATGTTTAGCAACTTAGCGGAAAAAGTTGTTATAGTCATTTTCAAACCTCTCAAACTTCGCAAAGAGCGCTCCAGAAAAGGAACTTTGATTAGAAGAGTGGTAGAGCATTAACTACTAAATTCAAAAAAGCCAAATTTTCCAAATTTGCTCAATTTTAGAGTTTTGTAGAGGAATATATGCGAAAAAGGAGTTTTATGACATTTTCGCTTAGACATCTTTCTTCACTCTCAATGTGTATAGTTGTTGAATTACAATCAATTTTATTCCAAATAGCATCCAAATATAATATTTAGGTACTTATATTGGTCAAATGAATAGTGAGTGGTGGGTAATGATGTAGATATATAAATTTTAGTTGAAGGTCTCTTCTTATTTGAGGATGAGCATGGAAAAGTGTTTCATTTATGATAGAAGTTTGTTTGCGGATGAATCAACAAATATGAAGAGGAGAGGTATTGAAATCTTCATAGAAATTAGCAAGAAGAATTAAGATTAACGTAAATAACTCCACTCAATCAATCACAGTGCATGAAAGATGTGGGAAACTTTATTTGAAGGGGAAGGGAAGAGTGCATGATGAAAGTGGTAGTTGTGCTCTGAGGTCTAGGGTCCTGAATTTGATTTTAAGCTTAACTGTGTAATACGTGATTCACCTGAAATCGAGAAGAGGGAAAATAAAAAGAATAAAAACAGAAGAGAGATTTTATCATGTTGAAACTTTGGAATTCAATGATTCTCTCATAATAGCAGCTGAAAGGAAGAAAAATGAAGAAGGTCTGGCCCAAGTCCATCTCGTTTCTGACCCAGAGGCTAGGTATCACAGAACATGTTTGTTGATTTGATTGAGATCTTCTACAAAAATCATTCACTCTCTGTGTTAGACGAAAGTGGAATGCGAAAAATGAGAAAATCAGTTTTCCATGATCTGCTCTTCCCGGTGGCTGAAGATGTCGACTTCACTGAGGCTACATTCGAGGTTGACAGTGGATTTTTATTACGCAGTGAAGTGGCTGTGAGGGAAACATTTTCTGCAATTCTTTTGAAATATGTGCAATACATAAGAAACTATCATAAATATGAAGGAACAACTACTGTTTTTGATGGCTACCCTGATGGTGCTGATGCCAAGAGCACCAAAACTGTCGAGCATGTGCTCCGCAAAAATTGTGTGCCGCAACTGTTGCGTTTGATGAGTCGACGACATCCATAAGGCCGAAAGAATATTCTTATTAAATAATAGCAACAAACAAAGACTAATCCCATGCTGCGTGTTAAACTATTAGAAGAGTGTTTCACTGTGAAACAGGCAAGTGAGGATGCTGTTTGGTAAGTGCCTAACATAGGTGCAATTTAACTTTGCATCCTTTCCCCCCACAGATGCAGCAGCCTATCACCATTCTCTATGCACATACTACCAAGTCCAAAAATGGTACGGGTAGATGTAAATCCTCTCGAGTGTGGTTGGAGATGTCATGGTCTGCTCCACCACCAAGAAGCCTGCTACCCCCGAAGTCTTTAAAACAATTTCGTGCAAATGTGTTTTAAGGGATGTGTGGAGAAGTGCAAATGCAGTTTTAAGCTGCTGTAAATGTGGCTTAAAATGTTCCACCGTCTGTCAAAGCTGCAAGGGTCAGTCATGTAAAATTACATGAATCGAGGAAGAAATTGAGGAAGAAATTTCTTACCTTCCCACCTTCTGTGACACTGAAGACGATCCGGAGGAACTGGTGGTTCGTATTCATTGGCCAGAAAAAATCAACAAACCAACAACCTCAAAACTCCATTTGTTTTAAAAGTGCACAGTACTATACTTTACAATATATTCTAATAAAGTTGTATGTGAAAATATTATAATAAATGAAGTTACATTATTATGTATGTTTTGTATGAAAATTGTTACATATGTATTATTTTTACTTCAACTACATTTTCTTAAAAAATTGGTATTCAAGTAATACTACAAAATATTGGTTTCAATTATTTATACCTACTTCCTTAAAGACTTTGGAAACAAATGATTTCGAATGAGATTTAAAGTAATTTGGACTTACAGACAAAAAAATTACTGAGTACCAAGTAATACCTGTTATTAACTATTAGTATATCCTATAAAATTGTACTCGGTGGAAAAGTGTCATGTTGAATGTAGAACTATTTGACAAATAAAAAAAATATTGTTTAAGCTGAAGATTTAGAAAGCATTGCAAAAATTCAGAGAAGTGGCATGCTTCAAGAATTGAAGTCGCATTCCTTGTAATACATATTGCAGGTAAATGAAATGTTCAATTGTGTAAATAGAACCAAGATGTTTAAGTAAGTAAGCAAGCAAAATACAAGTAAATGCAACATTTGGAGCTATTCAGAATGAAATTTAGAGTAATTCGACAACTATACACATCGAGAGTGAAGAAAGATGTGTCTAAGCGAAAATGTCATAAAACTCCTTTTTCGCATATATTCCTCTACAAAACTCTAAAATTGAGCAAATTTGGAAAATTTGGCTTTTTTGAATTTAGTACTTATTGCTCTACCACTCTTCTCATCAAAGTTCTTTTTCTGGAACGCTCTTTGTGAAGTTTGAGAAGTTTGAAAATGACTATAACAACTTTTTCCGCTAAGTTGCTAAAAATTAGTGTTTTTTGATCAGCCATTGCAGGCAAACCGCTGAACCGAATTTAATGTTTGAGGTATTAATTTGATGCATAATTTCATGCTATTTAATTTTTGATAGAGTATACTTTTCTGTTTGATGCTTTGTTTCCGAGATATAAGCAAAAAAACTGAAAAAAGTGCAAACATTTTGTGGATGTTTTGCTGCCAAAAGTTATGCACACCACCTGAGTTGGTGCAAACTCAGATTCCATGTATTTGGGATCAAATGAAGATATTAAGACAATTTCTTGCTTTGTCTGAATTTATTCCCTAAAAAAAAAATTTTACTGGCCTAGTGGCATTGTCATAGAAAATCTTTATCACCTTTGGTTGTGATAAAAGTTCCTCAAAAGTGGCATTCATATACAATACTTTTAGGTGTCATCTACTGACAGTTTATCAAGTGTCTAGATAAGGCTTATATATTGGTATTTACGCTTGAAGTCAACATCTCTCCTATTTCTCATCTCTTCCTCTGTTGTGATAGTTCACGATTTAGTTGTTCCTTTGGAAATCAGTGTAATAAGGGTTGGAGATTTAGATGGAAAAACTGGAGAGTGGCATCGGTCAAATAACCACAAGGAAATTATTTTTCTTTATTCATTTTAGTCAACCTAATCTTCAATTGATTTAAAATTCAGTACCATTTTTATGCTCCTTTTCTTCATTTCACCCACCATGTTTTCAATTTATTCTCCATATGCAGTCTCCATGCATTTCCTATAAATAGGATAAACTTTTATTGTCCTTCAAATATTGTGTAACTGTTTTTACTACCAATGTAGAGTTTTATAGAACTATCAATTTAGAGTTTTATATTTAATGTTATATTTAATAATATTATATTTAATGCTACCAATTTAGTGTGTTATATTTAATGTTAAATCACTAGAAATGAATTATTAAAAATGTAATGTATATTTATTTGAAGAGAGGCCCCTTAAAAATTTCGTGAATGAGTCCTAAAGTTGTTACCTCCGCTGGTAATGCAAAGTTTGTATTTGGGGTGCCCTTTGAAAATGGTCTACAGATTGAGGGAGTTGCAGATTCAAAAGTTTGGGTACCACTGGATTAATGCATGAATGAATGAACTAATAGAGAGAGAGAAATGTTATAAGAAATATTATAAGGAATATTTATTTTATCCTAGTTTTACTAAATTCTGTGACCGCAAATAAGTCTGTTTTCAATGCATACTTCTATTTATGTTATTTCATGGAAATTTTGTAATGTGTTGCATTCCACAAATTTGTCATCTGCTTTTTGATGCTAGGTGTTTTATTTTGTCTTCTGTTATGTTTAACTAGTCCAACTTGATTCATAAAATATTGATCGTTATATATTATAGTTCGTGTTTTGCCAGAACTAACACCATATTGTTTTGAGAGATAACACTTATTCAAACATGTTGAGGAGAAATAATGTCTTGTTTTTCTCTAGGACTTCAACTTTCTTTCTTTCTTTCTTTTTTGCAATTGACTGCCCCTTTTAACCCTTTTGCATTGTTATTTGTTATGTTCAGTTTTCTACTGCACTCCTCAATATTTCAAGTTCTTATAAAGATTGTTCTGACAAGTCTTGACCTAGTCCCAGCCATCTTGTTTCTGTAGGACTTTCTTCATCGTTTTCCAGTAATATGAAATATTCATGAAACATTCATTCAACTCGATTTGCTTATATCATGCATTATTATATGCTATTATTTATTATCAAGATTTTAAATATTCACAAAGTAACCGGAGTAATATTATTTAAGATGTAGCTTGCTAACAAGCCTGTATAACCGACACACAGCTCCTCAAACAGCCCTGAGTCTGGTTTGGGCACATCGCATACGTCACTGCCTGACTCCGATCCAGACCAGGATGCTCAACATACTGGAGAGGATTACATTGATGGTGAGAGTTTACCTGCCCTCGGTGTGTGTAAGGCACTCTATCCTTTTGAAGGTATGATGTTTTCTTTTATTATTTTTATATCAACTTTGTAATATAGAAATGTTTTAGTTCTGATATGTGAATGAATATTTCTCACTGTCTGGAAGGAATATTGCTCTAGCACCAGAGTGAAAGTTAAGATTTTATTGAGGTATTGAATTACTGCTTACAGGTTATAGAACATATCTTGCTACAATAGAAATATTGATTGTAATGATAACTAAAATTTCACTTCAGATAAATGGTTTGAAACTTCAATATAGGTTACTTGTTAGAAGTCTACTAATATATGAATGTGAAAATACACTTTACAAATTTTAATGAAATTTGAGGTAGCTCAAATCACAGATATGATCATAGTATACGCTTTACTTTCATAAATTTAACATTTCATTGCTTGACATTAATTTATACTTGCAAGCGACTTTGCACCAATGAGAGAAAACAATTGAGGCATGTAAATGTAAAACTTTCTTAGTGCCAAAAACATGTTTTTACACGAGAAGCAAAAATACTGATTTAACACCATAATAGATTTCTTGTTTGATGTTACAAGAAATAGTGCTTTAAAAAATTGAATTTTATTAAAATTTACGGTGTTTTGTTTAACCGTTATGAGTGTAATTCAAATGAGAATTATGTAAGTGACACATGTCATTTCGAAAAATGCTCTAAGTACCATGGATATTTCCAAAAGAGTGTATGTGCCATGCCTAACAACCATTATTTTGTCAAACATTACAACAAACTATTGAAATATGGTAAACAAAACATTATAATATAAATTTCCCTGATTGGTATTGTATAATACACAATACACCGCAAACCTACGAGTATGAGGAATAGCTAATATAATAAGTATCTCAAGGAATAACATCCTTATAAAATATTTTTATTACCTCCTTAGGGTTTTGAATAACAAAAACTGTGATGAAAACTCTATCAAAAGGATTAAAATTCAAACTTTACCACATCACATAGACAACACTTGCACCAAATGACAACAAATGCTACTGCTAAATAACACTTTATGGACTCCAGTCTTGGTATCATTGTTAGTCTCATGACAATGTAGATGCTAACGCTAACTTTTGAGTGTCATTGCTATTAAACTATCAACAGGAGTCTCCACCGATTGCAACAGCATTAGTGTTGCCAAGAACACTTTTCACACATAAAAAAAAAAAAAAATCTCTTAGCACTTACAAGGTTTTTCATTTACATGCCTTAATTAAAGATAGGAACTTGAACTTTTGAGTAGATGTGGCTTTTGTATAGTAGAGGCTCCCTGAGGAAGGATTTTTCAAAATTCCAACTGGGTAAATTGGAGTAAAATAAGACTTTTCTAATTTTGCAAATTATACAAAGTAACTGAGATTACCTCTGTTTCTGTTTGAAAATGTATTTTCAAAAATCAGTTGATTTTATTTTATTTATTTATTAATTTTTTTGTTTTATTATTTTGCAATTATGCAAAGAGTTTTAAAATATTCAAGTTTTGTCATCCACACCCTTTTCTTTTCTGTATCAAATATTTTCTCATTTCCATCTAGATATGTATCTGTGCTTTTGTCAATGTCAGTATTACCTAACTTTATTTATGGATTCAAAGAATATATAGCTTGATATTTTGCAATGTATGAATAAAGAAGTCAAAGTCAATGTGAAAATCAAAATGAATGTGAAAGGTTGTACAATAACTATCAAAACTCACCAATTTGATGTCATTGTAATGTTTTGTTATATTTGTAATGTATTTTTGTGCATCTGAAGTGAGAAGACAATATAGGCTGTATATATGTTGCAGCCTGATGTTAGAATCAGCCTCTCTGTAAAAGAATCGTCCAATAATGAATTCAACATTTATTCTATTAAATGGCCTTTATTAAAGATATTCTATTAAAGATTTTTCAGCCTCTTTATAGAGTGCCTGACCTTCACCGCCAGTTAATAAAATAAACTACCTATTTATTATTTGATAGATTGAACCATAGTTTGGAGGGTTAGACAAATATATGTTACTGTGATGAAGACTGTATTCAAAATTAATAGTAATTAAAGTTCTAATATTTGTTTTTGATCTGTTTTGGTTATTATCCCAGTGAAAATTCTTTGATTGGCAAAAGATTTTACTCAAAAATTTACCTGTACTTATGGGAAGGAAATGAATATTTTGTGGTATAGTTTTGTTTAGTAAATGCATTTCTTGTACCTGTTACAGCCACAAGTGAAGGTTCCATTCCCATGTATGATGGTGAAGAATTGTATATCATAGAACTCGATCAGGGAGATGGGTGGACCAGAGTTCGCCGGCAGGCAGACGGAGAAGAAGGCTTTGTGCCAACATCATATATTGAGTGCTCCTTATACAGTTATAACAGTTCTTAAAGTCAAATGAAGAAATATCATTACTCCAGAAAGTAAAACTGTTACTTCGCTGTGACTGCTTTATTGGCTGAGCCAACCTTGTCGCCAGCTTGTTTGGGGAATGGTCAGCCTGTTGTCAGATCAATTCATTGCTTTTGTTTTAACTTATTTCATTCTGCTTCAAGAGGATTATTTCTCATTGAAGTTCTAACTTGATTTTGGAATAACATTAGTAAGTAAAGACAGCTGGAAAGAATAAGCTGCTCTTGTGGAATGATCCTCGCTGCACCATCTCTTGATGTATACAGCACAGCTACCAGAGATATCTTTGTGATAGCTGTAGCAAGAGTGGTTCACAGATTGTTATGATTTATATGTTAAATATCAGATAACGGGATAAGTAGAAGAGCATTTCTTGTGAGTAGCAACAAAGATAATGTTTCTATGTGAATTTTTTAGAAGAACTAGTTTCAGAAAAGATATATTTGTACAGTGTATTTATGTAAGTTTTAATGGTTTTGTTTAAGTGAAAATTTGTTCGAAAATGGTTTTCTGAAACCTAATGAAAGGCGAAAGTTAGTGAGTCATATTTTGAATGCAAGCAGAATTTTGTTTCATAAAGCTACTTGATAATCAAGTAGGAAAATTCTACTGCAGTTAATGAGTTACAAATTGTGACTCGCATGGCATTATGGTGCACAATCAGGTGTTGTACAAACAGTAATTATGCGTTGCCTTTCCTGTTAAGTAAGAAGTTTTCCTTTTTTCATTTCAATGAAGAAATGAAATGGAAATTATCACAATGCTTTTTGTACAGATTTTTTGGAAGCTTGTGATGGAATCCATTTTACTTGACTTTATTTTATTATCATGTGGTTAGATTTGTGTATGTGCTATGTACCCTTAGGGGTCTTTTAAGCTTTAATGTTATGTGCAGTCTCTGCTTTCATCTCTTCTTTATGTACAGTTTATTCATTTTCTTACTTGATTTCCTATGCAGGAGAATTTTTGTGTTATATTTTCTTCTTACATTATGCTCCACAATCTAGAAAAAATCCATACATTTTCCTGTTTAGAGAATCTTTTTGAAGTATATAGTCCTTATTTTAAAATTTAATGTTATAATCAACTACTTCCTTGAAATATTGTCCATTTCTCTTTGTAAAATAACTTGAAAAAGGAGTCTCTGTTAGATAGTTACACAAACTTCTTGTTTGTCTGTGAAGATGATATCCATGGATTAAAGATATCCAGTAATAGTTGATCCAGTGCCACTAGTTAATTTCCTACACTGTATATAGTTAAAAGTTGTGAACAATCAATTTTCTGTATAAATGATATGAATGTGGCTTCTAATATGATTCTCCCTATCTAAAGTACTTACTCTTTTCTTTTTTTAATGGAATTGACAAGAAATTCTTCAGATAATAGCTGAAGGCAAATTATGTTTCAATTAGTTACGGCTTATGGTCAGTGTCTAATATTTGTTACTTGTTTTAATATTTTGTATAAAACATGAAGGTATATTTTTAAGAATTATTTTATTTTTAGATTGTAAGTACAATGTATGATGAAGAATTGTTAATTTTGTTTGTAGTTTTACTTACCTTGAAAAATATTTTTTATAATTTAAACGCTGAATAAATTTCTTTTTAATTTTTGTTACACTTTAATTGATATCATTTGAGATTTCTGTTCCTCTTCTGTATTGGAAAATAATAGAAATAGTATCACTTTAACCTTATGTTGTTTGTGGGGATGGCTTATTGAAAGGGTTTGTATTGTCAGTGTGAGTGCATGTGTGACAGTTCCTTACAAGTATTTTTGATGATGGTTGTGAGATATGGCCTGCTTTCGTGATATTCTCTTTCCTCTTACATTTTTTAAACTTTATTACACTCTCTTCTTTCTGTTGCTTTTTTGTTTCCTTACCTCCTGCTAAATGGTGGATACTAGTGTGTGAATGGATGAGCAACTGTGCTTTGAAGCTTAAATCGTGTTTTTGTATTTTCTTTTCTTTGTAAGGTTGGATAAGATGGTGGTTTGGTTCATAGCATCAATGGGAACAAATATCTACACAAAGGAATTATTATTATTTTTTTATGATTGTTGTTCTTGTTTGTTGTCAACACAGAATGACAAATTAATGCACTTTTACAAGTGATACTGTGAAGTTTGTTTCTTTTGCGGAAGATCTGTTTCTACTTATTGAGACTCCTAACATCATGGAAAAATTATCAGTTCATTCCAAGTTTGAGCTGTAGTCCTTCTGAGTATTGCACAGTTGTGACATCTGTTTGGAAAAGAAATGAGTCCTTTTATCAAAACCATTATTTTTGAACTAGTGACATGGATTACTTGTACAAAAACAACAACACTGATTGAAGCCATAGACATGTTCTTCTATAGTCAAAGTGGATGATATAATTACTGTACATATTCTCCTTTTTGCTCGTTGTGTTGTGTTTGCAATTCGTGTAAATAATTGTGTGTTCTTTTTATAAATATATTGCTAGTTTGGATGATTTTCCCTATCTGTCTTGAAACTAGGACATTTAATAATATAAATGTTTTGCTATGGACTGCTTTTTTAATGATGTGGATGGTTATATTAATAAAGATGGGAAATTGAGCATGTAAATGAAAAAACTGTGCCTTGCCTACAGACTGGCTTGGCAGCTCTTTTCAAGCTGTGGTTTTAAGGCAATCAATTTTTGGCATCCTTATTGTATGTAATTATTTCATTATGCATACAAAAATTTATTAGGAATTTCAAGAAACTTTAACCTACATTGTATGACTGAAGGTAATTATTTTGTGGCTTCAAAAGTATGGTAGTTGTGAGTGGTGTATTATATTTATTTGTTTGATACACAGTGCCACTTTTTAGTACATAAATGTCTCGATGTTACTGCTATGTAAAATTAATGTCGGTTGGAATAGAAATGCCTTATATATCATACAATTTGATATGAAACATTTGAGTTAATGTGGGCAGTAATTTCACATAATTTTTATTGTGGGTCATTCTCCTGGGAAGGGAGTATTCTACTTCAAATTTTTACCCCTTGTGGACGGTGTGTAAAATTGTGACAATATGGGGGATAGTATATAATTAATAAATGACAAACCCCATCCAAACTGTGGTACCAATGAGAACTCCAAAATAAATTATGGTTATGATGAAATTGAATGACTCAAAAAATATCAAAATATTTATCACTTGCCTCTTTCTTTGAACTTTTTGTGATTTCCTTCTTTATGCATATGAAGTAATTGAAAACTAATCATTTAATTTCATTTGAAAGAAACTGGATTTTGTTCTGACCAATAGTTCTTTCATCAGGTTAGTTGATTTTGTTCTGACCAATAGTACTTTCATCAGGTTCATTGAAAAGTGCTCAGTTATCTGCAATTCTCATAAAAAGATGAATTGCCACAACAATATTTCCTCAACCTTACGGTACTTCACCTATCAGATTGTGGTTTGAGAGTGACTAAATGAACTTAGCAAGTCAACTTTAATGCATTACTTTAAAAAAAAGTTAATGTATCTCAGAAAAATATATTATACAGTTGGGAAGGAAATTGGGATAGATTTCAAATTCCTCTGTAAGGACCCTACTTGTGCTGTAAAAACATCCTCTTTACTCCTCTTTGGTTGATTGCTTGTGTAGGATATTGCCAACAAATCCGGTCATTTCTTGTTAAGGTTTGATGCAGGCAGTATGTAAGCAATTCTATATAGATATAGAAATACTGTCTTTATTTCTGTGGAAAACCTAATTCGTGGTTGTTAAAAAATGAAGTATTACTAAATCTCATTCATAGTAGAAACCCTGGTATGGTAGATATCCAAGTCTATTTTGCCTGAGGTGTATACTTCAATCCAGGAATCTGATTTGTGATGTAATTTATGCAAGTATTAACTTGGAAGTCCTGCAATATTTTTTCTTACACTACTGTTTGGTAGTTATTTGTCACCTTTGTAATAAAGTTTTGTTGTTATTTATATTTTTATTTGGAATAGTTTATGAATGTTTGCGTGAGACAGTTGAAGGAACACAAGAAATTAAGGCAATTTAAAAAAAGTCAGAATGGAGATTTGAAAACAATATTATTTTGTACACTAAAAAGTTTTTGGTTTTATTCTCAAAAACTATTTAGCTGTATTTTAAGATGTAACCTAGATATGCTTATTGAGGACTGTATTTCTCTTTCCTTTTTTTTGTCACACTGAGAAACCCCTAGAGGATCACCCTTTTCCCGGAAAGTGACCCATAAGCAGTTCATTGTCGTCTGCATTTAAAACAAACAACTGACTTGTCTATTGGAGTATTGAATATTATTTCTTATTGTACTATTATTTTTTCATGACTATGTACTATACCATTTTTATGGAACTAAGAATAAAAAATTGAATACAAATTTTTTATCTGCTATAACTGTACATTTTACTTACTGAGTTGATATGTATATATTTGGAAATAATTTTTCATTTATATATTGATATGCTGCATAGGCAGAAAAATTGTGATACATTTATTAAATATTGCTTGTACATGTGGTACTTCTTGTTAATCTGTCATTCTTATCAATATTATCTCAACATTCAGGTTGATTGTAGTTCTTTTAATTTTCCTAGTTTACTGATCACATTTCTTGCAAATTGTTCATGAAAGTTAAGGATTTCTTTATTTTCTCATAGAAAACCTATGGTTAATGTTCTGAATGTACTTTGAAGGTATTCAAACACTGAAATCCATATTTATTAAACTTATTTAAGAAGTTCTATTTTAAATAATTTCATATCAAGAGTGGATATCCCCAAAGAATTTTAGAACGGGTCTTTAAGGTATGAAAACAAATTTCACTGGATGTGTGTATATGACATTAGGATTTCAAACTGTGCTGATTGCTTGTGTGTGACTGCTAACTCTTGTACTTTCTCTCATATTCTGCATTTTGAGTGAAAATAGAAACTTTATGAAAATTGTAGATAGAGTAATATCTTATTGCTAGTTTTTTTTCTTTGTAGTGCATTCAGTGGATGTAAATGTTAACTATGCTAAAAATTGGCCTATAAAATCAAAATTAATTCTTTTTGAAAGAGAAGTATTTGCTCAATTCATCCTGTACCTAGTGCTACTTATCAGATAAAATTGTCACTAATCAGAATTTTCACTCAGGATTGTCTGAAAATTTTTCATTGAGGATTGAAAATCTTATTCACTATTTTTGTTATTTTTTATCCACGTTCTGTATAAATTTTTGTTAATGTCACCTGTTATGATTTGGTATTCAAAAGTTTTGTCCTTGGTAAAATTTACATACCAACTATTTTTTACAGTAAATATTATCAATTTACCACAGTATTTAGAAGTTTATTTATGTGTCTGGTCATTCCTTTTTCTTATATATACTTATAAACATGCATTAATAATCCTATCAATGCCATCTGAATGAAAGTGCCAATCTGGGGTGATATGTAAGACTAAATGACAATTAAAGTTAGTGTTTATTGGACTATTTTCACTTTTTCTTATTTCTTTCAATGCTATTCAGTGTTGAAACACCTATTCTAAAAAAGTTTGAAGTGTCTCATCTGATACCTTGAAGGTTTGCAGAAGATTCAGCTGTTTGATCGTGCTCAGTGTAACCCACTTAAAGGTTGTATTCATGGGAAAAAGACAGACCTCATTGAAAAGTACTCATTTTTATGATATTTCTTTATTCTTAACAGTTATGTGATTGAATTCCCGAGTATTAATTTTTAAATCTAATTACCATGTGATCAATTTGTTTGTTCTTCTTTTTGTAGTCTTCATTAATCAAACATTTTCATATTAATTTGTTAGATAAGTGAAGAAAATCGAAATTGCCTTGACTTGTGATAGGGACCAGGTAAGTACTCACTGGGTAGAGTGAAAATGATATTTACCCCATGCATTACAAGAATTTTTGGTTCTTTGTGATTTAGATTTGATGCTTCTTTTCTCGATTTTGTAGCTTCCACTGGATGGAAGAACATGGTATGGAGAATATGTAATGCAAGTCTTTCTGGTAGTCATGGGTGGATTCAGGGGTGCCCACAAACTGACTTCATAGAAGAAAAAATTTCGGTGGGAAGTTCGAGAAATGGAGCTTTTTTTTCTTTAGGAAGTTAGGAATAGTTAATTAAGAAAAATACTTTTAAAAATAATACCATATATTAAAATAAAAATCATAACAATGTATTAGTTTTTAAACTTACGGACATTTTAACATGAAAAATAATTTCAGTTCATTTTCGAAACTGATGAATGAATCGTAAAAAGTAATACCGCGCAGAGATCTAGACCGCTGAATTAGGGGACACGNGGGGGGTCATTTCATGTCTATCAAAAGGGCAGGAGATTCGTCGCCTTCGCGTGAACGAATGAGTGACAACAGATACCTGCCTCTATTATGCAATGTTAAGATTACTCAACAGACGGCCACTAGAATACAGCGTTGCACTGAAGATTCTTTGCTTCAGTGTATAAGTTTACTGTACGTGATCAAGGTCGGGGCTGAATTTTGTATCTCGTCTTGTTTCCCCTATGTTTTGCCTTTCGGGAATTACGTGTTTTTGCTATAGTACTTTACCCGATTTGTGTTGAATTAATCAATTAGTGTTGACAACAGTTTTAGCGTTTCTTTTTAGTAATAAACTGAAATANAGTGTTGACAACAGTTTTAGCGTTTCTTTTTAGTAATAAACTGAAATATGACAAGTGGTTAGAACTTCCATAAATTTTAAAAATAATGTAATAATCAACATATCTTAAGTGATGTGCAACAGTAGTGGATCTTGTGAGCCGTAGTCTGAGAAAGCGTTACTGCGTGCGGTTTAAAGTAAGAACAGGTGAAATAAAATAAGCCCAGGAAAAATAGACTGAAATAATATAGGCCAAGTTCAACAAAAATTCGCGTGGAGATGAAATTTGGTGTACATCTTAAGGTCATCGTTTCTACTGAATTGTCGAAAGTTCTCATCGATCCGACGTGTGCTAAAAATTTTATTCAAGGTCAAAGGTCCCGAAAAATGTTTTTTAGAAAATATCTCTGAAGCGATACGTTTTATCGTAAAAATAGTTATTATGAAGTTTATAGATTATACAATTACCTACAAAAAAGGTTCATATGTGTTTTTCCTCCGCATCATTTGCGAGCTAGCGCGGTTTAAAAAACGATTAAACTGCGATGCGCCCACAAGGCGTACACGCGGCAAACTTCATACGCTCTTTTGCTCTAATTTAAGTGCATTACGTAATGGAACGAAACATCGACGTACTACGTTTCATTGTAAAGATCGGGTTTCCTGTGTTCTGATTTGCAGATATTTTATAAAAATACCTTTATTGTTCTTTATACTTAGTTTTTCCTTTTGAAATCGTTTGGGTATGTATTATAATCACAAACATCAACTATATTCCTTTTTTTATTACAAGATATTATTCTTTTACAAACATACACATGCAAATTTTAAAAATTAATATTTAAGTGCAAAACTAAGTCTTCTTGAAATTAATGATACAAGTACTATAAGTATGCACTTATAAGCACTTAAGTGTGAGAAATCATGTGCATTGGTTTCAAAATGAAGTTGGGGTAAATAAGAGATAAAGTTTTAAAATACTTCTAAATTGTTGGAATGTGATTTGGAAGTGAGTCAAAGCAAAGGGGGGTGTAATTTTTTTCTTTTTTTTTTGGTGGTGGTGGGGGATCTGCATCATAGGGTTTAAGATGGGAGGGTACTCTGGGTGAATTGATGAGTCTGGAATTTTTCTGATATTTTATGATGTGATGTGATAACAGCTGATGTGAATAATTGTTTTTTAAACTTATGAACAGATACAACATGCCAGAGGAATTTCCTTTTAGGGTACAGAAGGATTCAGAATACTGCAAAGTCTGAGGGTCTTCCCCAGAAAAAAATAATTTTGGAATTACCATGGTTTCAATTCTCAGAAAACTTTGTTAACTGAATAGTATATAAATGCATTAAAAGATTGAAATTGAACTAGAAATAAAAAACTTTTGGAATTCTTTGAAATGTTACTAAAATATATCTTCCTGCTTTCTTTAACTGTCCTTTAATCAAGAAACACAATTTGCTGATTTTGCTAACTTTTTCTCTTTTAAAAAGCTGGCACAAACTTGCGTTACTGGGTGGCATACGTCACTCTTACCAGTATAGTATCACAAATAGCTTAAAATTTACTTTCTAACACACAAAGTAATTTGCTGGGACCCTCTTTTCTGATTTATTTTGTGGCTTATTTCAGCTATAAACTTTTATTTATATTTTAAGTTATAAACTAGTGGTACTATTGTATTTTTTAGGAATTACAAATTGAACTATTTTCCTTGTTGCGTTACCAAAATACTTTGTAGATACGGTATTGACTTAAGTGGATGGATTTTTCATCTGCTTAATGTTAATCAACAGAGTTGCGAAGTCAAAAGAGGAAAACAAATTCCTTTCAATTCCTCGTTACCTTAGGTAAGTGTGTTTGCAGAGCCCCTGTTTGTAATAAGAGCAACTACCTGAGTTACACCAAAAATTCTGGGAAACCATTGGTTCTAGAGCGGGTTTTTATAAAAAAAAATTGTTATAATGATTCCCTTACACCTGAAAAAAATTTTAATGACCCCCTGTAGTAATACAATAAAATTAGTATATAAAAAAGACTAAAAATATATGAAACATTATATTAGATCAGTGTATAGTACACCAAGAACTCAAACTACTCTTTGTAAAGTATGTATTTATTGCAAAAGAAAATGTTTATGAGAAGTTTATCATACAACTACATCAAAGGCATATTTGAAATTTCAAGAACCTATGTAAAGCCTAAATCACCCAGAAACGAAAGAACAATACCTATGGTTGGAGGATGCGCTGAAGTTGATTAATAACAGGATTTGGTTCGGAAATACGAGCGGGACCTCGTGTTCCAAATGTATATTTTTAATTTTAAAATTATTTGTGTCATTGAGCGTTTCGGCCGTTCCATTGTAGAGTTTGTTAATAAAGGATTCTAAGCAGACCTTCCATTCCAACGACACGAGTAAAGGTAGCCATTCATGGTCGCTCCATAGTGCCAAACGGCGTGAGAGTACTTCATCGGTGTGATGTGAAGGGGAAAATCTATGTGGATAGTGACTCGGCACGATGGAACTCCAACCGGCCCAAAATCCATCACTTCAACTTACCGTGAATGCCGAAACCCGAATGAGCGATGATGCGACCGTGAATGGCAAAGCCATGTGGAATTTTGGCTCAGTACGTCACCACGCTCAGGACAAAGCGGGCGCAGTTAAGATCCTGTTCATTTTACAGTTACAGCTCAATTAATTTATAGTTTTACGTTCTAAAGTTTACATCCAGATAGCATTATATGGTTGCAAAACGGTTAGCTTGTACGTTGTCCGTACTAGGGTATACCCAACTGTAAATATTATCTGGGACCAGGGTACAAACTTGTACTACAATTCGATAAGGTNCAATTGGGAATCAAAAGGGGGGGGGGGGAGGCAAAAATGTACTATTTTCATTTACATGACATTTTTTGCATATTTCCATTAAGTATGTTTTAAATAATGAAATTAAACAAATAAAAGACAATTGGTGATTACCACATAAAAGATGGTGTATTTTTTTAATAATTCCCAGTTTTAAACGATTAAAATGAATTTTTTATCTCCCCTGCCGCACGTTAGACCCAGGTTTCACCACTTGGGTGCTCGAGAAAGCATCGATTCGTATAAGGAACGACAAATGCACACATTCCACTGCGGCATTTATTTATTTATTTTGGCTTTTGGTATAAAAACCGCCTTGTCTATAACTCAATACAAGGTTCATTCTCTATATTTTTTCCTTTTCATTTGTTTTATCATCTTTTTTAGTGTGTAATAACTGTTGAGAACATTCCCTGCCGCGAGGAGGCGGGCGCTCATCTACCTTCTAGCTCTTCTTAATATATATTCCCAATTATGCTTCATTGTGTAACATAATTCCGGAATAATTCGAACTTCTGTTTGGTGCTTACTCTTCCCTGATGATGCTGTATTGCTGTAAATCCTATAGTATTAATTCTTCGTATATATTCTGCTCTTTCCGGTCCATGTAGGGGGCAGTCCCACAGTTGATGTTCACTATTTCCTCCCAACAGAGGTCATGTCCTTTATTATGTGCCTTTGTGCTAAGTGTGAGTTGAAGTTTCCATGACCAGTTAAATATTCTGTAATATATGGATTAGGCATGTACCATTTCCTATTTGCATGTTGAAATGTTTCATCCGGGGTATATTTATGTCACTCTTCCTTTTGTAGTCTGCTTCCACCTTGTTTGCCAAGCTATTCTCATCACACCATCTTTTTCCAACCTATTTGACCCTTAACTATATCCATTCAATTTATATTTATTTTTCCTTTGGTCTGTACCTGCCTACGGTATTGTAATTTAACAATATAAAGATCTAATGGCATTATATTATATATCGCTTCCAATGCTTCGGGCGATATTGTTTTGTATGCATCCCCATTGCCAATAGACAAGTTCACTGTATTACATTTAACTTCCTTTCAACTATTGTGTTGCTACCCCGTATCCCCAAGACGAAGATTCATACGTCAAAATTGGTCTTATTGCTCCTTTGTATAATATAGCTTTTTCAGACTGTCCTATTGTAAACTTTGTGAGACCTACACTTATTAATTGTGTGCCTACACCTACCTACACAATAACCTACACTTATTGTTTTCCTTGCTTTTGTTGATATGTAGTCCAGATGGCTATTGAAGAGTAATTTCTCATCTATTATTAAGCCGAGAAATTTATGTGTGGCAACAAATTTTACTGATTCTCCAAACACTTTTATACATGGATTTTGTCTGTTTTTACAGCTGTGACCGAACCACAATCACGTTTATGCCATTGAGATATGTAATTTATATCTTTCAAATATTTGTTCTGTTTGTCGTATTTTTTCAGGCTTAGTTGTTCTCTTTCCTACTGTCTCCTATTAAAAAAGTTAAATTGTCGGCGTATGCGATATATTTTAACCCTTCTTATTGTAAAGCATGTAGAACATTATCGAAAAGAATATTCCAGTAAAGGCGACCTGTCGACGAACCTTGAGGACAGCCTCCTGTTGCTTTGTGAATAATTTGTTGATTCGACGTGAAGGATCTATCTGTTAAATATGAGTGTACCAAATTTCGTAAGTAGACTGGAACTTGTTTTCTTTCCATTATTTGTAGTATAATCCCAATCAGCATTGTCGAAAGCTCCCTCTACGTCTAGAAAAATACATAAACAATATCTCTTTTCTCTACCTGTCATATCAGACTAATTGCTACTGAGTTTGTTCTGTCCCGTGTCCTGTTCTAAAACCAAATTGTCGTTGATTTAAATGTTTTATTTCTTCTAAATATTTACCGGTCTTTCGGTATATCCATCTTCAATATCTTTCCAAATGTCCGCAGAAGTGCTGTAGGTCGGTATGATTTGCAAAGTTGCTCATCTCGTCCAGGCATAAAAAATAATTTCAGTTTTGCTATTTTCCATTCTGCTGGTAAATATTATATCCGTATACGTGCATTATATGTTGTTAAAAATCTATCATTTATGTTGTCATACACTTGTTGCACCATATCGTGTCGTATTTTATTCTTCCTTTAAGATAGTCCTTTAATAATATTATGGAGCTCCTCTTTCGTCATTTCTTCTATGTCCTTTTCGTCCGTCTGTATGGAAGCTTTTTTTCAAAGCTTGTCTCTGTGAGAATAAGTTATTTAATAAATTTTTACCTACTTCTTTCCAGGTTTGTTTATATTCCCCATTGACAAACAAACTTTTCCATACTCGATTCTGCTGTATTTTACCTGCACCTATCTTGTACGGCATTTCCCAGTGCGATTTTTGCATTTTCATCCACAAATCTTGACCAATCTGATGTTTTTACTTTTATTATTGCAATTTTGAAGTTTCTCTTGACCATTTTAAATTCTGTCCATAATTCTTTTACGTTTACACACCGCTGTCGTTTTTTCATTATTTGTCTTAACTTATTCTTTGGTTTTTTTATTTTGGTTAACTCTGTGTCCACCACGTTCTTCCCTTCTTGTATTTTGGATTTTTCCGTATCTCAGTGAACCCTGTGAGTATTGAATTGTATAACGTCTACCTATTTCCTTCTCTGTACTTGTATCAATTGTGCTTTGCGTCCATGATGTCATCTTCGTTATGAATTTTCTCCAATTGATGGTAATATGTGGCGTTATGTGGTGTGTCCTTTGTAGTATATCATTTCCTCGTACAATTATCCTTATACCAACGTGGTCACTTTCAACACCGATGCCCGATATGGGCAGAGAAAACGATAAAGAAATGATGAAGTTAAGATTATAGAAATAATATATTTATTGCAACATACAGGAGGGTACAAAACGGTACCAAAGAAGCGCTGAATGTAATAGCAGGGGTAATACCTTTGTATTTATATGTTCAAAAGATTAAGTTTAGAAGAATATTACAAAAGAAAGTAAATATTCAGATAAATGAAGAATGGATAAGAAAAGAGGATAAGAAGGCGCGAAGTTAACAGAAACTTTGGTAACAGGCTGGCAAACAAGATGGGAAATGACAGTAAAAGTGCGACAAACATACCGGTATATACTGGAGGTAATATATGTGAATGTGGGAGGTAATATATGTGAATACAGGGGGTGGGTAAATCCAACGAAAAGTGTGCTACAATTTATAACGGGTCATGGCAACTTGAAAAAGTATTTGCAGAAAATAGAAGATAGCAAATGTGTATGTAAGAAAGGCGAGGATACCCCGGAACAGGAATTATGGGAATGTGTAATATATGCCAGAGAAAGAAGAGAATAGCTTAAGAGTTATCAAAGACAAGATATATTGAATACGATAAAACCATGAACACTAATAGATACCAAGAAAAAATTATAAATTTTCACGGAATACACTAAGAAGATAACACATTTGAAGGTATTGGTCGGTTGCGGAAGGTATTAGAAGGTACGCACGCCTTCTAGGGGCGCGGACGGGAAAACCGCAAGGTGGCTACGATGCGCTGTGCGTAGAACACAAAAAGGAGCGAGAGATGAAGATTGAAAAGAGAGCCTCGTTTTGCTAGTTCCAAAGATACGAGGTGGCATGAACGCCAATAAAATATAGATGAGATACACACAGCAGCAATGACTATGGCAAATAAGAAAGCCCCGGGTTATAACGGGATTACACACGAGATACTAAAACAAACACTACAACCATTCATGGAAATAATACAAGATATATACATCTGTTTACACCAATCATATTTCCCTATATCTTGGAAAATCAATACTATAAGGTTATTTTTAAAAGGAAAAGAGAGGCCAGCAAAGAATCCAACATCATGCAGACCAATCTCGCTGTTACCGACATACGGAAAGTTATTGGATGAAATACTAACAAAACGTATTTAGAAATATTTTTTGGACAACACGAACCGTGCTTAGGCAACAGTATGGCTGCGTGCCAGGAAAAGGAACATGTAATGCACTAGAGCAATTAGTTAAAAATATATCAGAACAGGATGAGAAATATTGTTGTAGCATTTTTCTAGATATAAAAAGATGGATTCGTATACTTCATACGCTACAACAGAAAAAATTACCGCCATATCTATTAAATGTGGTGAAATATGTTGAAGATCGGACAATGATTTTGCGTATCGGAACAACAAGGATAATCAGAGAGTTAAAAGTAGGCTGTCCGCAGGGATCTTCAAGTGGCCCGACATACTGGAATATTGTTATGGACAACATATTATGGGAATTGAAAATAAAGGGATACGAATGGTAGCACACGCAGACGACCTAACGGTTTTAGTATATGAAAATTCCTGACGAGAATAGGAAAAACATGCAACGTTGTATAGAAGTTTGTATAGGAATTTATGCAAAATATGACTTAGAGTTTTCATCAGATAAAGCAAGGGTGACGTGGTACGGGAATCCAAAAATAAAAAAGAAGAGATGTACTTTTCTCCCTTTTACTTTAATTATTATAAGTGGTGAGAAAACAAGTCTTTATGCGTCATTTTAGCTGATAATATAAAATATCAATAAAATCTCGAATATATAACGAGGAGAGTGCAAACAACGCTATACAGTATGCTACATGTAGGAATACATTACTACAGAATAGCAAGAAAGGATCTGAAGGTTTTATATGCAGGAGCGATCAGACAGATAATGACATATGGTTGCATAATGTGGGCAGAAAAGATGTAAGCTATGAAGGGCATTATTGATCTATTGAACGCCAGTGTCTACTTCTTATGTTAAAAAACCCTTTCTACCGGATGTGTTTGAAACCGTTCCGTCGGAAGCTTTAAACGAATTAACAGGATTCATGCCAATATACATATATCTTCAAAAAATTAAGGGACAGTATTACCTAAAGAAAGGATAAATTATAGTTAATGAGACAGTACTAAAGGAAGATGATAAAGAATCAAGGGGGAAAATAATCAAAATTCTTCTCGCAATCTGGCAACAGCGTTAGTAAAGAATGTTAAAAGGAAGAGTCATATATGCATACATCACAAAGGTAACTTATGCATCTAACAATACGAAATGGTTTAACTCTCCAAAAGCGACACAGGAATTTATGACGGCACGGGAATTTCAAAGTATATTTAATTAGTGGTGCAAAACCATTGCACAAATTTTCTCATATACGTTTCTTCGTCTACAGCATAGAGAAAAATTTCCATAGTGAAAGGGTCATTTCTGCCGTGTTCCTCTATATTTTGGCTGTCTTCAGTGCTTTATTTATGCTCAAAGTCGCTAGATGAACTTATTGCTACTTTTTTATTCGAAATTAAAATAAAATTCAAAATATTATTTCAAAACACATAGCGACAAATCAGTTTTATAAATATCGTAAAAGTGTTATGCAAATGTAAATAGTCATAAATTGATGTATTTTCATATCTGCAGTGCGGTTGCTGTCCTGTGTATTTTATCATTATCATATCTCTTATTTCCGTTTAAGAAAAGTGATTTCTAAGTCTGCTTGGTCCATTTACACTGCTAAATATTGTTCAAGCTTCTTGAAACAGTAAACTAATGTGTAAGTGTAGCAGACAGAAATTATTTTACTGCGTCTATACCAAACTTTCAAGCCAAAATACCGTTAATGTGGATGTCATACATACTAATTGTACTTTACGTATAGAAAATTTAAGGAAAATCGTTGGAGCCGTTTTTTGAGAAACATTTAAAACAGTACTTTGACTTTCATGTGAAGTACCCTTTGTTTTAAAGTAAATTCTACCGTAAATACGAAATAAATTGGTTCATCCGTTTACTCAGAATCGCTGCGCACAGACGAGTAGATGGACGGACATACTGACGGACGGACATTATGCCAGAAAACTCTTTTCCAGAATCTGGGATCGCCAAACCGGATATTTCCGTCAAAATCTCGCTCTCGAATTTTTTTTTCACGATTACAAAACTTTCTATATACTACATATATGAGGAAGTAAAAAGATTTGGAATCGAGACATGATAAATGTGTCAACTGACAAACTTCTTATTTAAAAGATAGATATCAACAGGTAGAAATATCCTATACTAAAAATAAAATACTTGAGCGTTGTCTTTCAGAAANTTGCGGAGTACCCCAAGGATCAATTCTCGGTCCTATACTCTTTTTATAGTATGTGAACGACATGTCATCATCCACATCAGATTGCAAAATGGTTCTTTTTGCTGATGACACTGTTTTACTATGTAAACATGCCAACGCTCAAAAAGTTTTGTCTAATCTTTCGACTTGGTTCCATGCAAATCGTCTCATTGTAAACACAAAACAGTGTCTATGTCATTTCAGAATAGTGAGTATCACAAAATCTTTACCCCAGGTTTCTCTTTCTTTAAACGGAACACAATTAAAAACTGTTACGAATACAAAATTCTTAGGTCTCCATATTCAAGACAACCTCAAATGGAATTGTCACACGGACAATCTTCATTCCAAATTAAACAAATTGTGTTATGCATTCCGAAACTTAGTTAACGCAGTTAGTCCAGTGGACTAACTGCGTATATTTTGGAAACGTGTACTCCCATTTACGTTATGGCATTAACTTCTGGAGCAATTCCGGTCAGAGCATTCAAACTTTCAGAATTCAGAAGAGGATAGTTCGGATAATTTGTAAATCTCACCCCCGAAACTCTTGTAAACCTTTATTCAAGGAATTAAATATATTAACACTTCCCTGCATTTATATTTATGAAAC
>NNCF01126228.1:557665-597973 GCA_002313205.1 Laupala kohalensis | reverse complement strand
CCAAGAATATAAAAGACATTATGAAATTGAATATCTTCAAATCCGCGGTTAAAAACTACCTCCTGCACCAGTGCTTCTACACTGTAAAAGAATTTATTGATTTTAATAAAAGTGCAATTCTTCTTGTACTTTATCACGCCATTGCTGTAGTACTTTTTAAATAACTTATAACAATTTCAAAAACTATTTTCTTGCATGGTTGTGTTGCCGTATGGCTCATATTAATTTTGTTTTATGTGTACTCAACTTTGGCACGGTTGTGTACATTAATTCTGTAGCCCCATCCTGGCCTGGGTTTTTCTCCGTTTTTCCTTCGGGTAGTGGCGGATTTCTTACACAGATTCTCTAGGCTTTGTTTAGGGGCGTGTTTATTGTAACAATAAATCGTGTTTTTTCAACTCTTATGATTTTTAAACACTCAGAATAATCTATAGTTCGATAATAACTTGTGCATGTAAATTTACAAACATATTTGCGTTAAATTACAAACATATTGACATTATATATGTATTATAACTCGCAGCTAACTTTTTATCTTATCTAGGAACTGTTGCTGAAATTTTTGAATCCGCCTCTGCCATCGGGCCCTTGATCGGAATTGATTGGATGGTCCCTTGCTTGCTTCCGGAGAGTAAATTAGTTTATAGTCCTTTACGTGGTCATACGAAGTCTGTACTGTTTTTTGACAATAAATTTATTATGACATGAAACTTATTTCTTACACTTTTCCCCCCTTTTTGTCCACGAGTAAGAATATACACAATACAATATCTCTTGTGTTGGCTCTAACAATTACAGTAATGCTATTATTTATAATATTATAAAATTATTACTTTTTATGAAATTGTTAATTTTTATCAAAAATACTTTTACAAAAAAACTGCCGTTTGGGAGAATAGAAACCCAGCTACTGCCGTTGTGGGCAAACACACCACCTATTACGGTGCTGCGACGTTAGAAAAAAGTTTAAATGTTCAGTATATGCTCTTAAATGAAAACTTTGAGTGCTCTTTTCTTGGGAAGAACTGGTTATAGCATTTTCTTATTTTGACAATCGATTACCCTAAGGGGCACTACAATCTTACGAAGTCCAATCCCGAAGTCAATTTCCCACGTTGTGAACTCCCCTCCAGAGGAAGTATGTTACACAATTTCAAATCACTCTTCGGAATATTCTGCCCTTCCTAATAAATTCGTATTTGTTTCTTCGAATATGAATCATTTTTAAATATATAGGTTAGTATAACCACTTATAAACAAACTCACCTACCTATTGCAAAAACTAAAAAGGAATGAAAAGGTTAATGGAAAATGTTTACAAGTCAGTGTTTACAATGAGGAACAGTTTATTTAATTTATTTTGTACAAATGTGACAAAAAAGAAAGACTAAATTTTTGTCATATTTCAAATTTTTATACTTCATGCAGATATTCAGATTATGAGACCTACACTTGTACCTGACCATCATTTGGGTCTGCCTCCCTAAACGAATTCATTCTGTCGCGTATAGAAAATCTTTTCCATCGAAAATCGCCATGGAAGTCTGTCCGCATCCGTTTGAGTGAGTATATGTCCGTTATAGAGAATTTTTCGCAGTTGTTTCTCAATAAGTTTCACTAATACTTTCTAAGCTGTTCCTACCAACGAAAATTGTCGTACAGATTGAGAGGTACTGAATATAAATAAACACAATCGCTTGATGGAATCTATGGGAAAGTATAGAACACCTTTGAAATGGTAGTTTTAACGTTCTACTACTATTAACGTGTGTTCAACACAAAACACAGATTAAAATCAGCCGGCTCCTAGGAACAGCGTCTTCACAAGTGTGAATGCAAAGAAGATCACTTCAATAAAAAATATACACCTATTGTTGAAGTAGAATCAATCTCATTGGAGCTTATAAAAAATAAGATTTCATTGTTCGGAAGCTTTGATTGCTCTGCTAATAATAACTTGAAATTAAGAAATAATTGACACTATTTACAATGTGAATTCCAGATAAATGTTTCAATATGAAAAAATTGGCATAAAACGAATTTTATGAGATACAATACGTATTTTCTTCCTCGAGCTCGTTTCTCGTAAAAGCAGCAGCCTAAAACAGATGAAAGTTCATCGTCACTCGACTGTCAAGGTCTAGCGACAGCCACGCTCTCTGATGCAAGAATTCTGAATTTATTTTGCTGGCCTTTCGTGTGCCCAGTTGCTGGAGCTATCTGGTGGGGTAATTTTAAACCACACTTTTGCGAGGGAGTACACATCTGTTATAATTCAATGTTGCCAGCCGCCGGACAACAGGCTACTAAATAACAATTTAATATATCTTCATGGCGGGAACGTCAATTCTGACGAACTGCGCAAGCGTGTGGCGCACCTGAACGCAAGAGGTGTCCGTTCAGTCCAGGGTACTTTTATCTGTTACCTGCAGGATCATTTCAAAACAACGTGTATTTTGTAATCTAGTTAAATAAAAAATTAAAAACTTACAATCTTTTATAGACGAATAATATTTTTATTTTGTTAGTGAGCTATTCACAAAAAATTAAAATATTATTCTTCCATATGAGGTCGTAAGTTTTTAATTATTTATTTTACCTTTCTTTTTCAGTGAGAGGTTTCCGTGCCTGTCTTATTTCGAATTTTACTCGGAAAAAATAATTTGTAGACATCGGTTGTCGAACATGTATATGCGCCTCAAGAGCTGTATGATATCTGCTGTGCTAGTGCTGCGTCGATGATAACTAAGCTGTCCAATACGGAAATGGCAATCCCTGCCATATAAGCTGAAGATGTAGGTGGTCGAAGGGAGATCTTCTGCTGCTTGTAGTTTCCGCCTGACCAGGTTCAGAAAATTCTCTTCCTCCTTCAGCTGATTCTTCTCTAAACAGTACCCACTGTTGTGGTTGGCCGCAGCATCCTCCCATCGGTTTGTGCTGATGTCGAGATATTTCATTTTGCGCTAACACACGTCTTTATACTGCAACTGGGACGCCCTAAAGGTACCCTACTAGTAGCTAGTTCTCAATAGAGGATGTTCTTTGGAATCCGACCATCTTTCATGTAATGCACGTGACAAAGCCAGCGAAATCTGCGTTGTCTGAAAAATATGTACATAATGGGGTAGCACGGCTGCACGACAGCACGTAATGTACAGCACGGGGAGGGACTTCGATATTGAACATTTTGTCGCTTGTCATTTTGTTGATGCCAAGGATACGGTGAAGGCAACGCAGATGGAAAGCGTCGAGCTTGTGTTCTTGACAGATGGAAAGTGTTGAGCTTGGTAAAGGTTGTCCAGCTTTCACTCCGCTAAAGGCGAGTGTTGATGTCACATACACTTAATCAACTTCGGATTGTTCCCTACTCGGGAGGACAGACACCCTTGAGTTATCGCTTGTTGACTTTACTGATATGCTTGTTTATTTCGGTGTCCACGGAGATATTGTCAGTAACGTTGGGATCAAGATAGATGAATTGATTTACTGAGTGAATCACATACCTGTCGATGGTGTGACCAAATCCTAATCCATCACGTCGATTTTATTAGAGCGCATTAAGCCAAAGTCTTTACAGGCTTGTGAGAATGTATCCGTTTGAAGGTTGTGTTTACTATGTGAGGTCATTGCTGTGTCATATGCAAAAACATATCTCTGATGATTATCTCGCGTTTTTGCTTTCCGCCTTGCGATCTTGTAGAGTCTGCCATTTGTCCTTGTATGCATGTACACTCCTTCATTAGAAGTCCCCAAAGCATGTCTTAGAAGCAGGAATTAAGAATTCCAAAAAAATTAAGAATTCCAGCTGGAGCAGGAAGCAGACTTCATACCGTAATGGAAGGATCTAATCACACTGTGTAGTTTTGAGAGATATCCAATCTTCAAGAGAATGTTGGAGTGCCCTTCCCTGCTAACCAAGTCGAAGGACACTGTTAGGTCTGTGAAGGCCTCTTCTGCTCTCTACATTTCACCTGCAGTTGACGGGAGAAAAATATTACATTGTGAAGATTTCTGCCCGAAAACCATGCTGAGATTCGGGGTAGACGCATTTAACCAGCTATTATAGGCACAAGTACAACTGTATCATAGAGTTTACCTACTACATCCACGAGGGAAATACCCCTGTAGTTGTTACAATCACCTCTATCAATATTGCTCTAGTAAACAGTGACGATTTTGACGTCACGAACTCTTGCGGAACTCCACCCTCATTCCAAAATTGGCAAAGGGTGCTATAAAGAGGCTTCAAGAGAAGTGTTGCAATGCCTCATTAGATCTATGGTAATGCCATCCTTCCAAGGAGCTTTGCCACAGGATAAACAATCAGTGACCTTACTGTGTTCCTCCACTGCGGGTTTATCAACCAGCTCCTTCATTGTTTAATGGTATCTAGGGGCGGAGTAATTGTCCCTTTCCCTCTGGTGTAAAGCTGTAAGTAGCACTCTACCCACCTCTGCATCAGCTTGCATTTGCCTGTTATCACTTCACCCCTGGCACTTTTAAGGTGTCCTATTTTGTTCTAAGTTGATGCCTTCATACACTACCCTCATGTTGCTTGTTGCTTCTGTTTGAACGTCACAGCTGAGTTCAATCCAGTATTCGTTTGAAAATCATCTTGCAGTCTGATGCACTTCGCTTGTCAGTCTAAATGCTTGCACTGTGTTCTCAATAGGTGCGCGCTTGTAATCTGCAAGGACCACTTGCTTTACCAGAATAAGGGGTCAACTCCGCGGACTTTGCGTTCTCCGCGGACTCGTTAGTCGCAGGTCTTACTTGGAGGTCTTTCTCCCAAATGTGGAAAGAGCAGACTTTTGAATTATCTTTTACAGGTGCCTCCACGTTTCTGAGGCAGTTTTGCACGGAGAGCAAACGCACAAGGAATTGTCAGGAGACTTGTGAACTTCTCGATGTTCTCTGGGTTATGTCGACCCGTTACGTCTTTCTTGTTTGAAAAATACTAATAGTCAAGTAAAATACACACACAGAGGGTGTTCAGGTTGCTAAAGGTCATATATTTCTGACTTTTTAATGTGCTATTTGTGCCAACTTAAAACTGTTTTCGACCTCGACTCATTGCCGCGTGTCATTTTTTCGCGGAAAAACGTTGAAAGTTTCGACTTTGTCCATGATTTATTGAAGTATTGCCGTAATGGTGTGTTACTCAAAAAATATAGTTGTTTTCTGAAGAAAAGTATATTTCCAAAAATATTGTGGTTCAATGAGCATTGTCGATAAAATAGTTATGACTTTTATTCAACTTTTTGAAAAATGACTGTTTCTTCCATAAATTGAGATAGTTGTCAGTTTACGTCAAACACTGCGTAATAACTTATAAACGGNACAGGCGTAATAACTTATAAACGGTAGCTCCTACAACAACATTAATAAGAAAAATTCAAACAATCCTGAATTTTCTTCGAAACTTGCACAATTTCATTCGCATGTTCGTAATTTCTTTGGCGTATGCCAAGTCCAGGGAGGAACCTTAGTAAAACCTTGATTTGATGCGCTTATATGCACTTGTTCCAGAATTTATTCAGAAACAGTTTCGTTGCTCCTTATCTCCTATTGTGAAAACGGAGAGCAAGAGAAGAATGAAAGACAGACATAAGTTGTTTCAAGATTTTCAGGTAAGCTGCTCACAAGAAGTGTCGTAGCATAAGTAACAGACACCGGAGGGAAAGATGTTTCACCGCTCTTGGCAAACAAATGTCGAATGTGACTAGTTCCCGTAATTAGATTCGTGCATGATAGCCACTATCACACATCCTTAGATAGCTTGCACTAGCAGAGCTATAGACAACGCAGCCATGATCGAACCGAGATCTTATAAATTCTCGATAAAACAGGAGTAGGGAGGAACGATCTGCATCAAATTCGCACACCATAAATCCCGCTCTCGCCTGGCAGCTACTGGTCATGTTGCAAACTTTGGTGGTGCCTGCAAATGGGGTGAGATGGTCGCATTTTCCACGAAAACTCCAACGTTCATTGCCTTTCGGTGGTTGGTGTGGTCTGTAAAGGAAAATGGACAGTAAAATCGGACATTAATTTAAAATGAACCACTTTTATTGAAGGTGTAGAGGTAACAGTAAATATTACACAAGTAATTACAAATTATACTTTGAAGAAATATTGTGGTCATACGCCGTTTGTTCTGCTTTTTTGACAGTAATTTTTTATTTATTATAAGGATTAAAAAAGAGAGAGAAAAATTACCAATATGTTGAAAACGTGTGAGAAGTGTACATAGATGCTAACCCCAGACGGAGGAGGTTTCGGAAACGGAATACAAAGCTGAAGTACATCGTACAATATTAGTTGAAATGAAAAGAGACTCCGTTATGAATATTGTAAGGAACGCTTGAATAAGTTGATGAGGGAGGTCAAAGAATAGTTTCCTTGTCGAGTGGTACGTATGTTTTTAACTTAAAAATTCTGATCGGTCAATATTTATTTCACAAGAATACAGTAATTATTATTCTTTGTCCAACCCTCTTCCCAGTTCATTTGGGGTCGGGTCTTCTTGTACGTCTACGCCAGAGAGTTCTATTTTGGCTTGTCTGTATCAGGGTTGAAATATTCTTATTCTTATGAATAAAAGATGATAAATTGAAAAATCATTCGTTATTCTTCGTAGAAAAAATAACGAATGAAAAAGTTATTATTTTGTTCGGCCAAATTTGAATGACGAAAAACAAGTTATTCTTTCATTCGACGTACATAAATGACGAATAAGAAGCTATTCTATTCGAACAATAGTGATTGACGAATAATAAGTTATTTTTTTATTTGACCCGTACACAAATTATGATTTATTCTTTCATTCTAGAAAATAAAAAGATAATTTAAATTACACTTTTTTGTTCTTGGTAGAATAAATGACAAATACGGTTATGCCTTTTTTTTGCTGTAATGAATAACTAATTCGACTGTGAATTGTGGTTGTACTGTTCATAAATAGAATTTAAATATTATCTTAAGTATTAACATACGAAATTAATACATAATTATATTGTGCAGTAAATGTTGATATTCTTAAGATTAATTGACGATTTATCTTGAAATAAAGTATCACTGGAAATTGTTTATTGAATATTTTATGACATGAAAATTTTATGAATATGCGTATTAATTGTAATACAATACAGTTTCTTCAGATTTTCACTAACAAATATGGAATGAAAAATTATGATCAATTCGTAATAAAATTTGAATGACTGGATTCAACAACTTAACTTCATATCATTTATCGTGGTACATGAAAGCAGGAATTTACTAAAGTTGTTTAAGTGATACAAAATGTTTACAAACAATTCAGAATGTATTAATGTACGTTTTACTTTTTAACGATCAAACCCTTTTTGAACACCGGTTTTGAGTTAACATTAGTATTTTAGTAACAAATAATACTCACAACGCACATGAGGAAGTATTATCGCAATATATCTATGAACCACTGTTCATGTAAAAATGTACATGTTGCCAGCGAGAGAGATGACGAATCACACTCGCTGCCTCAATGCAATCTGCGGCAACCAGTGGCAATGCCAGAGCAAGCCCCATGTACTATTACACACTTCCTCTTTACAAGTCACAAATAGAACTCTAAAGATTACAACTGTAACTAATCTCAGATACATTATAACACAACACTTTAATCTTTATCATTAGATCAAGATGCGATGCCTTAGCCAGTTATTTCGTCGGTTATTATCTCTCTGGTTTCCATTTTATGTCATCAGCTTAGCTCGACACACACGTTTAGTACATACCACGCCTACAGATTCTTTGTCAGAAACACTGCTGATTTCTTATTTACACACATATATATATATACATAAAAGAAATTTTGAAAGAAAGTATTACAAATTAACAAAATTAAGAAGTAACAAAGGTATCCAAAATAATATAATGAGTGAAAAGTCTCGTAATGTCAACCAAGATGGAAACGGGACAATAACAATAGACTCTGTAAATATAAAAATATACATTCCCACGACACAATATAATTTATATTATTACTTTTATATCCACATATTACTTGAAAAACATTCACAGTGTAACAATGTTCTGTTCAAAACAAATTATTCCTTGCAAAACAAAAAGTATAGTCTTTTGTGTTATCAATTGTAACAAGAATAAAAATACCAAAATAATATAATATTTCGTAAATTTTCATTTATTGCCAAGAATCCTGCTCTTCCGCCTGGCACTGAAGGGGTGAGAAATTGGGTTGGTCAGGTGTTGGGATACTTGGTTTCAAACCATTAATCACCTGGGTCAGATGGTCGACCCTCTCTAGGACACTACCCGTTTGTCTGAAGACAGAGAAAACGGTACAGTGTCCAATTAGCCTTACTGAAAATCCATTTCTGTGGCTTGCATTCGGGAATAGTCGCACGTTCCTGCAACGACAACCAGATAGGATGATGGTCGCTTCCATGCAGATCATCTTCTACCTTCCATTGAAAGATATCAGCAACTTCAGGAGAGCCACCTGACAGGTCTATAGCAGTCCATGACTCTGTGGCAAATGCGAAGTGGGTCATCTCCCCGGTGTTCATTTAGTATAAATCTTCTCGCTCAAAGAGACAATTCAGCAGTCAGCCCCTGAGGCAATCGCTCGACGAGCCCCACGGTACACTGTGGGCGTTGAAATCTCCAAGGAGGAGGAATGGTGAAGGGAGCTGGTGAATTAAATCCCTGAGGGAAGTCTCCGAGAAATCTCATGTCGGTTGACGATATATAGAACACACGGTCATGGCTGGTACGCTGTTAATTTTGACTGCTATAGCCAGGATTTGACTTTGTAGGAGAACACGTGAGCAGAGGATTGTTTCTAACAAACACGGCAACTCCGCCTCTTGCTCGATCTCCTGTGGTGTCGTCATATCTGAAGCTGCTGTATCCTGGTGTGTGTGTCTCTTGCAGTCAAATACAGATCGGATTACGACGCGCTAAGAGTTGTAACTCACGTTGAGTTCTATACTCATTAAGTTTCTACTGAAGTATGGAAGCCATTACGTTTTGGAACCTCCTGGGTCAGGTTCGTGAATGTGCATTTTCGCGTCACCGCCGGACAATGCACATTCTGACTTGGAGGAAGGAAGTACATAGACATTCTTTTTACGTCTTTGGGACTTTTTTGACGATGTTGTTTTTAAAAATCTGGAATGTTCAGGGGTTTAGCTCTAGAACTTTGCTTTATCTCTGTCTTCGTTTCGCACTACTTGACGGTTTCTTTGTTGATGGACGTTGTGTTGTAGGAGTTTTAGGTTTAGGGGGAACGGCAGAGACATGTTTTCGCATTTGCACTGACATGTGCACGACGCTTGAACTGATACAGTTTTCATTACTTTAGGAGTCTTAACTGCGGTGGAGTAACTGGTAGAAAATACACGGTGTAAAATCCTGTATTTCTTCCGCGCTTCACCGTACGGGATCTTCTCCGTAGTCTTGATCTCCTGCACTTTTTTCTTACAGAAAGGCGACACACTCCCTGCTCCACACCGGGTGGCTTTCTATGCAATTAATGCACTTAGCAGGCCCCGGGTATGAGACGCCGGGTTCGTGTGCCCCCTTTCCGCACTTCCCGCATGTATCCTGGCCCTTACACAATGTAGCGGTACGTCCAAACCTCTGACACTTAAAACAGCGCAGAGGATTTGGAATAAAGGGACGCACTGGTAGCCATCCGGCCATCCGGCCATCCGGCTTTGAGATCTTTCGGTAGCTGAGGACAGTCAAATATCACGATGAAGGAACTGGTTTTCTGAAGAACACCATTAACCTTTCTCATGATTTGACTGACCTGAACTACGTGGTCAGCCTCCTATTCCGCAACAAGGTCTTCAGTTGCCATTTCCATAATGTCCCTCCAACTTACATCCCCATTGCTGCGATTAAGCGCAGCATGGAGCTCGTCCTTCACAGGAAACTCTCCCAACAAGGTACATTTTAAAAGTGCCAACGCTTGCTTGTTGGTTTTTGTTTCGAACCGCATTGACCTATTACGCAGCCTCTTTATAAATTTCAGTGTTCCAACCAAACCCTGTAACCCTTTGTAAATATAGAACGGGTATTTTTCTCAAGTATCCCGTCTACACGTGTCATTACGACAAAAATATTCTGGTGTTGAATTTTCTGTTTCTTTACTGTTTCTTTTGTTTCTGAAGCGGGAGGGCTGTGCACCCTCGGCGGCTTCGAAGACGGTTGGGTGGAATACTCACCTTGCCGCAAGGCAGGGAAGTCGAAGAATCAGTCATCTTGGTCCCACGAGTTCGGAGGAAATAAATGTCCGGTGACGTGGAGCCCCCGAATCACGCCACTAAGCCTTGCTCAACTGAGGTGAGGCAGTTGCCTCAGAGGTTGTCCGCTAGCGAGTGTTTGTCCTCAACACCCATTCACCTCATCGGCGCGTAACACACCTTGAGGTTGAGGGTTTTTTTTATAGAGGTTTAATCCTTCCTCGCGACCCGGCCAATGAAGGCAAGATCTCCGCCCTTCAAAACACGCAACTTTCCACCATCGCGCCAATGGTGGTCGCTGAAGCATGCCCAAAACCTACGGTGCCCGAGGACTGGTATTAGTCCCCAGCTCGGAGCCATGGGTTCGCCAAGCCCAAACTCAACCGAAACTGAGCCCCCTGCGGGGATCAGTAATGTTACTTTCTCATATACGTAGTATATAAAAACGTTCACGTTTAAAAAATTGAAACCGAGATTTAGACGGAAATATCCGTTTTGGCGATCCCTGATTCTGAAAAAGTGTATTTTGGCATGAAGTCCGTCCGTCTATCCGTCTGTACGCAGCGATTCTCAGTAAATGAATGAATCATTTTAATTCGCATTTAGTATTTACGAAACAATTTACTTGTTGTCGAAGTTCGAGTTTTTTTCCTTCAAAACAAAGGGTACTTCAGATGAAGGTCAAAGTAATCTTTTGAATGTTTCTCAAAAACGGTTGCAACGATTTTGCACGTAAAGTACAATTAGTATGTATTACATCCGCATTAGCGGTATTTCGCTGGAAAGTATGGTATAGATGCAGTAAAATAATGTCTGCTACACTTACACATTATTTTACTGTTTCAAGAAGCGTGAATACTATTTTGCAGTGTAAATGGACCAAGCTGTCGTAGACACTTTTGATTAACTGAAATGAAAGGATGAAATACATGGAATGACGGCAAACGCATTGCAGATAGAAAAATACATCAATTTCTGTCTCAAACGAAATTACATTTACATAACACTTTTACGATATTTCCAAGACTGATGTGTCGCTAAATGTTTTGAAATAATAATATGAATATTTATTTTAATTTCAAATAAAAGACAGTACTAACTTCATCTAGCGACTTTGAGCATGAATAGAGCACCGGAAGATAACCAAAATATTCAGGACCACGCCAGAAATGACTTTTCCACAACAGAATTTTTCTCACTCTATGCTGCAGACGGAGAAACGTATATGAGAAAGTATGTGCAATGGTTTCGCACCTCTAGTACAAAAATGTAATAATAAAAGAAAAAGACATTGATGTCCGTAATGTTCATATGTTGAACGAATCGTGTCCATTACTAGAACCCTGTCTAATCACAAATGACTAATTTTGACTGCTAAATTTATGAACTTCATACATAAGAATGTAATATAATTTTGTTAAAATTCCCTCCCTATCCTAGTTTTGTGGATTTAGCGCAGAAATGGGTGAGAATGTGGACTGGCAATAAAATTTGGGAAAGGGAAAAGAATGAAAAGTTGAATGTTCCTTCGACAACCAAAAAATTGAAATGTTTCATTTTAATTGAACATATAAAAGCATAATTTGTGCCTAGAACATAAATTCGCTTCCCCTCTATGACAATTTTGAAGCAATTTTTTTTTCGTCACTAAAAGGACGTGCATAATCTTGCTCTTACAAATGCGCGAATTTTACAACTGTTTTGAATTTTTATTCATTGTAGACTTCAAAGATTCCGAATATATATTTTTTAATTTTAATCCTCTCTGTCAAAAAATGTTGTAAGGAAACAGAATAAAATTTGCTTGATAGGTTGTAAAATTATGCATAACGAATGTAAAAAATGAAAAATAAACATATTTTTCTACATCGCCCTTTCAAATTTTGTATTTCCCAATAAAAATGGTTCCATGGTTATTTCAGTTTATAAATGAAAAATAGAAAATTTCGTTCAAGGTATCTCCCTCACCAAAAATTAGTAACAGTCGTTAAAAACGTAAACAAAACATTTTACTGTACATAATATATATAGAATAAATATGATGAAAAGGTATTAAAATTTTGAGAAACACTGTCGTTTGAACCCATTCCCTTACCAAATCTCTTGAAATGATGTAACACTCCGACTCATCCTTTTCATATTTGAACAAGAAAAGCTTGAAAAATGAGGTTTGAGCTGGAGAAGAAATTCACACAAGGACTAAAAAAGTTCTCTATTAAGTGATTTTGTCAAATTTTGTAAAACATTAAATATCGTATAAGGTGCGTGCGCCAAAGGTGAACCATGCTCTTAGGGGGACATTTTTTTCTATTATCCTATGAGTTGACCTACCATTTTGTTACATGTCAGCATATCCTCGAACGTTGTTGTATTCTATCGGTATTTTGAAAAATGAAATGTCTAGGTGTTACGAACCAAAACGTTCGTANTTTCATCATGCTCGGCATAAAACTGTAGATTTGTATCGAAGACAGACACTCTTCTATGTACTACACGAGGTAATGAAAAGAAAAGTGTTGTAACTTTTGCTTTAATTATGGGTTACGGTCGAATTTGTATTCACCATAGTCAAATATATTAGATGGAAAAGAGAAACTTATCGTAACTCTATTAGTCGCAAAATAAGCGGCACAAGTTGACTGGCCAAAGAAAATGTTCGTAAAGAGTGCACATTGTCAAGATGGATAAAACGAACTTGTTGCTATGGATACTTTAAGTAAATATAGTGAGTCAGACACAGCAATCATTGTATTTTTCCTTTCCTAAATCTGTCACGTCTTCGAGGGAAAAGTGGAGTAACCTGTACGTTACATCACTTTTCCTTAGAGAACATTCAGTTGAATCAATAACCCGTGGAGAGAAGCCAAATTAAGCCCCTAAAAACAAATTATAAGTTTAAGTTTTAACATCAGCAACCTGTAATAAATGTTTATAAAAAGGAACCTTAAATAAAATTAACTTTACGTGAATAAATTATTTCATATATTTTCCATCAAACCGGTAGTAACGTAATTTTGTTATCACAATAATTTAACACAGAATTAAGTAAACTTATTACACAGACGTTTTCGCTAAATAAATTGAAAATTTACACCATTGATATTTTACACTACTTCTAATGAAGTACTACTGTTACGAACCAAAACGTTCGTAAAGTGCTCATCCATATGATTCTCATCCATCACAAACTTCAATTCGTTTTGTGTTCGTTGAGAATCTTAATATTTACTCCATGTGCGTAATTGCTCTGTGAGTATATAAATATTCATTGAATATAGACACACTTTGAAATTATAATATCTGTGGCAACTTCAAGTTCCATGATACAAGAATTAGTGAACGCACTTCATCTGTACGTTCCGTGCGCCGGCTATACAAAGAGCCGCGCTCAAGCCACATTTCCTCTCTTGTTTACCGCGCCACAAGGCTGACACACAGGAAGTCACTCCACTCGACTCATCATTGAACATACTTATGTATCTGTGATACAAAAGACTTTTTGGACCATGATTGCATACATGAAATCACTCAACTGCTGCGCCATCTCAATACATGAAACAGTACGCTCTGCAGCTCAGTATTGAACATATTTGTTCACAATCATTCTCTAGTTTCAGCCATTGCTCGTACGCTACAAGACCGAAACGAGGAAGACTGCTCCACGGAAGACCACAGCAACGCAGCAATGGCAGCGGAGGGAGACTACTAACAAGAAGCTCTTCAAACTACTAAGTATTCATTCTCGTAACAACGAGAACCGCATTCAGAATTAAGAATCAATTATTCTAATGCACTTCAAAATCCTGCATAATTCTATGGTTTTTATAACCACTATTTATGTATAAGTAGGTACTATTGCAAATGAACCTTTTGTATGTAACGGGGGGATGTTCTCAAAGACTTGAGTCCAGTGAAGGTTTTTTTTGTATAGTGCAGATCAGTTACGATCGCACCTCAAATTTGTTAACATACCATACTGTAATTCTGCTTATCTGGGGAAAGGGTTATTCAAGGGGGTTTTACATAAACAGTTGTTTATGTTTCATGTTAATAATTTATTGTGACTCCGTAGAAACCATTATTCTCGGAGTGTTGGTTGCCCACAACAACCAACTTCAACTTTGCAAATCAGGAGACAATTTATGTAATTCTGCTTTTGTAATTTAAGTAAATTATATGTATACTTTGTTTAAATGTAATCAATGTGTATTTATGAATCTTGAGACGTGTTATACAAGAATCTCTTCTCATCTTTTATCTCTTTAGCTCGTTGAAACATACGAGTCCCCACATATCCTCTCCTATGTGTACGACGAATGGCTATTCGTTCGTAACACTAGGAGGTATGATGTGCAAACTACTGATCGTTTTGAGGTGTAATGTTGTCTGTTGTAAATTCCTCATTGTTTGTAATATTACGTCCAAATATGCATTATCGAATGCTCCTCTCATTTCCATAAATTTTATATTCTCTTTCGTGTTTTCAGTTCATCTAACAATCGAAGAACAGCATCTTCTGTGCCAGCCTCTTTCTTAATATATAGTGTCTATTATCCACCTCTCCTTACCGTTCCACATAATCCATTAACAATTTGTGATTTATTTGTCAAATATCTTCCCGGGAGGGGGGGCACCAGAGGTATTGGTTCATACGAATCTGGTTTGCTTGGGTCTCTTGTTATATCTTTCATTCATATTACTCTCAGAATGTCCATACATCTGGAAGATATCCCTTTTGTACAAACATTATATTACTTCTACCAGCAATCCCCATAAAATTCTATAGTAATCATAACAATGCTTAGGTTATCTCATCTTTGCTTGGTACCTTTTTCTCTTAGTTCCTTCACAAATTTCCGCACATTCTCTACTTACTTCGTTCACAAACTTGCACACTTATATCTAAAAATCTCGCATTCTTTCGTTATTTTTAAGACTATTACAGATTTATTAAGTGACTGTATAAGATTTTTGTCCATTTATATTTGTTAGCAGCAAAACATTGTCCAATGTTTGTTTCTCCAGTGCCCGTCTTCGTTTATTCGTCACCCTGTCACACATTCGTAGTCGATACATACCATACAAATCACTTCTTCTTTCCTCATTTCTTTCACGATTTTCTCCATTCTATCCATGCATTCCTTTATATGCGTAAAATATTGGCAATACATATTCCCCAGAACAAAATTGTATTACCGTATAATGGGGATGTATTTATCAAGAATCGGTACTCTCACTTCTGTATAGTTTAGAATCACTGCCGCCCACGGTCTCTCCTTGCACACTACCCTAGTCTTTACCGATATGTATACCTAACTTAATAATTGCAATCGTTACAAATTAAACATAGCACCGTCTAATATAGGTTATTATCAATGTTCAGCTGATTATTTAACCTAAAATAAAATAATGGGAGATTACCTCCCCCTCCTCAAGTTTATATTTAATTATCCCTCAAAATAGACAAAAATATCACTTGTGAGGCAAAAGGCGAAATAAAGCGAGGTAGAGCAGGGTATGACAACGACACTTCGGTTGTAATTGAAAAATATTAAATGTGAATAGGGGAGATCCTTTTCTGATTCATTTTCAAATGCATTCTTTAAACAAATGTAAGAAATTTTCTTCATTACACAGGGAGCAAATGGAATTCTTTTAATTTTTAGCTTATTTATGTGTAATGAAGGTAAAAAAATTAATTTCTTATTATAATGGATATATTAAAATTTTTAAATTACCTTCATAACTAAATACTCAATTTACAAATTACTTAATAGTTTCCTCTCTGAACTTTCTCGATCAATATCCTAGGCTTCAATTCGAAAATATACTTTATGTTTGATGAATGACTAACCAAGGAAAAACTAGTGATTGAAAAGAATTGCACACTCCTTAGTCAGAATGACCACAATTCTCATACGATTAATGTATTCTTTGCAACACAAAGAAGTGCAGATTCATTTGATACTAATTGTACAAAAAAAAGAAAAAAACAGAAAAAGGAAGCGTGTTGTATTGTATTACAAAAAATAATACATTCTACACGGCAGCACGATAAAAGAATTACGTATTATTAATTATACGTCAAACAAGAGTAAATTTTTATACATTATTACAAGTAATTGCGTCAAATAAAAGAATAACCTTTTATTCGTCATTTAATTTTAGTCGAATAAAAGAATAACTTTTTACTCATTCAAGATAGTGGAATAAAAGAATGAATTTCTTTTCGTCATTCAATATAGGTTGAAAAAAAACTTTTTATTCGTCATTCAATGTAGGTTGAATAAAATAAAAACCTTTTAATCATCATTCAATTTTGTTGGAATACAAGATTAACATTTTACTCATTATTCGATGTGAGTTGAATAAAAGAATAACTTTCTTTTCGTCATTCAACTTTAGTGGAATAAAATAATTTTTTTCCTCATTCAAGGTATTGGAATAAAAGAATGAATTTATTTTCGCCATTAAAAGTAGATTGAAAAAAGAACACCTTTATATTCGTCATTCAATTTTAGTCAAATAAAAGAATAACTTTGTTTTTGTCATTATATGTGTGTTGAATAAAAGAATATTTTTTTATTCGTCATTCAAAATAGTGGAATAAAAGAATGAATTTCTTTTCGTCATTCAATGTAGGTTGAATGAAAGAAAAACTTTTTTTCGTCATTCAATTTTAGTCGAATAAAAAAATAATTTTATTTTCGTTGTTTAATGCATGTTAAATAAAAGAATAACTTTTCATTCGTTATTCAATGGTAATCGAATAAAACAATAAATTTGTATTCGTTATTTTTTTCTTGAAATAAAAGATTAATTTCTCTTTCGTCAATCAATGTTCATAAAAAAATACAGTTTTATTTGTTATTTTTGCTACGTGAAGTAATGAATTATGTTTATATGCTCGTATTCAAAAGAATAATTTATTCTGATTCTGAGCAACCCTGGTCTGTATACTCAGGTTGTCGCATTGGATCTCTTTCTGCATACTTAACCACCAAGTGGTGGGCGGTCATCCTCTTCCTCGGTGTCGGTCGGGGATCTTTTATGTCCTTTTTCACAGCGTGATCGTCTCCGCATCTCAGGATATGGCCATGCCAGCGGAGTCGTTTTTCTTTTACTTTCTCGACAATGGGTGCTTCCTTAAACGATCCTCTGACATACTCATTTCGCAATTTGTCCAGTCGTGTCACTCCGCCTGCCCATCTGAGCATTTTCATCTCGTTTACATGTAGTTGCTGTTCTGTGCGTTCTTAAGGGTCCAGGACTCTGCCCCATGTGTCATAACTGTTCGTACTGCAGTTTTGTACACTTTACCTTTTACTCGCAGGGGCATTTTCCGGTCGCAGAGGACACCTGAAAACGAACTCCATTTGAGCCACGCCGCATTAATTCTGTGGTCGACATTTTTATCTACGTTTGTGTCAGGGGTGAGCACTAGTGTGACTGTAGTGATAATTAGGATATTTTTCTCCGAATTTTGTTAACGGGAACCCCACAAAATGATCAGCCTTTGCAGAAGTTTGAGCTCACTTAACCCGTGCCGCCAGACGCTCAAAGTTTCAAAAATATCAATTTTTTTGCTGTGTAGGTGAGTTTCAGAACCATATCTCCAGAACGGATTATTCTTATCCAATGATTTATGTATCAAAGGAAGGATAATATAGTTCTACATATTTTATATTCTATACATATTTACCATTACTTGTACTCAATTGGAGCTATACCAGCCTTTGTCTTCAAAAACGTGACTTGGCACCTCTAGGAACGAACTTAGCGTATTATGAGATTTTTTAAAATACTGATCAAACTGAGATGTAATCTATTTTTAGGTATTTCATTGTATTTTAAGGGAAAAAAAGATAACACTAAGTTTTTATATTCATTGAATTATACCTATTCATTATACATTAATACATAATATATTGAGAAGGGAAAGGTCAAGTATAGGACATAACAATGATCTAGTTTAGAGATTTACTTAAAGTGGCTTTAGAAACATCAGGATACAGGTGTCGACACTTGCTCACTACTTGACGGACATATTGTTTCTGATCCTCATCTTTGGTCAGAAGGTTCTTGAAATCCGTTATTAATTTCACTCCTTGTTCAGCCAGGTCATTTACGACCTTCAATGATTGGACGATCCTGAATCCTTCCTTGAAATGTTCATTTTCAGGCCAAGTGCTGGGAGGTTCTCTGAGAAAAACTGGATTGATATGAAAGCGTTCAAAGAATTTCATTGCCTCCTTTGTAGTTAAACTCGGTAATGCCGCTTCAACTAACTCTCTCAATTGTTATTTTGAAAACATTGGTTTTATAACTCTGGAATTTTCTGTTTCGCTCTCGGTGTCGGAAAGAAGTTTGTTTGTCATTTGTTTGTCTTCATCCGATATAGTTGGGTCGAAGAACGCGAGAGCTATCAATTCTGCATTCAAGTACCACAAATGGTTTGAGAATTTCTTCAAAGCGTTCTCAGATATGTCGATCTCCTGGTTGTCTAAAATACTACGCAAGAGGTCAAAGTCTTGTTTGGGAGCTAGGTGAGCTTTGGGAGCATTAAACCAAGCTTTACAGTATAACTTTAGGAGAAAAACACAGATAGCACGCAAAGCACTCTGTTCATCGTCACTTAATTTGAATTGGTCGCGGAAAAGGAATATTTTTAAGCAGTAAATGGCCTTGGCCATCCATCTAGCATGATGAGTGGCACCTGGTGTTCGAAAACCAACCACAGTCCCATCCAGTGCTCCAACAAACACCAAAACCAACTGTAACAGCTCCTTATAGTCATCTCTGGGTTGGCACTCTGTGAGTGTTGTCTTGAAATCATTAGTTATATCGGTAATAACTGATGGGGTTAAATCATTTTTCACATATTCGTCACTGATACCTGTGTTATATTTTTATTTGTCGAACTTTGGTCATGGATTCTGAAATCTCTTAAAAATATCAGGTTGAGGTCCAGTAGTCGATCCCAGCTTACACTCGAACGCACCTCTCAACAACACTTCAAGGATGTGGTGACGACAGGCTAGATAGAGTAACTCTCTACCCAACATTTGCTCCAAAATTGTAAAAGCTCCTTTTAGCCTTCCTGTGTTAGATGCAGTGGTTTTGAAACACATTGCCTTGACAGTTTGGGAAATTCCCCACTCCTCCAGACATTCATACACAGCTGTTGCTTGTTCTTCACCAGTGCTACTATCTGTAATAGAAACTACTAGCAGTTGTTCATTTTTGGCCATAGGAAATAGATATTGCAATTCGTTCATTCTGCTCTGTCTTTAGAACACCTGGTAAGTGTTTCCCATCCCAATGAACAACCATAGCTTCTTTTACTGATATGTTCATTCTATCTAAAATTTTCTCGGTGTATTTTTCTCTAAAAAATTTCTTTTTGTATGTATACTATTACTATAAACTCATCAGGATTTTCTCCTAGTGCTTCTATTGTAGGTATAAGTATCCGTGTGGCATTTCTGTCGGATACTTTACATTGGTCCAACAACAGAGATAACTTCATCGTTATAAGTTCTTTAACACCATGGCTATGATGCCTCAGCTTCATTCATTTACTATCCGAAGGTCCGGGACGTTCCGCAGTTTCGTGAGAAGTAGAAAAGTCCAATCTACCCCAGTCTTCAGCTTCCTCAATAAATGTATTTTCCTCTAAATCATCCTCTTCGTCCACATCTTCTTCATCAGTCTACGAAACAAAACAAAGGAAATAAAAAACATCAAATAATTCTAAAAATACGTTTTCAAATTCCCAATTAAAAACGCAATTTGTAATGCTGATAGACCTTTAGGTTACAAGTCCAATACATTAAAAAAATCCAACTTTTGATATTGAAGTTGGTCTAACTTGTCTTTTTATTTTATTTTTGTGTAAAAGTACCTATCAAAAGATCAAGATTTAAGTAAAAGAAAAACTTACCAATATCAAAACGTCCCTCTTGAATTTGGCAGTCCAATTTCGCATGTTTTTTGTGCTTCTCTTTCTTCGGATCGTGCTAATTTCAGAGCAGCTCCAATCATAGAACCTGGACGTCCCTTTTGTCTCTGTTTCAAGAAAAAATCCTTGTCTCCTTCTGATGCAATCATGGTTAAGGCATCTTGATGGGCTATATCAAAGAGATCATCCATCTTTAAGGCAAATTCTTTGATATTGGTTTTTGCAGCTGACTATGATATATGTTATTTTCCTGTCCTTTTGAAGACTTCTTGACTCGATGTAAAGTTTCTCTAATTTAATAATTGCATTTTTTCATGTTTTGTTGGAATTCGAGCTTTTTCCCAAAAAAAGAGTACTTCTCGGATGGTAAGTCTTGCTGATTCTTTGATATTTAATTTCACAGTACGTAAATTGTAGAACATAGTAGCCAAAACTTGACGATTTGAGGATAATTTACAACCGGTTATCTGATGACCCGAATAAACCACAATAAATATTCTATTTTTGGATCTGCTTGACGTGGATGCCACTTCAAGGGACACTCGTAATTCTTTGATGTTAACTACTCAAAGGCTCTTTTGGAACTGAAAAAAGAAGAAAGGTAAAAAAATATCTCCCAGTGAACCTTGAACATTTGAAAAATGAACCCCTAGTGCCTCAATCATAATGAAAATCCCAAGAGATCCCTAGTCCCAATTAGATAACTTTAACTACCTGCGAAGGGTCTAACTGGTCTAAAACAGCATAAGAACCACTCTAATTTAAAAAAAGTAACAAACAAAGGTCCCCTTGTATCTAAAATAGATTTGATATCATGTTGTATTACAAAAAAAATGCGAAACCGGAAGAATGTTATGTAACTTAACGCATAATTCTCATAATACGCTAAGTTCATTCCTAGAGGTACCAAGTCACGTTTTTGAAGACAAAGGATGGTATAGCTCCAATTGAGTACAAGTAACGGTAAATATGTATAGCATATAAAATATGTAGAACAATATTATCTTTCATTTGATACATAAATCATTGGATAAGAATAATCCGTTCTGGAGATATGGTTCAGAAACAGCAAGAAAATGGAAATTTTCGAAACTTTGAGCGCCTAGCGGCACGGGCTGATCATTTTGTGGGGTTCCCGTTAACAAAATTCCGACATCTATTTCTTACGGCTACCCTAGTGAGCACAGAGCCTAAATACTTGAAGTTGTCCACTTTGCGCAACGTACGGTAGTTTATATACACATCACAGCCCGTTTCTGTCGCCTCTCCATAGTCACACACCATATATTCGGTTTTACTCCGACTTATACGTAGTCCATTGCGCTCTGTTTGTGTTACCCATCTACTAAATGTTTCTTGCAGATCTATTACGCTTTTTGATATTAGGACTATATTGTCCGCGTAGAGTATACATTCGGATGTATTTTGTATGTCCCGTGTGATGTAGTTCATACAAAGGTTAAATATTAGTGGGCTGAGAGCTGATCCTTAATGAACACCTACTTCTTCGTGGAACGGATCACTGAGGCCAGGAGGGCTTTTAATGCGGGCTTTGGTATTCTTATACATATCTTAGACGAGGGTTATGTTGTATTCGGGTATGTTTTAAACTCTCAGTGACTGCCATACCAGTTTTCTAGAAACTCTGTCAAACGCCTCTTCTGGACCTATGAATAAGAAGTGCAGATTTTCATTGTTCGTACGATGATTTTCCATCATAATTCTTATTGGCTGTATGGCGTCAATAGTCGATTTTCCAGATGTGAAGCCGTATTGATTTTCAGTTATACGAAAGCAAACATTTATACGGGCAGCGATATTTCTTTCGAACATCTTTAGCGTATGTGATGTGAGCTTTATTCCCCTATAATTGCTACACTGAGCAATATATCCTTTACGTTTATATATTGTACATAAGGTAATATTACGCAAAGATTCAGGAATCTTGCCTTCTGCGAGGATGCCATTGAAGAACCTTGTGAGCCAGGGTAATGCAGTATCCTTCAATTTCTTCCATATATCAGTCGGTATCTGGTTGCGGCCGATGGTCTTATGATATTCCATGGGACGTTCTTTATTTCTAGAATTGATATGCGTTTTATGGGTCCTTCGGTTGGAGGTATAAAGGGCATTGTCTCGTTAGGGAATTCCTCATTCATTAATTGTTCGTAGTACTCCCTCCATTTTCCGTTGATATCTTTATTTGCTATTAGTAGTGTGCCTTCGTTGTTTTTAATGCATTTATTTGACGTAGCATCGAGCGTGGATCTGTAGTGTTACCGGACTATTTTATAGAAAGTATTTTCATTTTCTGCATTTTCCAGTTTATCATAAAAACATTTCCCTAGATATTACCCTGGTTTGAGTTACGACCCTTTTTGCTATCTCCTTGAGACTCTTATACTCTATACGATCTTAATTTAGATTCGATTTCTGCCGCTTTTTGAATGCGTCTCTCTTAGCTTTTATTAGGTCTTTAACGTTTTTATTCCTCCAGGATGTTTCCTTGTTCTGGCGCAGTGCTCCTCGTGATACTCCCAGTCTCTATAGCTTTCTCGAGGCAAAGTTTCTGAAAATCAGACCACATCTCATTTACTGGTTTCTCAATTCCTGTACCACAGAACTGTGGACCCACTCGAGTTGTGTACCTCTGTGACTGTGTATCTCTTTCCAGTTTATGCTCTCTGCTCTATGTACTAGTGTTTTTATAGGTTTATGTAGCCTCATAACTGAGACAAGGAGTCTGTGTTGTGGTTCAATACCAGGAATCACTTTACAGTCTTTGTACAATTTAAGACTATTGTTGTTGGCAAGGATATAATCTATTTGCGTGCTGTTGTTTGAACATTTATAGGTAATAAGATACTCTGGTTTCTTTTGAAAATATGTATTAATGTTTTTTAACTTATGTTTAGTTGCAAACTTCAGGATATCTTTGCTTGCCCATTTGCACTGCCGAATCCATATCCTCCATGTACGTCATTGTAGAGGTCGTTACTCTCCCCGAAATGCCCATTTATGTCTTCGCTTATGTGAACGTACTCACCTGGAGGTATGTGTTGCATAATTTAATCAAACACATTCCAAAATTCCTGTTTTTCTTGTTTGGTATAGCCAGTTTGTGGTGCATACGTTGAGACTATATTTAAAAGCAGTTAATCGTCTATTGTCAGTTTTATGGTGATTCGTCTGTCGCTTTTTCTGTCTTCATTGATTATTCTCTGTTTCAGATGTTCATCCATCACAATACCTACTCCGTTACTTCCGGTATCAACCCCATGGTACAAAAGCTGGTAACCATTTCCTGTATCCCTCGACTTGCATCCTTTCCATTTGATCTCTTGGACGTAGCAGGCGTTAATTTGCTAGTTTTGAGAATTTCACTAAGCTCATTATTGCGTCCAGTCATTGTGCCGAGATTCTAGGTTGCGAGTGTGAGTTTGCCAATGGCTTTAGTATACGAACTCTTGTTCTTGTCCTTACCGTCGCTTTCGGGGGGGGGGGGACGCCCTAGCATGTTTCGCATTCGTTGCATCCACGTCGCTTAAGGGGGACGCCCTAGCGTTTAGCTCACTTATCTTTCTGGTTTTCATTCATAAAAGGAGCTGAAGTTTTATTCGGTTGTTTTGACGGCATAATTGGCTGAAGTTTTACGGCCGGTTGTCACCTGATACCAAGGTGGTTCTTCTCTTGGAGACATGTGGGTGCAGCCATTGATCCTAACGGGTACAAGAATACAGTACTTATTTAAAAAAATTAAATTTAACTTCCAGAAATTTTTTATTTGAACATAAATTTACACAAAATATGTTGTTCTGATATATAATGTTTTTGGGATTAAACAAATGAGATAGAAGGTAACTAGAGAGGCATAAAGAACCAAGGTCATCTCCACCTTATTTTGTCACTGGGACATATTAACGAAATACATTTGTTTAAACAATTAATGAAGCAGTGATTTTTAGTATGAGCATATATGAGAGAAGATAGTTAAACATATATCTATCAGATTGTAGAAATTCTCACATTGAACGAAATAATACAATTATTGACGCATTGATAGTGTACTTCACCATTCATCTTTACCTGGACGTCTTAATTGAACCCTTTGTTTATAGGATTTCAAGTTCGGTACAAATATTGCGTTGTACATACAGTATTACGTTACTACGTTAGGCTTTCTACTGCTAATATTATTTTCTTAAAAGAAAATAAGCAGAAATTGAGTTGAAACACAATTTTGATACGCTGAAAACATTTGTCAGCAGTAAAAAATAAATCAGAAAAGTTTTTAATTTTCGGATTTAGTCCTCTTGACGCTTTGCTATAGTCTTTATGTATTAAAATACGGATGTTTTAATTCAAGTAAAATTACAGATAAAATTATTTTTTTAGCTTATATTTTAAAATATACTAAAAGTAAAAAAATGTTTCTTTTCAGAATATTAAGTTGTATGCAACAAAGAAATTTTGCGCCGGAGAGAAGGCTAAACATTTTTCCATCACACATTTAAAACCTTTGAAATTTATATAACAAATAAAAAAGCTTCGAGAACGGCCAACTCAAAGGTATTGTAATATTTGCGCTACTAGAAGTGTCTGCCTACACGTGAAGGAATGACTAATTAGACCAAATTATTTTCTCCAAAATTTTTATATTATGTTTATATGAATTTAATTGTTAAATTGGGTTATGAGTTTTGTATTTTTGTATACAATTTCTTTGTTTGAGGGTATTTTCTCCCAGGTGCGAAACAGGTCCACTATTTTAATTTTCACTGGCGTGGCTTTGTGAAAAAATATTTTTAAACTATTTCTAAGAGCGGAGAAGTATACATCCCAGTTTCTTAAAGCAAAAGCATCGGTCTGGCCGTTTTTACACAAGGGTTTGTGGGTGTCAGGAAGAAAGAGAAAGGATTCACGCTGGCTCGAGTTTACTGGAAGCGCAATGCCAACCCTTCCACAGACGTTTTGACGGCTTCCTTCTTGTTTGTTCTTAAAAAGTCTATTGTGCCTATTATGAAGCATGTTCTTCCACCACTTGTAATTCCATTCCGCGTTTGAACATTGTTAAGGGAGAACATCTAGAGGGAGAAGACGTCAAAAGTTTCAGGGAATGATGAAGAACCTACGTGGTTGAAGTATCCTTTTCCTGAAAGAATAACCGATCTGATGAACTTTTCGAAAGCGTCTGTTAAGTTCTGTGTGTAGGAGGTTGGAAACCTTAATGCTTTGATCAAAAGAATCATAACAGTTTGGAAGGAAGAATGAGGCAGGTAATATCTGACAAAATTTAAGGGATGACCCTCTGACACATCACCTCTCTAGAAAACAAAAAGGAAAAGAGAAGTGGTACATATTTTGTGTAATTCTATGCTACAATCATCATGGAAATGAATTTAACCCTCTACTGCATGACTTTCTTTTATTTGACTTTGAGCCAGGAAATTGTGATGGGTCTTAGATTAATACGGTAACATTAATTTATTTAATAAACAATAACATTACATTTTATTTACAAAAAAATGTGTTGCCTTGAGACAATCTAAATTCTGGAAAATGAGCAACTTCATCTTTTGTCTGAAAGGGAGAAGCAGGTCCTCTTTTGCATTTAGCAAAGTACTGTCTCTCCAATGAATCTGGAGAGGGTTTTCGGCGACTCATTTTACGTTCTGGACCAAGGATCTCGTCTACCTACCGAAGACCTTCAACAATACCCATTTTGAAGTCCAGGAAAGTCATACTTGTGTTCTGTGGTATCTCGACGGTACAGAAACCAGGCACTGACACACATAAGGTCCATCAAATGAAAAAAATATTCTATGATAATATTTTTTTAAAGCGTGCTGTTGTACGATATAATGCCAACATCGAATAAACTAAATTAAAACCGCTCGTAAATTTGTTGTAAGTGATAACAGCATTAGGACATGGAATTTCAGTTTTATTTTTTCGCCAAATATTCTTATATGTTGAATAGGTTCTGCTCAAATAAAATTGCTTAGAAGCTAGACATAACGATTATCATACCATTTAGTGCTCGTATTCATTCTTTTCGGGTTGTAATTTAGCAGTCTGGCCTTGTAATTTAGCAGTCTGGAGAATAATATGTTCATCTATATTATACATTTCATAGGCGGGGGGACGAGGACTATATAGTCAAGTACTTTTCTAATATTGTATAAAGGATCAGTAGTTGTACTGATTTAGGCGTATAATTATCACAAAAGTGCAAATTACTCTATATTGCCTCAAATCTGTTGCATGACATTATATCAGCAACAAAGAAATAATATGCTTCAATACAGCTTGCCGACGGTAATTTCATAATTGGCATGCACATAATTATTCCTAGCCACTGTTCAAATTCTTCGATGGACAAGTTGAGAGGTTTGTTGGAATTTTGTTGCACGGAATACTTGTTGCTCTCATCAACAATAAATTTCAAAAGTTCATCTCCAACAAACTCCAACAAATATTTTAGTGCTGAGAAAGTCAATTTTGAGGTCACTAAAGTACCTGTCCAAGCAGGATTTTTCATAACATCACTTAATCCTGTGTTCCATGAATGATTACCCTTTGAAAAAGATATTTTATGTTGTTTTCATTGTCTTCATTCCTATGCTTGTTGAAGGGACCAATATAACATCACACATTTCACTTCCAGTTTTGCTACAGTTTTGGGTAGCAGAACCATTTAATTAATTGTTTTTGCATTCAATTTCTTTCTAGTCACGTTACCATCTAAAATACATCAAAATCATCACTTTCGCCATCTGAATCTGTCAGACCAGATACCTTATGTACTTACTCGATATTTATTCACTTTCACTCGCCAAAATGAAATCATCATACTCTTCTGGGGATAGCCAAATTCCAATTTTTCTTCCAATTCAATTTCCAAAATATAATACATATTTAATAAAAGTACAAGTCTTCATTTCTACTTACAATTGTCAAAAACCAAAAATTTGTTTGTTGTTGATCTGGAAGTAAGTCGCTCAACTGGAAGCAAGCATGACCTGAAAATTCAAGAATGGATGGTATGCATAATACTGCCTTTGAAGACACAAACACTTATGTGCTATAAACTCGGAGAGTTTATGAATTTTTTGTTATTACAGTCTTTTTGGACATTATCCATCGTCTTTACCTGCTTATGTCTTCACAACAGGTGAATTTTCCTTTTGCAACGTTTCGGTCATTCTGTCAACGTCCGTCTTCAGGCGTCTGGCAGCACAGGTATTCGAACCAGGATACCTTGGTTATTAAGCCGAGGACGTTACCATTGGACCACTGCGACCCGGCGTTGTAGGTGATATGTTTATCATCTTGTGTTGTACTGCTTTAGTATTGGTACCCCTTATTATTGGCATCCGTAGGGGATGTATGTCGATTGAAGGTTGACTAATTGGATTACTAGACAGGCAGATGTATGTGGCCTCCTTGATTTTCCGTATTTTTTAGTCGCTTTCTCTGGTGTTGAGGAACCTATAGGATGCGATGTCTGTTTTATCAGGAGTGGTCGGCTAACCTTGACTTGAAATTTTCTGCCTGGCGTACGCCTTATTGGTGTTCTTTTAATCGCACGGGTAAGGGTCTTCCTGTTTCACCGATGTATTCTAGACCGTATTCACGCGGAATACTGTATATGCATTCCTTGAGTGTTTGGTTTTCATCCGTTGGCTTTGTCTTTGTGAGACTTACAAAAAATACGGAATATCAAGAAGGCTTTCACGTTTTTGCCTAACATACACAGCATACTCAGAAATCTGTCATTGACGATAAAAAACTTTTTTCTGCTTCATAGCAACAGTGTGTGGTAGAGAGTTTATAATTGTTATTTCCTAACTTTTTTGCTATTTTTTAGTTCATTCTTCCTTGTTTCTGGAAATCTTGGTAAAATTAATAATTAATTATCCAACAAATGCAAGGATGGTCATATTCCTTTAGGGAGGAAAGATGCTAAGCCTGTAATATCGTATAATAGTGTTACTGAAAATTCTCATATCTGAAGATTAAAAATATCCCAATCTTCATGAAGCAGTTGCTTCATTATCGATGTGTAATAGACGCGATGAAATGGCCGCCCCTCGACATTCCCTCTTCCTCTCTCTCAGCGACGCGCTCAGAACAGCGGCTTTCGCTTCGCGCATTTGTCAAAGCAAATACGTCGCAGAAGAGACAGCGTGCGACGGCAGCCTTCCGATATGCAAATGCCTCTCCCACCTACACCATCCACCCCACCCCTATCCCCTCGCGCCACGTAACTGGCTCCCTCGAGATCAAACGTTTCGCGCGGAAAGCGCAAACACGAGCAGCAAATAGGCTGCTGGCACGGCGCCCACGTCTCATCCCATATCTCATCTCACACCATCACATTCAACACACAATGTACCATAAATGTTTTTCTATTGTAATTATAATTAAATACAATTTTCTACTTACAGGTGTCTTTATTTTCACTTGACCACTGGATTTATGGAATAAGCAACCGTAATGAACCTTGTAGTATCCCAAATGAGACATTACGCGGAATAATTGTGTGAGGGAATTTGAGAACCCAAAATTTTAGATCTTAGTAATTAACTTTTTACACTCGTACGTTAAAACAAATAACTTCCACGATGACGAGAACAGGCAAAACATTGACAAAGCAAGACTTTAGAGAAAAGCAAGACATTGGTATTTAAGAGTTAGAGAATGGGACGCGTAACACTTCCTTGAGGAACTGCCACTCTTACTCCTTTGTAGGTCTAATATTCATCGTATTGCTTTTCTCTAAAGAATCTGTCTGAAATATACGATGTTAAGATTTGTATATACTGCATAGGCAACATTTTGTTTAGTTTCAGTTATAGACACACATGCCACTTTTTATCGAAGACCTATGTCACATGTACAAAGCCTGCCGAGCATACTTTTTTCTCAAGTGCACGAATAGGTACGTAAATACAGTAAACTTCTTTTGGATTAAAAGGAGGTATATTTTCTGTTGTTAAATTGGATATTATAGGTAATATTTTATCTTCGTTTATTTCATTTGGTGTAAATATATCTGCCAAATGTTCAGGAAAGAGTTCGGTTTTTTCTTAATAGTATCTTACATAAGTCCTTTGTTTCTAATAAGTGGAATATTACTATGGGTCTTTTAATTATTTGTTGACGTCCAGATCGAATGTCCTGTTTCTTTTCCAGGCAATTTGTTAAGTACTAATTCACCGATTCATCTTTGATTTTTTGTGATTCTCTTCTGAGTCTTCATGTTTTTAGCTTTCGGGTTTCTTGTCTTCTGCCATTTTCTCCTACTACTTCTATTTTCTTTTTCTATTTTCCTGATTTCTATTGGGTAGCTAATCCTTTACTTTCTTGCGTAATTTCACAATGGCTGTTAGAATAACAGACGTTAACTTCTCAGCCTCTTCATTTGCATCAGTGTTTTGAGTTTCCTATTCAGGCCGATGGTCTCTTGGAGTACAGGCTTGAAACTCTCCCAGGCTGTAGGCTGGCTTGTTGACTGGAATGGGTCGAGTTTCTTTTTTAATGATTATTTCACTGCTGAGTGGTCAGAATCCAAATTTTCCTTTACATGTATAACATTTGTTGATACTTTTCTTGTTATAAGGAAGTCAAATAGGTCGGGCGATTTATTATAATCAATTGGTCAGTCAGTGGGTTTACCGGAAGAGTGAAAAGTGCATTCCATTTTTTCAATAGATTTTCAAAATTCCCTCCCTTTTGTAGTTGTTATTCTAGATCTCCATTCCAAGTATTTGGCATTAAAGTCACCACTCAATATACATCTTTCACTCGTGTGTTGCAGAAGGGATTTATTATCATTAACTTGAAGACAGTATACGGTTCCCACTAATAGTTTTACTTTTGCAGTTCTCATTACAATAGTTTTTGGTTATTCTTTCACTCTTTGTATGGCATTCTTTATAGTGATTAGTGGATTTTTGATGATTACTGCACTATCCTCTTTAGCTTTGTTATCTGGGTGAATGGTGTTGTATAATTTATAACCTTTTGTTTTAAAATGGGATTGTGTTGTAAAATGTGTTTTGGAGATTTATAGATTACACGTCTGTAGATTGCGAATTCAAAAATACTTCCAATTGGTGTCTTTTACTGAGGATACTGTTGGCATTACTGGTGACAACTCTCAAATCATGCTTATTCATAAAGTTCTTACTTTCTTTTGCAGCCAGCGTCTCTAGTTTCTAAGTTGTCTTGACCTAACATAATTATGTTTCAAATCAACTGCATCACTGATGATTCTGGAACGTAATTGTTTTCTGTATTTTCTTGTTGCTTCTCCACAATTTGTAAGTATAAAACACCATCTTTGTTCATTTTAGAAGTGAAGGTTTAAGGAAGACTACCTCGGTTTTTATTCTTAATCATTTGATCTCTTATCTTTTGCAATTCCGTAGCAACTGTGCGTAATTAGTGGGATGGGATTCATTGCAGTTGATGTTCTTGGTTGGACTGTTATTGGATTTGAGGCTTTCCGCTGTTAAATTGTAACCTGCACGTTTCACGCAGATTGGTGGAAGATTGCACAATTTCTGAGTTTGACCATATCACTGACATTTCTTGCACTAAGCGATTCTTAATTGTTATTATCGTTTCTATTTTAACTTTCATATAGTTTGTTTTGTGTATCATAATTTATTTAAATACATTTCGAGTGATCGAAGTTTAAAATAGTTAGTGGGAGACAAATTAAAGTCGGTTTTTCATTCCTTCTTGAAAGTTTTCTTTGTTTTTGCACTACCGAAATTATCATGAATTTTCTTTATCTTAATTCCTCGACTATGTCATTAATATCGCAGGAAGGATGGAGATCTTTCAGCATAACTCTTATAGGTCTATTGACTTTGTTTCCGTAGGTATTCCATTCTAAATTAGAGTTAAGAATTGTTTTAGTTAACTCTCTGTAATCTTTTTAATTACGCACGTTAACTTCAATCTGTTCAACTTTTAGCATAATGGTACTGCAGTAAAATTTATTTATTTGCAGTTTTTGTTTAATTTATCCTTAGTTTTGTTCCTTGCTCCCTACAAGTGTTTTCATTCTTCTCTGTATTAGCTTTAGTTTTGCTGATACTCGCTTCAGTTGATTCAGACGCCTTTCCTTTCTTTTTTTTCTTTTCTTGTGGTATTCAGTTTGTTTCTCTTTCGATAATTTCCTATTCCTCCTCTTCTTATTCTTCCTCTTCCTCTCGTGGAACTGGATGCATCTTTGTTTTGTAACCTGTTTTCTTAGATGTTCTTTTTCTTTGATGGCATACTCCAATTGTTTCTGCAATTTTAATATTTTAGGACAGACTCATCCAAAATGCTTTCATCGCCTTTGATAAGTCTCTTTTCATCTTTATCGTCGCTAATTTCGCGTATCTTATCAATCTGCGTTCACGCCCTGTGTTACTCAGACGGCCAGTACTTGGTCTAAAGAGATCGCAGTAGTGCGCCATATTGAACTATCCGGTGAATAAACCTATCTAACTTTTTTATGAAGGTACTTCGCCACTTAATAAGTCTGAAGTGATGTCATTTCATTTTGTTCATTACCTTGGGTATATTAAAAAGTTAACAATTTAATTGATGAAATATTTGGGAAAGGAGTTTAGCGATAGCTCTTTTGCTCTTTCTCATAAATAAATAAACTATTGTCAAAAAAGCAGTTACAAACTGCTTATGACCACGTGCAGGTAATAATTTACTCTCCGGAAGCAAGCAAGGGACTATCCCATCAATTCCGATCAAGGACCCTAAGGCAGAGGCGGATTTAACATTTCAACATTCTCCTAACGATAAAAAATAGTTCGACACGTGTTATAGTATTAAAAATTACCAACAAATATGGTATATAATAAAAGACAGGAAAGTCATTTCACAAGTACGTATTATTATCAAACTAAAAATCATTCGGAAAGTATTGTTGATGATTCGTAACTATTAAATACACTAAATTCGTTAAATGTTATTTCAATTGATGCCGCCCCTAGTCAAGAGCCTAGCGAATCTTTATAAAAAATTCGCCTCTCCCCGAAGGAAAACCGGAGAAAAACCGGGGCCAGAGTGGGGCTACAGAATTAATGTACACAACCGTGCAAGGGTTGAGTAATATACGAGTACAACTAAATTTATATGAATAATAAGACAATACAAATAATTCATTTGCAATAATTGATATAAATTTAATATTTAATTTGTAATATTTGATTATAAATATTAATATTGATAAGTCATTTAATTGTAAGGTCATGTCACCAAGATGGCAAAATATATTTGTATATTTAATACTTAACTATATCTGATGTCTCAAATTTGATCAATAAAAACACATCAATAATATAAAACACAATAAACCTACCAAAATGTTGAATTATTTAATACTGATCATTGTTGATAATCACAGTTCACATATTTCAAAAATCAAAACTTTATCATCTGATTTTACATTAAAGACAAAACCCGTCTTAGATTTTCCTTGTTGTTAATATTATGAGTTTAAATTAAATTTGAAACTAATTTATTGAGTAGAATTAATATATGCAGTAAATTTTTCTACGCGGCTTTTGAAATTAGAACGCTTGAGATAAAAAATAGCATAATTCAACTTGATTATAACTTAACTGGGTTTTTAAAGTACGTAACAGTTCGCCTCATTAATACAAGTGAATCTATGTAATTCTTCATGTAATAATGTTTTAATTCTTTTTTTTTTAATTTAAAAGAAAATATATAAATACCATTTTCTTGTATTCTACAATAAGTCTTCCAAACTTAAGTTTTTTGATTTTAAGTTTTAAGTCTTGATCTAAACTTCAATGCTGCATCAACAACTCGTTTAGAATTCCCAACTGCATGAGTTTGCCTCAATACGGATTCACTCGAAGAGATTGAGCAACCTGGGATGTGGAGAGCTACTCAGGTTCTCAGAGTGATGATATTTACTCGAAAGTTTACAGTGGAAACAGTTCAACTGATTAGATTGAAACTGCTATATTCCACTCGTATATAGTGAAATGCCAATTTATTCATTCCTTGCATGCGGAGTACATTTGAAGGAGAGAGGTTTTAATCTACCTTTACTAGATTTTCGACAATCTCATTTGTCATCAAAATATCAATGACACGAACTGTCATTTGAAGTTGTTGCATCTCGCTGCGTATCTAGCAAACCCCCACTAGCCATTTGCTGCTTTGTCATTTGCTGTTACCAAAAGCTCTCCAACACCAAATATTCCTCTAAACACACATTATTTCTCGTATATCGATGTCAGATTTCCATAGTAAGATGATCAGTAGTTTACGGTAAATTCTTGTTAGTCGAGCTAATATAATTCATTATTAATCTCATTATGACTTATGGTTAATACAGACAAAAGATATATTTGTTTCTTGATTTATAAATAAATTTACAATTAACTTTTCGTTCGAATAAACTTTAAAATTACAATTATCAAAACCAGTTTCAAAACATTTCGAAACGAGACGCTGATAGTGCCATCGAAATTGTTGCTGCCTTGATATAGTGCCTGGTGTCACACGTTTTGCTACCATCACTCGCGGGTTTACCAAAGCGTGGTTTCATACCTACACGCTCACCACGACAGAGCAACAGTTGCAGGATGGTTCAAGCACAATCTGATCTTGCTTTCCGTTAAAGATGACTATGATCTACGAGGCGCAAAATCATGCCTTTGGCGGCGGGAGTTGAAATCAGATCGCGGTCTGCCAACATGTAGTTCAATGTACTCTCGCTGATAATATGGTGGAGCGGCAGGAAATTCTGAACTGTTGCCTACAGAAAAGAAAATGGGAAGTGGGGTGTGACACTGATTTTGTCTTCAGTGTAGAATTAATGTACTCATTTTCGAAAGAAATTTGCTGCATCTTTTCAATGATCAAGTTGTCGGCATATTTTGATAACACCCGTCAATTATTTAATAGACCGGTACATCTTGTAATGCAACGTAGCCCGCTTCAGTTAACTTCAGTCGTACTGACTCGTGAACGTGAAGCGTCCCGATTATTAGAACCTCAGCACTCACCAATGAATTTACTACCGTCGTTGAAGAGTCTTACGCCGCACCAGTATCCACCTATCTAGTGCCCCCTTTCCCCTTCTCTAATCGTCCTAAAAAAGAGAATGACTAACACGGGTAAAGAGAATATTGAGATCGAGTTTTCCGAGCCTGGACCATGAACATTCATTAAAATGTTGGAAGATTATTACAATAGTATAAAATTAACATATTTCTTTATACAACGTACAAAAACCTTTTAAAACTAATATCAGTACACAAATTACCCATTAAATCAATCACAAAATTTTCTTATATTCTTCTAGTACAAAACTCTTTCCTCGAAATTAAAGTTCATGAAACATTTTACCCCTTTTACACTTAAACTATCTTTCTTCCATCAAAACATTCTCAAAAATCAAATAATTCCCTCACAATTATCTTTGTTCTTTACTTCATTTACTTCTCTTCAATACTAACCCTTCTCTTCCACGGAGATTGATCATGCGATACTATAAATAAGTTTCTTTCACATTTACTACTTTCCAAAAATTTTCTGACATTAAAGAAATACTCAATCATGCTGTAGAAATTTTATCGGATGACGCGACTGAGTTTCTTTCCTTTAACCGTCTTCGCTGTTCCAGTCTTACCTGCGGTATTTAACCTATATCTTTCGTCTTTTCCCCTTTCAGGTCTGGGCTTCTTTAAATTTATTCCTGTTATTTTCTGATAATTCTGTTATTTTTGATAATTTCAGAATATTTATTATTACAATGAAAACAAAATAATTAGTGATGTACTCTTTTAAGTACTTTGGGTGCTGCAAATCGAAGAAGAACGTTTCAGTACGTAGTCATACAGTATTTAATATTTACCTTGGTAGCAGATTCTATTTGTAATCTAATAAAGAGTTTTATAGAAAATAAAATACAATTTGTTGAAAATCATGTTGAAGTGCACGAAGTGACTATGATCTGCATACGTTCTTCTCACAGAGAATAAATGTGTTGTAGATCATCTCACTGTAGGCATGTACTTACAAGCACCTTTAATAGCGGCATGACTATTGAGCAGGATGACTATTTGACAGCATGTAACTATGTTCTCGGGATAATTAGTGCTCGTAGATCTATTTTTTTACCACGATAGGAGTCTTTTTGTATAATTTTTTATTCGAGTTCCAATCCGACTCATAACATGGTGTCTTAACAGAGAGCTAGCGTTCCTTGTATTTTTCTTTGAAGTGCCAAGTAAATTTATGCTTATTTCTCAGTATCCTCCTCATGTCGGATTAGAATGTCACTTCTCAACATTGTCAGTCCTGACAACTAGATGGATAGCATAAATATTAATGTTCATTTCAACAACACCTTGGTATTATTGAAACAATCTATCAATGTGCAGTAAAGAATAAATTTAATACAGCGAAATCTTTCATCATTCTATAAAAAAGAATATATTGTCGACCAAATACTTACTTACTGCAAGAATTCAAAAACTCTGTCCCACAACAGACCCTGTAGGTGCCCAAGGGGTTCGCGAAAAGTAGAGCACCGCAATTTCTTGACCTCGGCACTGGAAGGAGGAGATGTGACCAGCATTTCGCTCCAGCCGGTTGTTGTGAGGACTGGGAGATTACATATTTTCCTTTCTGCTCGCTTTGCAATATAAAGACAACGGAAATTATTATTAGAATAAGGCAACACATAAATTAGTTATATAAAATATAAATTTGTGAGCAAACAAATGGACACTTGAGAAAGACAGAAGAGAGTAAAATTTCCAGGTATGGTGGGAGTTTGCATTAGCGATTTCAACCACCATTACACTCTTTCGATCATCCAATTATCACCAATCATCATAAGCATCCTAATGTAACTCAATTTAACTCCAGAAATATCACAGTATCACTCCTCGTTGCCAGCTTCAAATGAACAAGAAAAAATGCGTGGAAGGATATCCAGTGAATCAAAATTTGATTACTTCGAGTGACTTTTGTACATTGCATTGGAAGAGTTAAGGAACGTCTCTCGAATTAGATAGAAATTTTTTTAAATTTATTTTCAAGACTCAGTGGCATAGCCGTGAGGGTTTTAAATATCACTAATATATATTCCATCCTTGTATCTCCTTTGAAAGTAAGAGACACCAATACCTATTAAATTCTAATTTCCTCCATTGATATTCTTCGACCGATTCGATGTATATAACTCTTCTCTATTGTTTTGCTTCATAGTCTTTCCACCACACTTACATTGGACGTTCTGCGTTACGACTATTATGTGACTTGTCATTCTCTATTGCTTTGTTTCACACATAAATTCTCTACGTTATTTAGTAACGTAGTAACGTATTTAATCCTATTTTGTCATCTATAGTCTTCTTTACAAATTCATTCAACAGTCTTTAGCAAACTATTTTCTATTTATATTTGATTTTTTTAACCTATATGTCGTTCACAGTCACGTATAATTTTTTAAAACTAAACGTGTCAGTCTTACATTTGGATCATCAGATGAATGAAGAAACGTTTATGTCAATATAATCATATTATTGTAAATGGCTTTGTCAATATAATCATATTATCGAACTATGGCATTGTTCGATAAATTTGTATTTAAGATTAATAATTCATCAATTTAACTTTATCTTATTGTTGTGGGGTGTCATAGGTTGAAGAATGTTTAATAACTTTGTCACAAAGGATCCACAAAATCACTCTTCATGTTATTGTATATGCAAGGAACGAATATGATCTATTTTTGTCAAGTGGAAATGGTATGTATTGAAAATCCTCTTAACTCATCATTCAAATGCACATCATGAGGCATTCCACCTATTTCTTATCTTTTCAGTGAATTCGATCTTGAAAGCTCTAAAGGATTGTATCAAACAAATGATTGGCGCAGAAGCCTGTCAACCTAAATGACCCGGTTGTCCATATTTGAATCGCCGTCCTTTCTATGGGCATAATTTATTACAAATTAAAAGAACGTTTCCCGATTAAATGTTTTGGACAACATTTTTTAAAACAACTAATAGAAATACTGATGTATATAGAGATGGTAAGCTCAAGATGAACGAGTATATAGAAAACAATGAAATTTGTCCACTACTTTTTTACGTGAATCAATTAATTTTCTTTACTTGTATTCAATTTTCAATATCCATCTTCTATTATCGAAGAAAGAAACATATGTCCAAAAACAAATACTTCAGTATATTTGCAAAATACTTGTAAACATTAGCGCAAATATTTGTTGATAAGGTATCATGTTTTCCGTAACCTTTTGGTATAAAAGTATTTTCTCATCATGCAGTGGTAAATGAATAAGCTTTACTTTAGACTAATTTGGGGTATTTTGTTTCATCAAATGACGTTCGTCATTGAACAGGAGGGCAAATGAATGAGGTTATTTAGCATTCATGATCTCAAATTTGTAAATTGGTCAGAGCATCGGTGCAATAAATTAAATGCAATATGCTACAGAACCTCTATAGGTCATAAATACCGGTAATTAAATGTTGTTTTATGGTTTGGCTCGTACCCAATTGACTGATGACATAAGCAATTCCGGCATTATACATGTCATTTTCATAGAAATATTCATTGAAGTTTGACAGTATGATCGAATCAATTAAAAGGAGAGGAAACAATGTCCCTGCGATTTTTTTCTCGAAATTCTGTTTAGACTTTTTTAATATTTGGTACACATGTTCACCAGGGTTGCTCTTCGTGGTCTTCTGAATAATATTTCAAATTACAATGGAGATATTTTAAATTTTATTGTTTAGTATATTTTTGTGCCAGTTGGGGAGCGCAGAGACGGAAAGACTTATTTCGTTTTCCATTTACTTCTCTGAGGTTTTAGCAATTATTAATGGTTATTTCTTATTTGTTGTGATTATTTCCGCTGCATTATCCTAATAAAAACAATTTTATATTAGGATAAAGCCCTTGATCGGAATTGATGGGATGGTCCCTTGCTTGCTTCCGGAGAGTAAATTAGTTTTTTTTCCTCCACGTGGTCATACGCAGTTTGTACTGTTTTTTGACAATAAATTTATTTTATTTATTATTTAGTGCGTGAAAGTGGCATTAGACCTGTGACACTGCACAGAAACAATTACACAGCAACACTGATCCAATGCTTATGCATTTATTTTACTTTGAATCATGACCATACCAGATTCTAGCAAGAAATACGTTCTTACTTCACTCCTCCGGTGGAGTGGGGTATTCGCAACGAAGCACTGACGAATTTGTGTGGTTCTAGTGCGTACTCACTAGTGCGTAAACGCCTTTAGTGACTAATTGCGATATATGCCAAAGAAAAAAAGGAAAAAGGGCTTAAGATGATTAGACTCTATTCTTTGTTCTTATCAAAGCAACATATACCTGTGTTCTTTTATCGCTATAACCATAATCCTTCGATATAGCTTGCCACAGACAAGGAAAACCGCTATATAGTTTGATTTAATCATCAAAAACACGCGAGACCAGTGGCGCAGGTCTAATGCCACTTTCACGCACTAAATAATAAATAAAATAAATGNAAAACAGTACAAACTGCGTATGACCACGTGGAGGGAAAAAAACTAATTTACTCTCCGGAAGCAAGCAAGGGACCATCCCATCAATTCCGATCAAGGGCCCTAAGGCAGAGGCGGATTCAAAAAATTCAGCAAAAATTCCTAGATAAGATAAAAAGTTAGCTGCGAGTTATAATACTAATAGAATGTCAATATGTTTGTAATTTAATGCAAATATGTTTGTAAATTTACATGTAAAAGTTATTATCGAACTATAGATTATTCTGAGTATAGTGTTTAAAAATCATAAGATTGAAATAACACTAAATTCACGATTTATTGTTACAATAAACACGCCCCTATTCAAAGCCTAGAGAACCTGTATGATAAATCCGCCTCTACCAGAAGGAAAAACGGAGAAAAACCCGGGCCAGGATGGGGAAAAACCCGGTTGTAGACCCCTTTCATATGTCGATTCGGAAATCAGGTTCACGATAATTTGGGTTCCTTTTACTGGTTTGTCAAATATTTTGTTTATGCAAAATGTCTACATGTTCTCTCTTGCGTGGTAAACCTGGCATTGCGATAAGCTTGAAGAGGAGACGGCGCATTGATCTCCAAATTCGGCACACGCTTTCCCCAGGGTGGGTCCATGTCGACCTCCAGGTGACAGGGACAATTTTCGAAATAACAAAAAAGAAATTATATTTGATGTATTTATAATCCTTTGCTGAATTTCTGAAAATGAGTATGAAACACATTATACTACTAAGTATAACGGGTTGCTACTCCAGTTAGTGGTTTCTTATCATGCTACATTTTCATTGATATTTTTGTTTCGTATCATCTTAATAAAAACTTTTTTCTCTCATATATTTCTTTCTTTACAGTTTGTTCGTGTTACAGAACATTCGGTGAATAATTTGTAAATAAATTAATAATGAGTGCAAAATAAACCAATCTATTCTAATTTATTATTGTATCAAATTTAGGAATTATTCAATCTGTAGAAAATATATAATTAAGGTCCGGTGGCTTTAATATCTCAGCCTTCTGGTGTGTACACTGTTGTCGAGCATTCTCAAGGCCTAGTTGTTGCTTGATCTTTGCTGGTATCTTGTGCAGGGTTCTAAAATGGATCTGGATACTATCTGAACTTGTAAATCACTATGATAAATTTTATAAATAAATTTATTGTCAAAAAGCAGTACAAACTGCGTATGACCACGTTAAGGACTATAAACTAATTTACTCTCTGGAAGCAAGCAAGGGACCATCCCATCAATTCCGATCAAGGACCCTATGGCAGAGGCGGATTCAAAAATTTCAGCAAAAATTCCTAGATAAGATAAAAAGTAAGCTGTGAGTTATAATACTAATAGAATGCCAATATGTTTGTAACTTAACGCAAAAAATGTACATGTACAAATTATTATCGAAATATAGATTATTCTGAGTATAGTGCTTAAAAATCATAAAAATTGAAATAACACTAAATTCACGATTTATTGTTACAATAAAC
>NNCF01126228.1:533335-557401 GCA_002313205.1 Laupala kohalensis | reverse complement strand
GTGTAGAAGCACTGGTGCAGGAGGTAGTTTTTAACCGCGGATTTGAAGATATTCAATTTCATAATATCTTTTATATTCTTGGGCAGGGAATTATATAGAACGATTCCCGAATGATACGATCCTTTTTGCCAAAGAGTGGTTGACACTCTAGGGGATGAATATTATTTCTATTGCGAGTATTGTGTTCGTGAACGAGACTGTTTCATATGAAGCAAGGGTGGCACTTCAGTAATTCGGTCTTAATAAACACGACCGTTTCATAAATATAAATGCAGGGAACTGTTAAGATATTTAATTCCTTCAATAAAGGTTTACAAGTGGTTCGGGGATGAGATTTACAAATTTTCCGAACTATCCTCTTCAAATTTTCCGAACTGAATTCTCAAAGTTTGAATACTCTAACCGGAATTGCTCCAGAAGGTAATGCCGTAACGTAAATGGAAGTAAACATTTGCAAAATATATGCAACGGGAAATACGTGGACTAACTGCGTTAACTAAGATTCGGAATGCGTAACAAAATTTGCTTAATTGGAGATTAAGATTGTCAAGGTGACAATTCCATTAGAAATTAACTTCAATATGGAGACCTAAGAATTTTGTATTCGTAACAGTTTTTAATTGTGTTCAGTTTAAAGAAAAAGAAACCTGGGTTAAAGATTTTGTGATACTATTCTGAAATGACATAGAGACTGTTTTGTGAGTGTTTACAATGAGGCGATTTGCATGGAACTAAGTCGAAAGGTTAGACAAAACGTTTTGAGCGTTGGCATGTTTACATAGTAAAATAGTGTCATCAGCAAAAAGAACCATTTTGCAATCTGATATGTATTATGACATGTCGTTCACATACAATAAAAAGAGTATAGGACCGAGAATTGAACCTTGGGGTACTCCGCAAGTAAGTGGCTTTGTTTCTGAAAGACAACGCTGAAGTATTTTATTTTTAGTATAGGATATTTCNTTTAAATAAGAAGTTAGCCATTGATGTGGAAGTCCACGAATGCCTAAAGAATGCAATTTGGTAAGGAGAATTCCGTGATCGATGACATCGAATGCTTTGGATAAGTCAAGAAAAACACCCTGAGGATATTCTCCACAGTCAAGAGATGTAGTAACATCGTTTAAGAAAGAATATATGGCGCTTGTAGTGGAAGAGGATTTCCTAAAACCGAGTTGATCGTCAGAGAGAATGTTATATTTTGATAAAAAATCTAGAAGACGCTTATAGAACAATTTTTGTAGGATTTATGAGAAAGTAGGTAGTATAGATATAGGTCGGTATATTCCAATATTAAGTTTGTTTCCTTTCTTGTGTAAAGGTTTCACTTAGGTCTCTTAAATATGTTAGGAAACACCCCTTCCGATAAAGGATTATTAAAAATATTAAGGAGTGGATTTAATATAGTTTGGGACGAAAATTAAACAATAAACTCGGGTATATAATCTATATCTGTTGAAAATTTGTTTTTTAATGAGCTGATGATTGTCATGACTTTACTGGCGTTAGTTTCCGAAGTGAACGTAGATTGGGTACGTGGATGGATATAATAGGAAGACATTTTTTTGATATATTGAGTTCGTTATTTTACCTACTTCTGAGAAGTGTGAATTAAACAAATTTGCGATGTCCTGAGGATTTGATACGATTTTGCCATCGGTTAGTAGAGAAATATTTTCTTCGCGATTTTGAGTCGAATATACGCGCAGAGTCGAATATACTCAGGAAATCGATGTTGAAATCACCACATATAACGATAGATTTAATAGATTTACGTGTGATATGTTTTAAAATAATTTCGAAGTTTCGAAAAAAAAAATCAAGATGTGATTGAGGTCTATAAATACACAAACAACAATACTGGTGTCGGGCAGATTAACTGCAGAAATTTCGAACACACTATCTACGCAGAACTTCTCGTGGCCTGTCAGTGGTGAAGACAAAATATCATTACGAACTGTTACACCACACCACAAGCCCCGATGCAGTGTGGGTTCTTTGGGTAGAAGCGGGATTCAACCATAAATACCACAACCCTTATGGTAGATGTCGCTGCTACCAGCTTGGTTTCCCAAGCAATTAAACACTCGTGTAATAACAATAAAATATTTCTTTAATACAAGTTAAATTGAAATCTGCGTATTTACAAACTTGAACGAACTCTCAAATTATAAATACAAGTATGAATATGTCATTACACAGTTAATGCTATATGAAATCATCAATTACACACAGATATGAATACTGGTGTTAACAATTAATTCCCAGATCATTTGAATCTCCAAAATTTACATGTTGCTATCCCAAAATAACTAACTGTTCCAAGTTACGTCATTCGCGCCTAATAGCAATGTAATTGAATTTCCGCCGCAATTCTCAGTGGTCTGACGACCAATACTAGCCAGGTCACATCTCAGTAACCCGCGTACTTCCGATCACTCCGCAAAAGTCCGAAAGTCTTCGAGGCTCTTCAATCCTCCCAATATATACGGAAGCGGAGGTCACGTGACCACGCCTTCGCTACCGCAATGAGCTCTCCAAATCATCTTGGTCACCCCTCAGCTTCTGAGAACACTGTGTCTTTACCGATATGACAGCGTCCTTCTCGGGATGGCCATTATTTCAGCATCCGGTGGAAGTTTGCCATTTATAACATTCTTTCCTTACGGATTTTTCCGGCCTCGCCTCGGTACACATGGCGAACAAGTCCCTCTTACAGAAATATTACAAGACAAAGGAAAGGTAAGCACTGTTCACACCCTTCGGCCGGCGTTCTTCGAGCGCATTGCTCCTTCCCGGAAAAGCAGGGGGCTGGTCCACACAATGAATGGAAAAGCTTAGTGGTGGTCACTTTTCCTTATTTGGCGGCGCCTGGCCCGACCCGTGATCTTCTTAGGAATGTCCGGCTAGCAAAATGCGTGAAAATGTTAATATTTTACAAATCGATAGACTGAACTGGTCCTGATGTTACACGAACGTACAAACATGTACCTCCGTGGGGATTTTTTCCTTTAAAATTTTGGCGACAGTACGAACTTACTAAATAATAATTAGAAATAGCAGTAACTTTGATATTGTTAGTTGAAAGCCAATATTCTGTGAGGCATAGCAAATCGAATCGACTTTCGTGTACCAGAATTTCAATGTCTGTCAATTTGTTTGAAAGGGATTGGACATTATGATGAAATATAATTATTTTATTTTCGCAAAGAGTTTGTGACTCACGAGAAATGGAATCGACGTTAGTTTGTGGAGAGGAATTTGATTTTGGTACAGCTTCTTGTTCCGGATCAAGCCCGCACACTGCACCTGAACGCGATTATCACCTTCGAGTACCACATCGTACTCCTGAACGCAAGTTGTAACTGTGTACGGGGGTGACAGGAGATGTGAATGGAGGAATAGTTGAGGTCTTGGGAGATGAGGAAACAATAGGTAAAAGAACGGGGACAGAAGAAGAAATGGGTGTGGAGACAGGAGGAGATGGTGATGAGTTAAGAACAGAGGGAGATGGAGGAGATGAGGTAGGAGCAGGAGGAGGTATAGGAGAGGGTAAAAGGGGAGGTGGATGATGTGAGGTCAGATGTGAAGCTATGAGAGGACCAAAGTGATGTTTCCCAGACAGTCTCAGATGTAAACCGTGCTGGGTCAAGTCCTTGGTAGTCAGGTGTGGTTACAAATCAAAAAATGTGATTTTTGTGTCTGCCAGGTGATGTTTTAGGTAGATGTTTGCCAGGGTAATTTCGTGGTTTATTTGTGGAACACGTTGAAGCGTGGAGGCAGGCTAGAGAGTACCATGTTTTTTGCGCTGAGAGACCATTTTTAGTTTTTGTAGATGTTCAGACGCGTTGAAATGACCACCCAAGTTCGTTCTATGATTACTGTGTCCCGCGCTGTGAGTTTTTTAATGTAGGTGTCCAGTTCTCGAATAACTTCAGCCAAACGAGCGTTTGGCTTAAAAAAACCGGAGGCTGAGAACTGGCTAGGAAGCAATCCACGCAATACGGAGGACATCTGACGACCGTGCGAATCAGCTAGTATGAGCACGTTTGATTTCTGCGTGGAAGTGTTGGTTTTATCTCTGGATAGCACTACTTTACGTGATTTTGGGCGGCTGTGCTTACCAGTGCGTGGTTTGTGAACAGGTTTGCGTACTGGAAGGGAGGGAATGAAACGAGTAGGTAAGGGAGGAAACAGGGACATGTCATCTAACACACTAAACCTATTCTGAGTGAAGAGTTGGGGTGGTGTATGTTTCGTTGGTCCAATCGGGTGATAGAAGTTGGAAGGACGGCGAGAAATCCTGACTGTAGTCCAACAGCCGATCGTGTTCTCATTGACCTCTTCCAGCGCACTGATTCGTGTGTCAATATAATGTACCAAGTTATTGTACGCCTTCTGAGGATCGGCTTTGAATGAGTTGAGGAATGCGATAGTGTCCATTGTTGTGAGTTAGTTAGCAACTTAACGACAAAAGGAAATGAGAATACACGAAAACTGACAACTAACACTGAATGAAGGATATTAGCATAATAATATATTTATTACTACGGAAGTTACAAATGAAATATTAAATAATTTAAATGTACAAACAAACTGACAACAAAAACGTTAGAAACAATTATTTAGGGCGACCACTGGAGGTTGTTTAATTCGATAATAACTAATCTATATTATGTTAAATTATTTAGGACGACAACTGGAGATTAATTAATTCACCAATAAATAAGTCAATATTATGTTAGAGTGTAATGAATAACTACAAAAAGAATCAAGCAAACAAATGGTAAAATATTGGAATAATTCTATTTACGGCGACGAAACTTGAGCAGTGCAACAATAGAGTACGTTATTTATAAGTTAATAATGATGTAATAGTAAACGCATCAGAAAATCTAAAAACACCAAGAAGTTAAATTTTAATGCACCAAGAAGTTAAATTAATTGCAATAATTAATTTTAATGCACCAAGAAGTTAAATTTATGATTCCGTTTGTACTTACGTAAACTTTATCACACCTTTGAATGAAGCACTTGAATGAAAACAATATGAAATTATATTCGGTCCGTTGAGTTCGAAAACCTTAGGAAATGTTTTTAGTGTTTATTCACTTAACACTCACACAGAACAAAGAGTTTTATACTATAATGAAAGTTAGGATCCAAATACAACTACTGAATCACAAAAACTCGAAAAAAAAATAAAATAAATAGAAAGATTAAACTGAAAAATAGAGAGAGCTCATTCACAACCGCAGTTGTCAGGAGCAGGCTAGCCAATTAAGCAATATGGAAAATAGAATTAGAGATATACCATGGTGCGTTGATGCGGAGGGTCTTTGGACTTAAGCGTTGAAGAATTTCAAGATTTGAGTTACTGGCCTTTCCCCAAAGTTGTGTTCCAAAAGTTGAAACAGGTTTTTACACTGTTTCATAAGTTCGTAATTTGTTGGTGAGAGTGATGAAAGACTTTTTTGCCTAGGAGCCAGTACATGTTTCTCAGTTTTATATCGCTCCTTTTGATGAGGTTTCTCCAGATGAGTCGTCGATAAAGTTGCTGTTTCTAATTTATTTATGCAGGAATCATTCATTTTAATAGGTGGGTTCATTTCCTTCTTTATCGAAAACGTAATATGTTTTGATTTTTATTCGTTCGGTATGATTTACTATTTCTTGAAGCACTCGGAAACATATTCTAAATGTCTTTCCAACTGCAGAGATCTAATGACCTTTGATGTTGACGAGCCCTAAAGCCCCACCAAAAAAAAAAAAAAACTGCAGAGAATCTATGTTAGGGTCCTTGTTGCTAGACAAAATCGTCTCGTCGGCGTACGTTGCAATGGTTGTGTCACTACTTTGAGGTATATCTGCGGTGAAAATTAAGTGCAACTTGGGATCTAGCACACTACTTTGGGGAATCCTGATAATATAGGACAAAACGATTATGTCTCGCAGAGGACCTGAAAATATTTATCTGTTAAATAAGACTGACACTGAGTAAATCATGGGTGGTGTAAGGTTCTTTTGATTTTATACAATAGTCCGGTGTGCCATACTTTATCGAATGCCTGACTTACATCGATAAGTATGCTGTGTCTTTCATGATGATTCATTGTTGCGTTTCACTGACTCGTAAGTTTTATTCATTGTTGTGAAGAGGCTCCATCGGTTTGGAAATCTTTGGTTGTCGTATACTCTTTGACACGAGCATTACTTCCCCTAGCGTTCGTGCGGGAACTGCCGAGGCACTGAGACGCCTCACACGAAAGTGTAATGTTTCTTGCTCATGATGGTTTCGACGCTACGACACCTGGCGCCATTGGTTCATCGGGGCATATACTCGAAGTCATGTTTGTTATAACCAAAATTAACACAATGTAATTCTTGAACCAAGTAAACGTTTTCAGTAATTACAAAACTATGTACAGATAATCAACTAAACTATTTTCTTCTCCTCTTGGTCGTAGACCAATGCGAGAATCATAAGTTGCTCTTCTCTTGTTGCTCACGGAGAACTCCTAACAAGGTCGTGAAAGACGATCGACTCTCGCTGAGCGGTCTCGACTCTTCCTGTGTCCGTGCACTCATTGGCAGACCCACGGGAGAGGGGGTCTGTACAGCAACCGGCACGCTCCGTTGCCGATCGATGGATGCTCTGCTGCCATGTCGCTGCTGTACTGCCTTTAAGACCGGCGCGGCGCGAGGCTCGCAGGCAGCGTGGAGACTCGGCGAGGCGGACCGCTGCTCCACTGTGCCCCTGCGCGCGCTCTGACGTTGCGTTACCGCTGACGTATTCGGAGGCGCGCTATTTGTAAGCGCGCACGTCCGAACAATGTTTCTTTGCTTCGAGAATTTAACTTAAGAAAAAACACCATGAATGGAAACGCACTTTGCTTATTAGTTTATTATATATTAGTCGCAGTAAATTATTTTGTTGTCCTTAACGTGGTCTTACGCAGTTACTAACAGCTCTTTGGAATATAAATTATTTATTTGTTTATTTTCATGCTAATCAGCTTGATGTTATAGCACCTGCGTACAGAGTTGCCAACACGTTTACTTCACCTTCGTCCATAAGAGTAATGATATTTGTTATGTTGGCAGGACATTCGAATTTCTGAAAAATTAATCTACAACCAACCTCCACCATCAATTCGATGCACTTGCTGTAGTGGCGCTATTCTGTTCTTTCTGCATCGAGTGTGTGGAAAAAATATTACCTTGTGTCTTATTTTGTTTTGTTATCAAATTGTAATTTATTTACTGCAAATAGTCACTTTTGTGACTATCATCAATATTTATTTGGATATAACTTAAATTCGTAGAAGTTGGCAATTCGTGTCAGGAAGCCATATTGCATAATTTTCGGCAAAGGTACACGACTTGGAGTGCAGCAATAGCCCTTTGAACTTTTTTTGTACGTTCTAATTAATTCTCGCGGGCAACGCCAGGCTCATTCAGCTAGTTTATGTACGTTTTTATACAATTGTACTTCAACGTATTATTTAGTGTAATTTGGAATCCAGTAAAATCTTACAAGCAAGCCTTTCGTTTTGAAACAGGAGACGTACAGGGATGAGATTAACTTAACAGTGTAGTGAATCGTATTTGAAATACATCCTTTGGTATAGCAGCAACATTCAATAAAAATGTTTCTTTGTTTTCTTCCTTACAGAGTAAGTACGTATTCGTTGTTTTCTTCCTTACAGAGTAAGTACGTATTCATTCAAGTATTTTACATCAACAGGCAATATCAAAATCAATGTTCGATTATTCATTGTTTGTTGGGTTGTTTCTCCATAAGCAGTGAGCAAAGCATTTAAAAGTTTGGTCCTGCAAGCTAACCATTCCGATAGTGTCAACCTCGACTACCTTGAGGTTTTGCGAGACAAAATTACATGTCGCATGATGTAAATGAACATTAAAAAAAATTATCCCGCAGCAAATTTGAAGTTGTTTGTTGAAACCATGTTCTATTTTGGATCTAAAACCGAAAATATATCTAATACTCACCCATAAATTCAACCTTTTTCCATGTTATACAAGTAGCTGTAGCATCGAGATTACCATGCTACAAGAAAGATAGCTTCGTCTTCAGAAATCTAGAGGCAATATGCTACTTTTAACTGAGTGAGCTGTAGGTGCTTCTGTGCGATGGCATGTGTATGACCCCATGATGCGCACTGCAAAGCTCTCCTGAATGTTTATGCAATAAACAATACTCTCTCTCGGAGCGGGTGTGTGTGTGTTTTATTTGTGAGGCTTTACGTCTCATGTCGACAACAAAGGTCATTGGAGCCCGAAAAACTTGTACAGGTAGGGAAAATGCAGTTACGCACTAGGGAGAGCCAACATGACTCTCCCCGTGTGTGGGACTCGTCGAATGATTCAACCCTACCCACTAAAAACCCTCCTGATCTACAACACACCAAAATATATCTCACAACATACATCAAAACAAAAATGGAGGGGGGGGGGCAAAAAATGAGGGGGCACATAACATGAAGGGGGACAAAGAATAAGGGGGGACAAAAAATGAGGGGTAGGACAAAAATGAGAGGAATGAGGAAAATGAAAGATACCCTAACCTTCATAGCGTCGGGATCGAAAAGAAGAAGAGATGACCAAGGGAGGTCAGAAAAGAGAAAGGAAGGAGCCTCGCACAAGTGGAAATAATGCCAGACTCAGCTTGGGGCCCCGTGTTCGCCAAACACGTACTTACTAGATGTTAGTCCCCTGGGGCGATGTAGGAAAATGAAAGATACCCTAGCCCTAATGGTGTCGGGATCGAAAAGAACAAGAGGTGACCAAGGGAGGTCAGGAAAGAGAAAGGAAAGAGCATGGAACAAGTAAGTGGAAGTCGGAGCGGGTGTGATTTGGTTATCTACTATGAATATATTATAAATGATGATAACAATGTTTGTATACAGGATGTATGATAATTCCTATTACAGGCTTCTAAGGATTGTAGAGGGGATTTAGTAGATAAAGTTTTGATCAGGAACCATGTCCATAAATGTATCATTTGGATGTAAAATAAGTTTAAAGATGGGATCACTTTCAAATCTCCCGCTTCACAGTACGCACACAAACTGAGTACGCATAGTATGCACTGAACCAACTCATTGGCCACAAGGGTCGCTAGGTTTAATTCCTCTCGACTTTCTCTTGTGGCGCCGTATGAAGAGTCGTGTTTATGAGACTCCTGTACAGTCGGAAGAGGATCTCCTTGATCGAGATCTGGCGGAAGCAGAAATTGTTTAGCACACACCAGAACCGTGTGTATGAAAGCATGCGTCACAGATACATCTTATGCAACGAACAGCAGGGTCGCCACGTAGAGCAGCTCTTGTAGAGCGTAAATGTCCGAGCCCGTTGTCTCCTCTTCGTGCGTACCATGAAGCGGGAGGATTAAAAGTGATCCGATCTCCATACTTATTTTCCATCCAAACGGTACATTTCCGGACATGGGTTCCTTATCACAATTTTATCTAGTAAGTCCCCTAAACAACCCTTAGAAGCGTGTAATAGGAATTGTGAAACTGTATATTATGCATACTTGGTGTTGTATTTCTACTAATCTTTTCCGAGAATAAATTTCTATCAATTTCATTATTCCAGATTAATTATGTTATGTTGAATGAAAATGGGAGACGGGACCGAGATTCGAACTCGGTTCACAAACACATGAAAAACTCTTTTTTTTTTCAATTTATTTTGGCCTAGGGTCTTCTAGACCGCCTTGCCTTTAACCTGGTCATTACAAGGCTCATATGTTTTATCTATTATATATCTTATTTTAATCCATTGTCGTGTCTCTTTATTTCACAATTTTCCGTTCCCTACCACGAGGAAGTGGATACTTATCTACTATCCCGAGTAATTTCGCTTTCTAATGCGTCACGTATTATTCTTCATTTTGTCACATATTCTCTGAAAACCTCATATTTCTCTTTACTGTCTATTCTTTTGTTCTTATCGTGTGTTCCAGTAACTCCTCGTTTCTTCATTTCTCTTATATAATTTTATCGTTCCTCGCTATACCACTTGCAGTCCCACATCTGATGTTTACGTGTTTCTTCTTAAATTGTGAACAGTGTTTCTATGTCGTATTATCCAATTCTGGTTTATAAAAAAATAGAAATCTCTTAAATTGCGGTGAACCTCATCGCCAGGTAACAGTGTTTCTATGTGTTTGTGAACCTGAATTGGACAATACGATCCCCAACAAAGTACTTCCTAAGGGAGTCGCCTCATATGAGGAGCGTATTCTTTACGAGACCACCTCAGAGGTCTTTGGGTCTTGCAAGTTGAATGTTAATGGAAGACGGGCACGGGATGGTGCAGGTGGTAAGCGCATGAGCGCCTTAAGCTCAAGATCCCGAGTTCGAATGTAGGTCCCGTCTCCCATTTTCATTCAACATAACATAATTAATCTGTTACCTAGTGGTGAGGTTCACCGCAATTTAAGAGATTTTTATGTATTTATTATTCCAATTAAATAATTCAATCTAATGCATAGGTTAAACAGTACTCTCCTGAAATAAAATATGAAATCACATCGATTTAACTTAATCCATGGCGAGGAGCAAGATTGCACCTGACGCAGCTTGCATGCCGTCCTCTTTGTGATTTTATTTCCCCAGTACGTGCTTTCACAGAGTGGATATGGACCCGTTGCTAATCTAGACATTTTTTTGCTAACACTGTCTCAGTCGAGATCGCATTTCAGGCTCTCCGAAGTTTCATTGGCCTGATCTTTCTTGCGCTGAAAGGGGCACTTCGTGGTCTGGTGTCTAAGTGGAGTTCACAGTAAAGAATTTTACGAGAAAACTTTCGATTACACATTCGATATTCCTCAGCCCTATAAGATCGTGATAGAAGCCTCTCTACTCTTGACGCCTTATCTCCGAAGAGAGCAACAGAGAAGCGTGCAGCAACGTCTGTGCAGTTAGGAGAATATCTATTTAAAAAACAAACAACAAAATAATTCGTTGTTAATTAGTAGCTAAGATTTAGCACACTCATTAAAGAATATTTTCTTTATAAATGCGCTAGAGTAAAACTTTTTACGGAATAACTGAAATCACGCGTGATTTGACTTAAACGAAAAGCAACTATTTGTTTTCTTCACAAATTAATAGCAAGTAATTCGCAACAAATTCTTCCGTAAAGTTTTGTACTAGCGCATTTATTAAGAATGGTTCTGCTTACTTGTTGGCAGAACCACTGGTTTCAGGACTGAAATGGAGAGCAACAATATTTTCTCTTCACATATTATTAGCAACTAATTAACAACAAATTATTATGTTGTTGGTTTTTATTTTTGCTATAGTGGTTCTTCTAATTTAACAGGCTTCGTAGAGCGTACTATTCTGTTCGATAGATGAGAATAACACTACCGCGGAGAATCGCTTTGGAGTGACTGATGTTGACATCACATTCGGACACTTAACTAACGTACTTCGTTGTTTATGACTTCTATTCAAGTGATTTTTATAGTTTTCTAAAATAAAGAAATAAACAACATTTTTGTGCTGATCAACTAGCTTTAACGATTAAATATTTGAGATCTGTATCTTGAAGTTATTGTTTTGTAAAGAAAAAAATCTTCAAGCATCACAAGGTTCAGCTTATCCAACTTGCGATCGTTTCGTTTGCTCAAGTATTTGAATTCTAAACCGCGACTCCCGTGAGTTTTTACCGATTTTTCTTAGACAACCTAATATCACAGTGTTCACAAAAATGTTTCTTTATTTGAATATGTGTTTAATGGGTACAGATGAGTGTAAAATTAGAGCCAATTCGCATGCCCAGTAACTCGGTAATTAGGACCTTATACCGTACAACCCGGCAATAATCAAAGATTGACAACCAATGGACGTTAGTAGTAGTAGAATTGACAACCTATCTTTTTTTGTCACTTATACTTTGTAATTTTGGTTGATAATAAGTTCTATAAGAAATAAATAAGTAGAAATTTAAAAAAATTGTATTATTCTTATTAACGGTGTCCTTGACCCAATATAAGTAGACAACCCATCCTCGACTTGTCTTCACTGCGTGTGATGACATTGCTTCTACAACATTTTTCACCTTCTCGACGAAACAAGTTTTGCCCCTCCAATCCCTTTTATAAATTACGATCATCTCTTATCTGTCTTACCAAATATTGGAAATGAGGTAAGTTTATCTACGATCGAAATGACATTTTATTTTTTCCGTTGCCTGGCTACGAAAACTTCTACGTTGATAGTGTATTCGATCTTTCTGTAGTTAATTTGATCGACATAGGCATTACTGTTTTGTGTACTTATAGACCTTTTCATCCAGATCTTGATATATTTCTCCGGAATTTTGAAATTATTTTGAAACATATTGCTAGGAAATCCACCAAATCTAATGTTATATGAGGCGATTTCAACATTGATTTCCTTAGTGCATCCGATTCCGCACAATCACCAATAAATCGACTCACTAATCCAATCGACACCTCTTATCTCTCCCCTTATAACGACGATAAACGATCCCTCTCGCCTCCCCGGTTCATCTCAAACATTGATAGATCAGATTGTTCTAAACAATGAAATTTCGTAGTCATCTCACGTGTTTAATGCGGAAGACAATTTAACGATAAATGTAATGTATTTTTTTCAAAACTCTTAAAACAATTAAACTCTAGCTTTCCCATAAAACGCAGGTAAATTAACACAAAGAAATACAAAAGATGGATCCACCAAGGGATAAGAATTTCTTCCAAAAACAAACGCTGCGGCGTTTATATTGTCTTTCAAAACTCTATAAACAGCCAACCGGATTTCATGAATATTTCCGTGAATATATAGCTACTAACTGAGTACCCGATGCTTTGCTCACGCGAATTTTGTAATAAGTCACCAACTCTATGCTTTCTCTGTTTTCATGTATCCTCTGTCACATATTTTCACTGTTGTAATTTAGAAAAGTGTTTTAGAGATCGCCAATATTCCATTTCATTCCCTAACGGGTGCATTTTCGTAAATCCTTTCTTAACGGACATTTTCGTAATTTTTGTGTCACACTCTTTCCAACCCCCACCTGTAAGGATATTGTGCAGCTCATGTGGTCTGAAAGGTACACTTTGTCATGGAAATACTATTATTCACCTCAGAATTCACAAAAAGCATGGATTCGACCCTAATATCGGTCTTTTTACGTTATGTTAACGTCTCGTCCTTCCCAGCTCTATGAATACTGGGTCCCGATGTGAACCCAACTTGAACTTAACGGTTTTGGAAGTTTAAAAATCTCATCAACCCTAAACACTGGATCCGCTGCAATTTTAATTTTTAAATTTCAACAGTAGTTTTTTTTTTCGAAAACCCATTTCTACTCACCTCCCCCTCCAAGGGGTGCTAGTGGTGTCTTTCTTCCATGAGGGCTGAATTTATACGTACTCGTTATCGGGATTTCACTATAAAATCATCGACGCTGGTAATTATGGACTCGTATCTGGAAGCTGTCATGTTCATAATTTTTTCATAGTCTTATTGTGGACGTTGACGTCTTCGAGAATACCGTTCTCAACCCTAACACAAAGGGTATTTATTCGTTATAACGGATGATCGTTTACGTATGTGGCAATGAAGATATCACTTCACTTCAGCGGTCCCAAAAATGACTTATTCGACAACAATAACGGTCGTTTCTTTTATTTTTACCTGACCCTAATTCCCACCCCTAACCCAGGTTGTCAGGTAATCAGTCATCTATGTATTAAGTTTGGTTGAAATTGCTTCAGGTACTCCAGGCTTATATGGTGGAATACATACATAAAACATTCCAACCTCCATCTCACACCGTTAGGGGTGGATTTTCGTAAAATCCCTTCTTAACGGAAGTCTACACAGCCCTTCTTAACGGAAGTCTAGACCCTAAAAAGAACCTATCTGCCAAATTTCAAGTTTGTAGGTTTTGTAGTTTCTGAGATTTCGTGTTTAGTCTGTCAGTGCGTGGTACTTGCTGAGTACCTGCAGCTTTGCTCGCGTGAATTCTGTAATATGTCTCCAGCTTTATTCTTTCTCATAGAGGAGATACCTTACATCTCAGCGACACAGAAAACTCTGAACTCGTCGTACCCTTCCCTGAGGTGTCACACCTTTTATATGTCACACCCTGTTGAGTTTCTGGGGTTTATACGGCTGATCGTGGTTTTAAGCAGCATCGGAAATGTCATTAATAATTTCAGCGAACCCTAAACGTTTAATATCCACCCGTATGTAGGTAACATTCCATTATTAAGAATTAATGACTATCCAACTATTCCGTTATTATTACATGTCTACCCATTCCCATCCCTTATCAAGGGGATGCTAGGAGTATCTTATTTCCTATGGGGGCTGAATATAACCTTACATGATTACTGGATGTTGGAATCAACTCAACAATGCCGAAAACTGTGAACTCGTTACTGATGTATATCATTTTTGGTAATTTGTACATAGTACCCTACACCCTTGGGGTTCAAAGGATGTATAAGGGGTGATTTTGGACTTTGAGGTTTTCGAATGTTATTAATAATTTCATCGTCCCCGAAAACTATGATCTCAACACTAATATAAGTCATTTTCGATTATTTTTACATTTCATCCCTTAACCAAACGTAATATATTCCCTCATTCGGGGTGATTGTAGACAGGCGACATTGAGAGTGACTCTTCTCTTCTGCGACCTCAAAACGGATGTATTCAACTCCAATGTCGGAAGTTTTTGATAATTTTAACGAGCCACCCGTGCCCACCCCTACATCAAGGATGTCGGGGTATAATATCTTCAATTGGACCGATTGTGAACTTACGAAGCATTAGGGGCGTCATTATCCATCTCACCGGCATCGATAACTATGGTTTCAAATATGTTACAGAATATTTTCATTTTTTTCACCCCCTCCCACTCCCCCTCCCAAGAAGTGTCAGGGATGTCTTACCCTCACTGTGCTTCTTGTAAGATAGTCAGTCATATGTGTATAACGTTAGGTTGAAATTGCTCGAGACAATCGACTTATGGTGGGACAAATCGGATAAATACATAAAACATTATAATCCTCATTTCACCCTCTTAGGGAAGGATTTTCGTAAAATCCTTTCTTAACAGACGTCTACACCCTAAAAGGAATCTACTTGCAATATTTCAAGAGCAGTCTTTGTAGTTTCTGAGATTTAGTTATTACTTTCGCTCTTGTTATCACCCAGTCAGCCAGTCGGTCAGTCAGTGGTGTTTCGTTTTTATATCTATGGATCATTTAATTGTATACAGTTACCATCTGACGACTTATACCGTGAAAATGCAGAATATTTTTACGTAAGAGGATTTTATAGAAAATTGAATCGAGCGCTCTCAAAGCAGCAATTGACACGTGCCCGTGCATGGAGGTATGCCGTTGGTTCGAAGATGCCATACCTTAAAACTCTCGTAAAATTTAAACTACTCGTCCAAATTTTACGATTAAAAGCCGTTTCTTATCTTTGTTAAATTCACAAAACAAAGAGCCCATTAAATTCGATAAAGATTGATTTTTTCCTTCTTATATTACTCACTTAAATTGAAGTATTTCAACACTTCTATTATTCATAATGTTTGTACGATAATTTAGGTTAACCGTAGTAGACAGAGTATGCTCTCGCGGACGTTCTTGAAGCAAACTGTATTGCCATTTATAATTGTCATCTATCTTTAACTGTTTAGGCAGCATAAACGAATATAACNCAAAATTCTCTCATAGACTACAAAACAAAATTTTATTTTAAAGAAGTCTACGACAAATAATGAACACGTGCAAAACGCCACTTCGCTTACAATACTTCGTTTTCAAGGACATTGGTGATCGAATGAAAACACGTTTCTTTAGTTTCGTCAATCGAAATCCATATACCAACCGTAAAACTCACTTTCCGAAGTATTGCAGTTTAAATGACAAAGTTTACACTATTCGTCTCTGGCCCGTTCTATACTTATTTACATACGCTTGTATAATGACAGATGAATCAGTCCAAGTTGGCAGAGTTATACTATATATATTCCGGCTGGGTACAAAGTTAATATTAATTGATGAAATAATTAAGATTTTTGAGATCAGAAGGTAATAGTTACGAATTATAGGAACGTGTTCTAAATATTGTTAAATAATACCCATCCAAAAACAAAGAAATAGATCAACATTGATGTTCAAAATGAAACGTCAATTAAATTGACTAAATATAAATAAAAACACGATTGTATTCCAATTTGTAAAATAACAAGAAATTGTCAAATGGTATTTATACCATGGAATATTTGTTAGCTCTCCACAAATTGATAATTAAGAAAGTGAACAGTTAAGTGCTTATACAAAGAAAATTAACAAATGTATGTTGACAGGAAAACACTGTGAATTAAACACACGGAAATGATACGCAAGACAATAAACAATAAAAAATGAAATTTCCTGTAGCATAGGAAAACCAAAACACAGGAGATTCAAATCTTAATGATATGACTACACTAGAACATTGGATGAAATTAGAAACATGACAAAATAATGAATCTGGTATGTTTGTAAAGAATAAAACATGAAACTGTCAAATAACATTAAATATTAGAAATTATAAACATCGTAATTTGTCTGAAAGTTCAGAAGTGACCGAAGGTCAAGTTGCATTTAACAATTTCTATGAGTCTTTCAACTCAATGTTTTACTCTCTGTTCGGCGAATGTTTGGAACACTTGTACAGTTAGGCACCAATCAGTTGAAGTTCTGCAGTTAGTTCTTGTATTCCACACTGACTTTAAAGAAATACGTAGGTGTTTAAGACCTGTTGCACAACATCTTTAAGTTTAATCGAGTTATTTTCGATACTTCACTGAATTTAATTATGTGCGAGTAGAGCACGGTAACAAGCATTAGTTAATGTGCCAGGAGGCCTGTGACGCGATATGTATCGGTCAGACTGAGACGAGGTATCACTCGCTTAGGCTAGGATAAGAGCAAGAGCGGACGATGCGTCACTCGCGTAGTCTAAGGCAAGAGTGTCGTCTTCTTCCTTCTTCAATTAGACTGTCGCTTTGGTTACGAGCACTTGTGTAACAGAGGAAGAGTCTAGAAATTTAAAAGGATGTTCGTTGGAGATTGACGGAGGGCAGTGGTCGCATGCGGGCGGAGCAGGCTTCGTCGGCGTCCTTTGGCATCAAGAGAAATTTATGACGTTTTTAGAAATTGCAAGCTAGCGAGGGGATGGGGGAAGAGACTCGACCCGACCCAATAAACCCCAGATGTGCGCAGGGTAGAAACAAGTGCGAACTTGTGTGAAAAATCGTTGAAAGTAAAACGTCGTTGAGAAAACGCTAGAAAGCCTTTTAAAAATTTCCAATGAGAGTCGAGGCGTAAGATGGGGGAATCATTTCGGCATTGGGAGTTTTTGATCACGTGGGATTCAAAATTTTGAAGATTTTTGGGAGAACAGGGCGCAAGAGAAGGGATGAAGCCCATTTAAGGCATAGCAAGCAAAATTTCGCTCTCATATGTTTTTTCGTCGCGCTCAGATAGTTTTCAGCGGAGCTCATATGTTTTTTCGTCGCTCAGATAGATGTTTTTCGTCTGCGCTCACAGACCAGTTGTTCGTCGCTCGCATATATGTTTTTCGTCGCAGCCGATGCTTCTCAGATCGCGCTCAGATATTTTTCATCGCTGATAGATGTTTTTCAGCGGAGCTCACTTAGATTTTTCGTCAGCTCACATTGTTTTCATCGGAGCTGATATACAAGTTTTCATCGGAGCTCACTCCGATATGTTCGTAGCAGCTCATTGATTTTTCGTCAGATCACTTAGATTTTTCGTCAGCATTCAGACAGATGCTCGTCAGCTTATACAAGTTTTTCGTCAGCTGAGACTTATGTTTCGTTGGAGCTCAGACTCGATTTTTCAGATCGCGCTAGCATACGTTTCAAATCGTGCTCATGCAGCGCAGATCACTCGAGTCTTCTGATATGTTTGTCTGATGTTAACTTTCGTTCGAAACTTCATGGCGGACCTGTAATTGATCAGCGGGACGAGCAGATAAGACAACCTCGATCTCAACCAAGTACGAAGCGTTTACGGGTGGTAATTGGACAGATGCGGTAAACGCTGAAGCTGATCGACGCTGGTCGCAGGTATCAGAGAGTGCTGCCGTGCTGACGTCTGTGGGGGACCCTCCTCTACGGCTTACCATGGTCCGTCATCTTAATAAGGTATTGTGCGATTGCTGGTGAATGTGAAAGCCAACATCGCATTGCGCTTGCGCTTCATTAAGTACTTGGCATTATTTATCCAGAGAGCAAGAACTTTGAACTGAATTAGTGTCATGACTGAACTTTGTCGCTCATAGAAGTATGCCACGTAACTTCAGTGAATTATTGTAACGAAGAAGAAGTTCAATTAAATTGTTAATGAGAGAACATTAGAATTAAAATCAGTGTTTAAATTTGTTTATAAGAAAAGTATGTGTAATTGTTACTTAGATTGGAGTGGAGTTAAAAACAATGAATGGTTTTAGTAAGGATAAAAATAGATAAAATTGCTAATTAGTAAATGTTTTAGTTAAAGCCAGTGATGTCCATTTGTGTCTTTTTGGTGGGAATGCCGCCACTTTGGCATTAGTGTTTTCTATAAATGATTGATTTCCATTTGTGTCTTTTGGGGGATAATAATTTGAGGGATGTTATTAGTGATTAAAAACAGTCTTTTAATTAATGGATTTATTTGTTTGCGTTTTCCTTAAGTGGAACCATTGCATGGTCCTTTCCTTCGGAAAAAAATCGAACCCCATCATTATTGTGGAACCCTGAGGTGAGCTAGCCGAGGCGCCCAAAATTTAAATTAATTATAGTTTTATTATTAAAATCAAGTTTTGTTATGCCACAATTTGGCTTTCTTTCAGTAAAGTTTCGTTCTGCCACAATTTGGCTTTCCCAACGTGGGGCTTTCTTTAAATTCAAACTTACGTTCTGATATAAATACAGAAGTTACCAGCGAAATTAATTAAAAGGAACGGAGACCTGAAAGGGGAAAAGACGGAAGAACTAGTTTAAATACCTCTGGTAAGGTTGGAGCAGCGAAGATGGGCAAAGGAAAGAAATCTCAGTCACGTCATCCGATGTGATTTCAACAACATGACTTGCATTTTTCGTGGATGACGGAGATATGTCACTTCATAAAAGCGAGCGATCCCTAAAAAAACTTAGCGCGATTGGAGAGAGCATTGAAGTAGAACGCCCTAGGAACATTGCGGAAATTACGAGCATCGTGACTGGTAATTGGGATGCGAGTTTAATTGCAATGCATTTTCTCGGCGGGAGAAAGAAGAAGGACGAAAAACTATCTTTCACTTGGCTTGGGTGAGCGTCAGAAATAAGACTTGATTGCGAGATCGTGAGAGTATCACTGAGGCTTGGGTGAGCGCCTGAACCACACTTGGTTTCTGTGAACGTCCGAGTTAATACTTCGTTTTTGAGATCGTCCGTGTTTATTAAATTTTGGAGAATTGATTGTCGAAATAATAATGATCGAGTATATTTTAAAAAACTGTATTTCGAAGCACGTGGTCGATGGAACATGTATAAAGCAGTGGCGGGAATTAAATAAGTTGCGTTTGGAACCGTAAATATTAACTTGAACTGTACCGTGTTCCGTAAACCCGGGACGAACGCTGTTATAACGGTTCGAATTCGTAGCAAGTCGTAGCGAATTGATGGATATTAAGGCGCGTTTACACTATGAAGCAAAGTGATATACAACATTTTGCTACATGTAGCATTTGCTATATAACATGTAGTATTAGCTATTTAACATTTGCTACATAAAGCAAATTTTACATAGCACTTTGTTAAATGTAGCAAATTGTATGTAGCAAATTGCTACATGAAGAAAATTTTAGATAATTTGGGGAAATTTTCATTATGTCGTTCAAAGACAAATTCTGACAGCAGCCAGATTTGTTTTGGGAATTTAGTTTCAGTAAATGTTTCCCTACACTACGAAAAATAATTGCTTTATATGAATCGCGTTGCTTACACGTCCTTACAGGATCTTTTTCAACTTATTTTAAACCAATAAACTGAAACGGGTTACTTTCTTTTTAATTTTAGAGGCAATGGGGCATTTTCTAATTACCACCTTTTTTCGCTTCTTCATTCTCGACATGGAAAATCGAACTGAACAAATCGACTTTCCACGTTTTTCTAAAGTCACGTGAAGTACCGTGTCTTTCATCAGATTATTTATACAAATAACAATTGTTCTAATCGAATTGAAGAAAATAAGAATTATGATTTCTAAGATAGCACGTCTGCGTCGAGGGGATTGCTAGGACGAAACTCCGCTTTGTAGACACTGTTATAACAATGTTTTGCTTCGTCTTTTATTTAACCCTCATATACATTAAAGTCAAATTGCGTTCATGAAATGTTTTGTGGCAATAAAACCCGCTATGCAACCTGTCTAAAAATAAAATAAAAATCTAGAGTGTAACCGATTTAAGTTTTATGTACCTCAACAATAGGTCAAAATATTTTTGCAAACATTATTACATACTTATAAAACAATGTATAGTTAACATTGTATTGTAGACATTTTATTAACTTTTATAATAACATTTTATATTGCGATTTATCGCTGCATCTGAAAAGCATTTCAAAAACTGCAAAAGCAGCATTTCGTACCAGGACCACATACACTAAATGAATGAAAACTTGTATAGGTCTAGACCTACTACAGAGCCTACTAATTAAATAGGGTGAATATTACAGTTATGTTGGCCTGTTTATATATTTATGAAAGTTATTTATTTATGAAAAGGCCAACATTTTGCGGACCGCATGAAAACGTCCCACGGACCACTGGTCCGCGGGCCACGGGTTGAGGATCGCTGCTGTAGCAGACTAAATGTATCAGTGATGTCATAACAAGAGGCGGATCTAGACCTTAGTCAAGGAGGGGGGAGGCTAAACGGGAAGGGACCTGGGGAGCATTTCTGTTTGAAAATCATGTTTTTACAACACAAATATTATAATATTATCTTCTAAATAAAATACATCAACTGAAATAAATAATCAATGATTAACAATATTAAATATTAACTGAAATTTAAGTGGCAAAATATAGCTTCATCTACTAAGAGTTCAGGTCCATTGTGTGTGTGTGGGGGGGGGAATAGTCCCCTTAGCCCCCCCCCCTTCATACATCTGCCACTGATCACAACAATAATGAGGTTTCTCATATATGAAACTTATGTGTACAGTTGAAATGTATAAAAAATTACGAAAAGGATTACGACAGAAAATGTTTTATTCCTACATTTTCTCAGGGATTTGATTTAATCTATTGATGCAACAATGCACCCCCTCGGAGACCCATCCCACTATTTTATAAATGTTTGTATTGATAGCTACGTATATACTTCGCAAGACTTGCAAATTTATTAATATATTCGAAAACTGCACGGAACATACGATGTGAAGTTTCGAGAAAATCGCGTTCAATTATGAAATAATAAAATAATGAATATTATTTCAACACTGTTTTTCATACAAGATACAGATAAAATTTCTATATATTAAAACTAACCACAATTTACAGTAGCGTGGTTAGTTAAGCAATTATTTTAAGCTCTGCTCTTTTATATTGTAACACAAGCTCTACAAAAATGAATTATAAATAATTAAATAAGTTATTAATAATTAAAATTATTAAAAACAATTAAAATAGTTATACATCATTCAAATTGCTATAACAATTAAAATGCTATACCAATTTATGAATTTCTGTAACAATTAAATTGTTACACCAAAGTATTGAAATTGGTATACCAATTAAATTGTTTATAACTTAATTTCAATCGTTTGGAAATTAATTGTTTATAACAATTGAAAATGTTTTAAACAATTACATTTTCTGTACAAATTTATGAATAAATCTATGAATTATATTAATCGTTATAAATCATTATTATAAACAACAAAAATTGTTATAAATAATTAATATTATTGAAGCAATTAAATCATTATAATCAAAAATTAATGCTATAATTAATTGTTTAAAAAATTATAATGTTATAATTAAATCGTTGTGAAACATTTATAAATGGTATCATTAAATTGTTATGATTAAAAACCTTTTTTAATTAAAAATATTAAAATTGTTATAAACAATTATTTTTTATAATATGTCAAAATATGATGAATTAAAAATAATGCAAACTATTAGATTTTTAACAATTAAATTATTACAAACAATTAATTGTCGATGTTGATATGAGACCCCCCAGGGGACTTACATCTAGTAAGTACGAGTTTGACAAACACGGGGCCCCGAGCTGAGTCCGGCATTACTTCCACGTACTTGTGGTGGGCTCCTTCCTTTCTCTTTCCTGACCTTCCTTGGTCGCCTCTTGATCTTTTCGATCCCGACGCTACTCGGTTGCGAGGGCTAGGGTGTCTTTCATTTTCCTCATTTTTGTCCCCCACTCATTTTTTGTCCTCAATGTTTCGATTTTTGGTTTTGAGATATGTTTTGGTACGTTGTAATTCAGGAGGGATTTTAGTGGGTATGGTTGAGTCATTCGGCGAGTCCCACACGCGGGGAGAGTAATGTTGGCTCTCCCTAGTGCGTAACTGCATTTTCCCTACCTGTACAAGTTTTTAGGGCTCCAATGACCTCGATGTCGATGAGCCCTAAAGCCCCACAAAAAAAATTGATGAGGATCCCAGTTCGGGTAATTGCATAACTTAAAGAAGGCGTGAGTCATTTAAATTTGGTACTCTGCGACAAAGTACTTCTATTTTGACTGACCTATCTTATCAATTTCTATATTATCAGACCTATCTTATATTTTCCTCTCTTATCAGTTCCGCAAGACACGGTAGCAGTGACGACAACGAGGCTTGCTACATAAATCCCTTTGAACTTTTCCCACTCCAAGTGTAACATTGCTATATAGCAAAAATTTTAGCTACATGTAACATTTTGCTACATGTAGCATTTTATTACATAAAGCAGTCTCTTGTCAGGAAATGTTAATAAAGCAAATGTTACATGTAGCAAAATGCTACATGTAGCAAACTCATGAAATTGTGTAGCAAAATGTTATATAACATTTGCTATATAGCAGATTACTACATAGTGTAAACGCGCCTTTACGAGGACGAGAACTCTAGTGGCAGTAGCAACCGTGAGGTATTGAGGTACGTGAGTCGCCACGAGGGTCTACGATCCATGGTTGGACGTCAGGCGACCTTGAAGCGCAACTGACTGTGGATGAAAACGCAAGGACGGAGAGCGGCACAGCCTACGAAATAATTGTAAGGCAGACAGGTATTTTAAAAGGATTTAAATATTACGTACGATGTGTTGTACGACAAGAGAACTCTGGCCTTCACAGAATTTGTAGAACTTTCTTATTTAAAGGTGTAAATTTTGTTCTCTAGGATTTTGTGTAGTAATGTTAAATGATTTCAATGTTGGTATATTTTCTTTACGTAAATAGTTGTTTTTCTGTTAAATTGAGTGCTTCATGATGTGCATAAATTTTGGAAAGTGGTAAAAGTGAAAGAAATTTATTTATATTGTCCTATGATAATATATTCTCCTTTGGGGGAGAAGTTTTAGCGTTGAAGAGAAGTACTCGTAAATAACAAAGTTAATTGTTAAGGTACTTACTTGATTTTTGATTAAGATTTTGATGTTTTCATGTGAGAACGATAATTAAACTGTTAAGGAGTAAAATACGTTCCACTTACTTGGTCATTCTCATTTTCAGGACGATTAGGAAAGGGGAAAGGGAAGTACTAGTGTAGACGCAGGTGGATGCTGATGCTACGAGGGACCCTACAACGACGCCGGTAAATTCATTGCAAAATGAGTGCCGAGGTTCAAATATTAGTGACGCTCCACGCTCACTGACTAAACACGAAATCTCAGAAACTACAAAGTTTACAAACTCGAACTTTGGCAGGTAGGTTTCTTGTATGGAGTAGACATCCGGTAAGAAACGATTTTACGAAAATCCAGCCCTAAGG
>NNCF01126228.1:522354-532885 GCA_002313205.1 Laupala kohalensis | reverse complement strand
GGGGTGAAATGTAAAAATAATCCAGAGTGACCGATATTAGTGTTGAGATCGTAGTTTTCGGGGACGCTGAAATTAGTAGTGACATTCTCGAAGACATCAAAGTTCACAATCAACCAGCCCCCTTAGGGAAGGTGCTGCTGTGAAAAAAATATCAAACATGACATACCAGTGACGAGTCCATACTTTTCGGCGTCGCTGAGTTGATTGTGAAGTCCTGATATCGTGTAAGCCTTAATTCAGTCCTCGTTAAATAAACGCACCACTAACACACCTTTGGTGGTGATGGAGGTGGAAATGGGTTCATGGATAAAAATAATTGAAAACTAATATAGAAATATTTAAAAAAATGTATCGGAAACTTAGTTTTAGGGTTGACGCGATGTTTCATAAACCAATGCCGTTATACTGAAGATGATATAACATTGCACTGTATTCCTATAGCTAGGGCGGAAAGAGTGAAACGTAAAAATAACGTAAAAAGACTGATATTAGGGTCGAGTTCATGGTTATTGTGTATTCTAAGAGGATTAATTGAATTTCCAATGGAATTATGTACCATTCAGACCAAATGCTGTGCAGTAGGTCTCTAGATGTGTGGGTAGGGTAGAGCGTGACACAAAAAATTATCAAAAAAGTCCGCTAAGAAAGGATTTTACAAAAATTCACTCCTAAGGGTGTGAAATGGAAAATTGGTGTTTTCTAAAACCTTTTTTGAATTATCTCAGTGAAAATAAGTGATTGAGGGTACACACCAATACTAATATAACCTCAATGCATAATGTTATTAGTGAATACCAATGAAAATATGAGTAAAAAATAAAAGACATATTTCAGAACTCATGCGAGCAAAGCAGCAGATACTCAGCTACTGTATAGTAGAGAGAGACTAGCTGAGTACCCGCAGCTTTGCTCGCGTGAATTCTGTAATATGTCTTACGCTTTATTCTTTCTCATAGGGGTGTCTCCATTCATCTCAACACATTCCCATCCCTTACCTAGGGGGTGCTAGGAGTGTCTTATTTCCTATAGAGACTGAATATAACCTAACACGAGTACAGGATGTAACAATCAACTCTGCAATTTTGAAACCTGTGTACTCGTCACTGATATCTATAATTTTCGATAATTTGTACGTACGATAATTTCGATTTTGATAATTTGTTCTGGTAGCATCCCCGGGTGTAAAGGGTGTAACGACATGATTTGGACATTGGGGTCTTCGAAAATGTCACCACTAATTTCAGCGACCCCCAAAACTATTATGTCAACACTAATATAACTCTTTTTGTATTAGTTTTGCATTTCATTCCTTAACCTAACGGAGTATATTCCCTCTTAGGGAGTGATCGTGCACATTGAGAGTGTGACTCTTCTCTTCTGCGACCGCAAAACGGATATATTAAACAACAAGACCGGATGTTTTTGATAATTTAAACCGCCATCTGTTCCCACCCCTATTCCAAGGATTCTAGGAGTTTAATATCTCCAATTTGGACTAATTATGTAATTACGAAGCATTGGGGAGTTCTTATCCATCTCAACGTCACCGATAGCTATGGTTTCAAATATACTATAGGATTTTCCATTATTTCTACATGTCACCCTCTTCGCACCCCTTTCAAAGGGGTGCCACGGATGTCTTACCTCCACAATACTTATTTTAAGATAGTTTGTCATCAAGTTTGATTGAAATTGCTCCAGACACTCAAGAGTTATGGTGGGATACGTACACAAAAAATTTCAACCTCCATTTCATCCTCTTAGGGGTGGAGTTTTCTTAGCGGACGCCTACACCCTACATGGAATCTGCCTGCCAAGTTTCAAGTTTGTACACTTCGTAGTTTTTGAGATTTCGTGGTTAGTCAGTGAGTGGGTGAGTGAGCTGTATTTAACAAATTTTCGACGGAGATAAATGATATATCCGATTTTATTGTTAAACATTCGTCCCAAATTAAATTAAATACACTCATAAATACGTTTTACAGTTCTTTATCGGAGGGTATGTTTCCTAACATATTTAACAGAGTTAATGTGTTACGTTCACATGTAATCTTTACACGAGATAGGAAACAAACTCAATGGTGGAAATTATCGACCAATTTCTCTACTTCCCAATTTCTCGAAAATTTTGGAAAAATTGTTCTACAAGTTTTTTAGAAAAATATACTTTCTCTTTGACAAAATTTAGGAAATCCTTTTCCACTAACAGTGCCATGTTTTCTTTCTTAAACGATGTATGTTTTCTGGGAGTTTTAGGGCTCGCCAACATCAAGGTCATTAGAACTCTTTTAAAAGGTGTAACCATATCTCTTGACCATGGAAAAAAACACATGGTATATTTTTCTTGATTTATCCAAAGAATTCTACGTTATCAATCACGATATTCTCACATCCAAAATACATTCTTTTGGCATTCACGGACATGCAAACCAATAGCTCATATTTAAAGGTATCAACAGGTAGAAATCCTATACTAAAAAATAAAGTACTTCAGCATTGCCTGTCAGAAACAAAGAAATTTACTTGCGGTGTTCCCCAAAGTTCAATTCTTAGTCGTATGCTCCTTTTATTGTACATCAACGAAATATCATCCTCCACATCAGATTGCAAAATGGTCCTTTTTGCTGATGACATTCTTTTACTTTGTAAACACGTCAATGTTCAATATGGTTTGTCTAACCTCTCTGGCTTGTTCTATGCAAAACCTCTCATTGCCTTGAACACTGACAAAACAGTGTATATGTCATTTCACAATAGTATCACAAAAAAGTACCCCAGGTTTCTATTTCTTTAAATGGAACACGATTACGAAAACAATTACAATTCTTACGAAAACAAAATTCTCGGGTCTCCATTTTCAAGATAACCTAAAAATGGAATTGTCACATTGATAACCTAAATTCCAATTAAGCAAATTGTGTTACGCAATCCGATTATTATTGAATGTAGTTCGTCCAAATATTTCCTGTTGAATATATTTTGAAACGTTCACTCTCAAATAATATACGGCATCACCTTCTGAGGAAATTCCGGTCAGAGCATCCAAACATTCAAAATTTGAAAGAGAATTGATAAGATAATTTGTAAATCTCACTCCCGAAACTCCTTAAACCTTTATTTAAGGAATTAAATATTTTACATAATATATACAATTCATTTTGGAATAATAAATGGATAGCAGTACGTATTTAATTATTCATTGCTCCTATCAATATTAAATCCGCCACTGACCTTGGACCCTTGATTGGAATTGATGGGAAGGTCCTTTGCTTGTTTCCGGAGAGTAACTTAACCCACGTAACAATAAGCAGTTTGTCACAGCTTTTTGACAATAAAGTTCATTGTTATTAAAAAAAATAAGTAATAGGTTTTATTAACACAGCGAAAGATATTACCCCTTTTCACAGCATTGTTTAGTCAGATGTAAAAAAAATTTAATTTTGTGAATAATTTTTTAAATTAATAATTTATTTTAAAGCCAAGTTTATTTACATATTCACAAATACTCAGAATATTAGTATGTTTTCCAGTTATATGGTCACAATCCAAATCTTGGTGCAAAAATAGATTATACGATATTTGAAAAAAAATACTGATTTGTCCAAGGCCATAAACAAAAAAAAATTTAAACTTTCAAATACTTTGAAACCTGCAAAAACCATTGAATTTTCTAATTAAATAAGATTGTTTCACTTCCACAATGTAATTTTTTAATTTAAATAGTAAATTTCAAGTTCAAATGCATTAGAAAATTTTCTTCATATTTTTTCTATATTCACCCCTGCGCTCCTATCCCTCCCCATAAAAAATCTTTCATTATAATTACTTGTATCTCTTTTGCGAGAGCATGTCCCCCCCCCGCTTCGCACCACCAACGTTAATACGAGTGAAGAAGTACACCGAGAAAAAAAATATCACATCATTATGTGTTGTCCACGACGATATTTGACACGTGTGCATCTGGGTGACACGCGGCGACATCGAATAGAAGACCCGAAAATATTGATGTCTTCATGTTAAATTCATGCACGATTATTGTACTCATGCATTTATTTCTGATCATAGGGAAAACTCCAGTTAAATTAAATTGGTGTGGGATTTGGCTACTTGGCAATTAGAATGAAAAATGTCCTCAATTAAATAGCTATTGGAGGAATATGATATTTGATTGTGACAAATAAATTCCATAACTTACTTATGATTCATAGTTGAAAAGGAAAATTTAAGAAGTCTCTGCTTCAATATGAGAGCACACTTTATCAACATGAGAATACAAATAGATTAACCACTGCCAAAATTCAACATCCAGTGAATATGAGGTCCATTGAGTGTAATTTAGAGGAGAGCTGTCGCATTGAGGGAGATCTGCAGTTCCTCTCGTTTTGCCAAGCAAATCTCCATTCTAGCTGTGGAGCTAAGCTGAGGCCGCATGCCACCAGCGTTGATATCGGATGAGTCCATCGTCTGCGGTTTAGTCGCGCCTTAAATATTTATGAGGGGTGTGGGTAGAAGGAAGAGTCTTGCCTTCGCTTCGTTCAGGGCTTCTGATGAATGGTCTCGATGTGCGCGAGTGAACTTCGATAGAAGCGGGGTCTGAGGCTTGCGAGGCCAGCAGGATATGAGAGAGGAAACACGATGAGTGGCATAGAGGACACTTTCAGGAAAACACGATGGCGATTAGAGGATGCACTGGCGTCGTCCTTTTTCGGGACGTGGTCTCAGTGGGCAAGTGAATGAAGCAAGGCGTGGGTGATGTAGGAATGTTAGTGGGATTTTAGGGCCACAAACTATTTGGGCATTTGTGGTCTCATTTCGACGATTTTATATTGAACAGGGTTGAAGAAGCAAATATTGAGTTGGGTGACAAATGTTAACAAGAAGCAAAAAGATATACTTTAAATACGTAAATAAATGGTCTTGGAAAAAATTAATAGAATTTGATGGGTGTAAAACTTGGTAGAAGTTTCCATTAAGATTGTCGATGATGATGATGATGATAATAATAATAATAATAGAGAAACTTTAATATTTTTTTCATCAGACTTAGGAATACTGGGTTGAAATATGGGAAAGGGGCCATCGTTAAATCAAACAAGAAAGTAAGAACACTCGTAGTCGCACCGGAAGATCGATATCAAACAATAAATTACGAAACAATTTGTCATGACAATTGAGTTGAAACTTAAAATATTTTATCTTTGCTCATATTTGTTTTATTCACTCGTCTCTTCTCTTCATTTAGACGGGTAGAGAAAAATGGAGTCTGTTATTTCCTCCACAGCTCGCCTCTGCTATCTCTGTTCTTTGCTACAGTTCACTCCACGGAGGAATGATATCCTCGACGTCCGAATTCCAGATATTTCACATTTAACATTCTGTTCGTTTCATTGCTTCCGATGAAAAGTCTCATTTCTAAAAGAGGACTGGTTATCATCGTTATATGGAGCGTGTCTACGCGTCGGGCAGCTATTATTTTGCAGAATATAATATTCGTGGTAATGCATTCTTTTACAATGATGAATGGATATGGTGTTCTCATTTCAAGCGTCAATAATTTACTGAGAGGTTACGTTAACAGAGTTTGCATTTTAGATATGGAATTTTGAGAGATAATTTTCCTTGAAGTTAAAGTATTTTGAAGAACACTTCGAAGGACTTAAATGTATTTTACCACTTGCAAAAACAATAATTATTTTCATATCGATAATACATTACCACTTGTATTTCATAACATTTTAATATATTTGAAATAATTAGTTTCATTAAGAATTTATATCTCACAAAGATATGTGTCATATATCATTTCGTATGCTATCGTTCATGTGAAAAATTTATTATTAAAATTAATCTAGATTTCATAGAATACATTTATTTGGAAAAGTTTCGAATCCATTGATTAAAACTATGAAACGAATACGAAATATTACCGAAAAAACTGAATTTGCAAGTCTTCTCATACAAAGAGGATGTAACTATTCTTTTCAAATGAGGAGAGGGGTAAAGCAAAACAAGTACAAAAAGCAGAGTTTGCGTAAATATTAATGAACTGATTGTTCATCTACAATTGTTTCATTTTTACTATTGCGAATATTGTTTCTTACTAAATATAAAATAGCTTTCTACAATACGTAGTTTTACTTAATAAGAGAAATTTACTTTCAAAACTTGTTTTGAGGATTATTTATAACAATTTGTAATAAACTAAGTAAATACATTTGAATTAATGCGAAGTTTTAAGAAGAGCTTAAGAAGGACAAAATGCATACTTGATAATAACTTCTGCTCCTTTTTCTGCCGCCAGAGTGTTTAAAAATTATAAATTTACGTCTCATTATTGTTAATACATTAGAATTACAAGAAATACGCCAAAAACACATCGCTCCTTACGAATAACATGAAGGCACACATTGTCAAGAAAACGCATTTTAAGACTTTGTTGCAGTCATTATTGTCACTGATGCAGCGATTAATCAAATAACACAATTAAGCTTTTTGTTCTCTTGCAAACAATGCTCACAAAATATCGTGTGCAACTCATACTGTCGCACCAGGGAAGATGATCATGAGTGACAATGCTACAAAGAAATAGCTTCCAAAGAATGGTACTAAGGAATGCAAAAGGGAGAGATAGTAGTATTCTTTTTTCCCCACATACATCTGGAAGTAAGCGTAGTATTGTTTCTTTAAAAACATGAAATGTTTTTGCCTCATTCTCTCAGGCAATAGTAGGTACTTCAGAGCTCTTATGGTCAAGTGGCAAAATATCACAGTGGTTTTTTAGTAATATCTTTTTCTCCAGAATGATCAATACATCCGTTGCATTTTTTATTTTTATTTAATTATTCCACTAAGAAATTCCTGAATCCTGATAACTATATCAATATTTAAAGGCTCCATCTTTTCATTTTTTTCGCATCTATTGCTAAAAAATTTACAGTTCAAGATTAATTAATGTCTTTTTCGCATAAAATAATAAAATTAAGTAACTGCTTTCACATACTTTTATGCATACGAGTTAATTGTTGTATAGTCTAATACAAAGGATATTGTGCAAGCTCCTGTAATCTTCTTTTCGGCCATATCTTCGGAAACCGAAGTCTACTCAATCGATATGCTCTCGTTGCCGCTTTCACTGACAGATGTCACCCGAGGAAGGTCATGGACGTTGTGCGTGGAATTTCACTGACAACCACGTAAGAGACTCCGCATTACTCACCAGGGCTGGTACTAGTCACAAATAAAAACTTCATTATTTGAATTGATCATATCCCCCGAGGTTTGAATGTTAATGATCTATGATGATGTGTTTTATTCTTGTAATGTATAATAATATCCAAAACGTCCATTCATATACTAGGATTCGTGTAAAAGTAGGAAGCCATTGGCCGCGAACATAAACTTTATACGGAAAGCATGAAGTTTTCTTATCACTTGTGGATTTGTGTATATTGGAACCCATGAATTATTGAAGTGGTACACAGCGTTGCGTTATCCAAATGGAACACCTTTTGGAAATTTTTACGACGCACTAATCACGCAGCCACTCTATTCACTATGCAACTTGCATTCTCCTTCTTCTTTCTTTCATTGTTACTTCGGCCCGTACAGGACCATGGTCTCCGCTCCTACAATCTTCCTTTCTCTTCTATTGCTGGTCTTCCTTCTCCCTCTGAGGGTCCCCAGGTCTTCCTAAACATTCTCTATCCAGGTCTTCCTAAACATTCTCTATCCAGGTCTTCCTAGGTCTCCCTCTATTTCTTCTCCTCCTGAGTGACCTCATGCTTTCTCAGGTTATTAGGGCAACATGCCCCAGCCACTGAATCCTCCTTTTCCTGATGATGCCCACATAGTAAGGTTATCTATATAAATCTCTGAACTCTTCATTTCTTCTGATTCTCCATATCTCTCCTTCCTTCACCGAACCATAGATATTTCTTAGTATTTTAGGTCCCTTGTATTCATAAGACTTTAATCCATTTTGGTTAACACCCATGTTATACAATCGATCTTTTTACAGTGTGGTATACAGATAACTTCAGTTTCCTAGACAGCTTTCTTGATTTTAGTATACCATTCATCACAAAACTACTTTTATTTGCTGCTGTATTCTGGCTCTTACTTCTTCCTCTTGCCTATTTGACGATATTATCACTCCTAAGTATTTCAATTTATCCACATTCCATATTCCTAACCCTGCATTTTAAAAATATTTCTTTGTGTCTCACCTATTTGTCTTGTTTTCATAAGTTTAGTTTTTTCTTTATTTACTTCTAGACTCAATTTTGAAGCCCCTGTGTTGAACTCTTTTAAAGTTTCTAGAAGTATATTTTGGCGCTGTGCAAACATTACTACGTCATCAGCGTACGCTAGATGATGATATAGTCTATTGTAAATTATGTATCTGGTATTTAAGGAGGTTCAATAGGAAATGCGGTGATCAAATCCGCTAGAACAATATTTTAATATTCCACTCTCTGACTCCCGTAGTATATATTCAGATTTGGCATCGATTGTCAAAACGTGATTCGACTTGTTAGTATCTCGTGTGATATCTCGTGTCGCGAAATGTTATGCGAAGAAAATGTCTAAAATGGGAAATAAGAAGAAGAAAATGTTTTATTGGAAGGTAAAAATGGTGACTGGAAGGGATTATCTACAGAGGACGAAAGCTCAAGAGACGGGGAAAATATTCGAACTCAATAGCAAAAGTTGCTTCGATTAGCCTGCAAAAAATGAAAAATATGAAATTGAAATTAGTGCAACTGAAAATAAAAGAAATATGAAAAATTATAATTGGATGATCATGGTTTATTCGGTTTTTACCTTAACTTAAAATAAAAGTAATACAAACTATTTGATTGAAGGTGCCAAAGCGGCAATTTTACTACTTTTATTTCAAGTTAAATATGAAAATTTTCGAAAAAGCTGAAATTACGAACGACTATATGGTTACATTCACGAATTGGATTGGGAAAAAGTTAAAACTTATAATAAAAGAAAATTTTTGTAAATGATACATATTAGAAAAGTTAATATTATTAAAATTGTATTAATAAAACTAAAAAAGGATAAATTTGGTGTCAGACATTGAAAAACGATTCAATATTTATAAAAGAATTTTATAAAGTTTAATGGTGTTCCTGATATGTTATAAAGTATGTTCAGATTTTGTTTGATTGGTTTTTTTTTGGGGGGGGGGCTTTAGGGCTCGTCAACATCGAAGTCATTAGAGCCCATGCAAGTAGGGAAAAATGCAGTTTCGCACCATAGAGAAGAGTCGTAATGACTCTTCCCCGTGTGTGGGACTCGCCGAATATCTCGACCATACCCACTAAAAACCCTCCTGAAATCAACAAATATCGAAATAAAAAGATGAAAAAAAAAGAAAACAAGACAGAATACATTATTTCACAAAAAAGGAAAACAAATTTTAAATATTATATTTTCAAATTACAGAAACGAAGGATGAAAACAAAGAAGACAGTAAAGATGAAAAGGGAATGCAAATTTTAAACCCTCCCGAGAACTTGTGGGAGGAGCCCCGATCTACTCATAAAATTCAATAGTTTATTAACATTAACCGTTTCATTTCCGAGAATTGTTGGTAAATCTGCAGCCAGACCAATTCGTCTCCGTATACTTGAGTATCTTCTGCAATCAGTTAGTAGGTGACGCACTGTCAGAGAACAGCTACACTCCTCACAAACGGGTTCATCATCAAGTAGTAAGAGATACCTATGAGTGAGAGGACAATGTCCTATGCGCAGGCGGGTCAGCAAGACCTCGTCGCGCCGGGCTGACCTACAGGAACTGCTACATGACTTAACAGAAGATTTGATCAACAGATAACCTTTCAACAGCTAACCACTCATTGCTCCATTCACTCAGAATCCTCAACTTGATGGAATTTATGAGATCTCGTTTTGGAATCGTGGAGAAATCCAAGCGATTCCTGAGGCATGCCGTCTTTGCGGAATAGTCTGCTTCCTCATTTCCTCTGATACCCACGTGTCGGGAATCCAGCAAAACATTATGTTCTTTCCATCACTTTGCAGTGAGAAAAGTACATCCTGGATGTTCTGGATCAGCTTATCAGCCGGATACATGTTCTGGATTGCTTGGAGAACACTCAGCGAATCAGAACAAATCAGGAAATGTGATACGCCGGAGGTCTTTGTAGTTCGCAAGGCTCGCAATTTGGCGTAGCACTCAGCGGTGTAAACACTGTACAAGTCGCCTAGACGGTAGCCACTGGCCTCACAGGGAAATACCACGGAGCAGCCGACACCATCAGCTTGCTTCGACCCGTCGGTAAACACAGGGATACGTACCCGGTGTTTGTAGAGGTATAGGTGAAAATATACCCTCAACATCGGAGCTGGAGTGTTCTTCTTGTCATGATACAGAAGATCGAAAATAATCTTCGGCTTGTGCAAAGCCCAAGGGGGAGTCTTACTAAAACCTTGATGTAAGACATTAGGTGTGCGTATATTTAAGGTTTCCAAAATTTGTTTGGAGCGATATCCAAAAG
>NNCF01126228.1:478845-491965 GCA_002313205.1 Laupala kohalensis | reverse complement strand
TACTTATTCATTACATGGAGAATAGTCACATAAATTCTGAATATCAATTTTTAATTTTTAATGTAACATTGAATCAATTCTTTAATTTGTATCAAATTCTTTAATTTGCACACGACTCACTCTTCAGATGACTCAATTTGCAATCATCACTCTCTCTTCAGACTTCGTCGAGTCAACAACGGGCCACGTCTGTCATGAACATTTTGTGAAGCGTGTTATGCGAGAGGTAAAACTGTACATTTTCTTCAACCATGTGATGCGCCCATGTGGAACTGTCGTGTATATGGTTTTATTGTGATCATGGAAACAGTGTGATCATATAAACTTTAAATATTGTTGATGGATCCACACACCATCGCTGCATCCTGCATCTTCCAATGGTCTGGGACGCTGTATGCCAACTAAGCGTCGGCAAATTCTACAAGAACGTAACTATGAGCTCACATACCTTTCACTAGCCAGTGAAACTCTAACCAACAATATAATCTTTCAGGATCAATTTAACCTACCTTCATTGACGAATTCAATAAGATATAACTGACCCTTGTTGTACATAATCATGCATCCTTTATTTTTAAATTAATACTATGTGTTTAGCTGTAAGTTTTAGTATTAGATATTTTACGTGTATGTCCCTTGATTTCTTGTGTTTTTTAAGTTAGGTTTTTGATGGGATTATTTGGGAACGTGTTTTTGTGTCATTTCTTTGTAAACAATTAATATTTGTATGTCCATTCATTTATTGTTTGTTTTGATATAAAATCATGGTAATCCATGTGGTCCTCCTATTTAAAATCTTTTAATTATTAAAATCAAGATACCTTCCACTCCTATAGCTACCAGAGTGTTTTTGGGGTACGGCTCATGCTCCAACTTGTTTGACGTACAATTAATACAAATTTATTCACTTGTAAAATGAATAACAAACTTTTTTTACTTGTACAAGGAAGTAAAGGATTTCTTTTACCGGGCTTCTATGGTTACTTTTTGTTTTTATTATACTAAAATGTTTTTCGTTATAGTGATATTCTTATTTCTGGTACAATGAATACCGATTAAATCTACTCTATTATGGGTTTGAAGGAACAACTAACTCAAATGCAATTGGTGCTCGTACTGAAGCATGAATATGTGATACTATTAATTCGCTGTTTCAATTTATCTTGAATGTCACAAATCTGTATTGACAAGAATTTGATCAGATCTTGCGATAAACTTGAAACCCTTCTGGTAAAACAAATTTTTTTGAGTGTTGTATAATAATACGATTATCGGTAATATTTTTTCCGCCTATATGTATGATACGAGTAAACTGATCATTTCCGTTTTTGTCACTTTACAAATTATTCACTGGAATACCTAATCGCAACATATCGTGAAATAACAGTCAATAACTCTCTTTTTACGCAGCTTCCGTCAGGTAAAATGTATAAATACTTATATATACACATCCAGGCAATATGTTATACCTAGCGATTAATTTCATAACATGATCTAACATGATAATTACATAAATGAAATACCCACGCATTCAGTACTGTGCAAGGAATTAAGGTAAATTTTATGCACAACATGAAGATTTTCATAACATATGACATAGTTATGTCATGTTTTAATTTATGTAATTTACAATGCGACATTCGTAATATTACATTTTGTAACATTATTCACAACAGAAGCACTGCTATACTGTTGGTGCTTTGTATGTATATCGATCAGGCCAGCTATGAACCACGAAAGACGAGTACCAGTAAGGTTCAGTTATTGATTTGAGGAACAGCGTCTAGATATGATCCAGACCACTGTATCCGAGCATTACAATTGTTAGTCGCAGAGGTACATCCCAGCTAATTAAACTGGAACATGGATACAAAGAGTCACAAATTTTATCCTACCCCGCCCGGGTATCGAACCCGGGATGACTTGGTGACGAGCAATCGTACTGACACCGTGGCCACGTCGGGGGTGGGTATTGTTATTTTCTTTGTAGTATTTGTGAATGGGAAACGTAACATGCTTTTGAAGTTTATCTACATTGAGCGATAGGAGGCAGGAGGAGGGTGGTGAGGCTTTTCTTAGAAGATGGGCCGGTAAGCTGGTTTAGCCAACAACTTGACTCACATGGAGATGTTTGTAGGAGTAGTTTTTAATGATTCGAGGTATTGATACTAGGAGCAGTGGGAATTGGATAGGAGGAGGGTTCACTTTTCTGTAGTCACAGCTATACGAACTGGGGTATTAATGTGAAAAGCTACAATTTTTTCTGACCCCGCCGGGAATTGAATCTGAAGTGGTGAGCGAGCACTATTACCCCATAGTCACCGAAGGGGCTGGGTACTTTATTGAGCGCTCACTGGAAATTATTTTCTCCTTTTCGTGCAATTATATTTCGGTTATTATACTTCTTACTTATGTTTTGTTCTTTCATATTCGAGGAATAATTATCTTTTCTTAATCGTGTATATAGGAATTTTCTTCTTCTCCTGTGTCACTTGACGCTATGGAAAGTTCTAGTTTTTAGTAGAGAAGAAAATATTGGGTTTCATACAAACAATAGAAATGGTTGCTGAATGGTAATGTCACTATCCGCTAATGCCCTGAGCTGCTCCCAGACGGCTTTCATTGCTCTGCTTCACCACCTGCTGCGCTATCTTATTCCATTCCCTTCGTCCTCTACTCTACTCTTTCTCCTCCTCCTCCATCTGCCATTGGGTGACGTTTCCTGTGCCAATTGCCATGTCGTCTGATGTTGTGAGACTGCTCTTCGTACCGGAGGCGGAGCTGATTGCCAGTCAGTATTGCTTGCTTTGACGTCGCTCGTGGGTCCTGACAGCCTCCATCTCGGAAGGCCGTTCAGTTTCATTGCTGGTTGATTGGCTTTGTTCTGTCTCTCTCTCTCTCTCTTACATAGACTGCAATCGACAAGAAGCTTCAGCCATTTCTAGATTCTGCGCTATAGAATTAGAATAGTCGCATGCTTGAGTTTTTGAAACTCATATATAGAATAACCAAAACTGTTGAGTGATATATTAATACCATCTGTCAAGACAAAATCTCCTGGGTAAGGTAAGAAACATTCTGATTTATTTTTAAATGAAAGTAATGTCCGAAACTTCCATCACCTTTTCATTTCAATAATACGCCAACTATGTGGAACAAGGGTAGTGCAAAATATTCTGGCATAAATATCGAGAAGCTTGTAATGGATTGTTATACTATCAATAATCTTCTCCCAGAGTTTTGTGTATGTTATGGAATACATTTTGCACTTAAAGAAGCTCATTCATTATTAGAATCAAAGAGTTTAAAACGAGGTAGTAACTACTTATTTAATGATAATTACTTTTGTAGGAAATACTCATTTATGAAAATTATCACATTTGTATGTTGTAAATACAATTGTTAAATGTATTATTGGTTTAAAAAAATAATACTTTGGTAATTATTAATCAATTTTTAGTTAAAAGCGAGCAATATTTATAAGAACATTACCCATGTTATCCTCGGATATGTATTTGTATAGTTTTTAAATTCTAGAGCTTAAATTAAGCATTTTTTGAAAGCCATATCTCTTCTTTGACAAAAATTTACTAAATTTTATGTTAAGCAAAAATAAATCTGGATTATTTGTAGCATATTTCTCTTTCAAAAAAATTCATAAATCTCTACAATTCTAATCTTCTTGTCTTGGAGTGTGTTAATTACATGCAAAAAGTATAATTAGAAATGAATGCAGTAAAACATTTGAAGTGTTGATGCCGATTTCAATTGAATAACAATTTCTCTGAATTTAAGGTGTTCTCTATCGCATTGGATTAATTCGCGTTCAGTGAAAGTTGTGTGACAGTAGTTTAACAAAAATGTATAGTTTGAAACGTTGAATATTGAATGAAATGATTGTTCTTTAACTTTTGAAGAAAACATCCTATTTTAAAGAAAAACAAGTAGTCTGTTGTAAGAGGATCATGAGTAAAATACCTACAAGAAAATAATAATGCGCTTTCAAAACTGTATCTACTATTGAATAAATAAACTAAACAATAATACATCGACAATTGTGATAATCTACGTGTGAAATGCAAACCTTGAGCTACGTAGAACGTCATCTAAATAAAAATACCGTGCTTTTGCTAGATTGGAATTTGAAGGACACAAACTATAAATTTAAGTACTATATCTATCAGTAGGTAGTAGCTAGTCTTTCAAATATATTAAATAAACATCATTTTAATATTATTTTTCACCCTTTAACTGTTTACCGTTTATACCTTGGATTCAGTCTCCTCACTACTGAATATAACTTCCTTCAACCATTCTTCTATTTGAGTTTACTGGATGTGACTAGGTTGAAGTTGAGATTTTCACTATTACGTATGCATAATTATATTAATGTCATCAACAATTTACTCATTAGTATTCGATTAGCTAATGAATTTTAATAAACTCTAAGAACAAATGTAAACTATGAAAACGCAGAAATAAACGAGGCTTGTGTGGATTCAAGTTTAACACATTTTTTTAATTATAAGATTTGGAATATCAGTTTACGGAAAATAGATGTATGGAATCGCCTTCTAAAACATTTGAAGGAACGTAGCTAACACTCGTTTTTTCCCTTCATATTTGCGATTAATTGGATCGTTTCTTAATAGAATTAGAGTGATTTGCTTCAATGCGATTGTCGTTTTTCTGTCTCCTCATTTAGACCTTAAAGTGTAATTTACTGAGAAATCTGCATTCCTGCTTACGTATCGAAGAAAATGCCTAAGCACAAGAAGGTAGTATTCATTTTGATGGCATAATTTACGAAATACAGTCTCGCGAGATATTTTAAAAATAGCAACATAAGCAGGAAGAAAATGTTACGGCAAGTTAGTCGCTATGGACCATGCTCCTCCTTGAATGTCGTAATCTTCTTCTTTACCTGAGTTGTTTTTTGCCGCTCTGTTGGTCATCCGCGCCCTCCAATGAAGCCCTTTTCTCTGGCAGTGTGGAGGGTGAAAAGGTTTGAGAAGACTATGTCCGTTCGGGTCTCGTGTGATGGTGGTGGAGGATCGGGCTTGTTATGCGTCAATTCGCATGTCGGAGCGCTGCGCCTGTGACTGACACTGGAGTGAGGAGGACGACCGAGCAGCCTGTTCGCACATCGGTCGCTCCGTCGGACGCCCGCTGGGACGCGCTCTGCTCGCCGTGTCCTATGAATCCCAATTAAATGGGTAAAAATCGATTTGGTAATTAGAACATTCGGTTTGGAATCCCGGAGGTTTTGCGAGAAATAATTCGCAGCGCCACATGACTCATCTCCAATCTGGATTAAACTCATAAAGATGGAGCTAACAGAATAATGCAATAAACACTTAACCCTCCAATATATGCCACTGGTGTACGCACCAGCTGTTTCGTATTTTATTTTGGTATTCACGAATCTGGTTGGTAGGTGTTATATTCTCGGCATACGAATGAGCCTTTTTCTTGTAATGTAAATGGCTTTCATGAACTAGTACAATTGAGAATCGTGGAGTCATTGTGTGATACTTCAAGTATACGACATACATTTGAGAATTTCTACTGGTAAAACCAGCCTGGTTTGCCGAGAAAATAAGATTCTTAACTTTCCTGGTATGTCCTTTTACCTATACACCTTATTAATTGGTCACCAAAATCATTAGATTTGAAATTGATACCAATTACAACTGGAAACATCTGTAACACGGACTACAAGGTATTAGGCCTAGAAAGATACGTATATGTAGTACGAATACAAGGTATTATTAAAAGAAAATATACATTCAATTTATTGTTTTAGAATATAGCTTTATTGTAGTAATCCTTTAAGATTAATTATAACTCTACCGTTTTTTAAATTTATAGAATGATGTCTTGCAGAGATTGTTCTATGTTAATTTCTTTTTCTATTCTAATTTCTCTTATATAATCATTTATTTTTATACACTCCGAATAAAAAGTTATGTTCCACATTTAACTGTAGGGAGTGGAGTTCATCGCGAATTTTCTTTTGGATGCTGGCGGACGCTCAGGTGCAAGTTGCGGTCCACACCTCTTCGATTCCATGTTCTAACATTTTGACACATGCGTTCGCCAGCATGGCGGCACGACACCGTACCATAATTAACCCTGTTTGGTCGTGTATTCCAGTAAATTTTGTTTTTAGAACGTGAAAATTGAATCGTTTTGTATTGTGACACCCTCTACCAGGCTTTTAAAAATGATCCTAGCACAACTTGGTTCAGCGTATTCTATGATGATGGCTGTACTTACGGTCAAATCTTCCCATTATTGGATTTGAGTTTCGGTTATGTGATTATCCATATTTGATGTGGACTCTCTATCAGTCTTCTCAGTTTATCTTCCAACCTAGTGGTTTCATAGAGTAACAATCCTCACCATCAGAGGCACCACTGTAAAAATCGTATCGTTGGTGGTACGTTTGCAACTTGGTTTCATCTTTTTCATATTAATTTCAAGCATAAGTGCTCATAAAGTCCTGGTGTTAAGCGTATCACGGTAATGGTGTGCTTAGGTTTCATAGATCGCAACATCATATTTGTTACCGAACTTCTCATCAATATGTTATCTAATTTGATCAATTCTTTCTTCTATGAGAAATATGCTACAAAAAAATAAATTCAGTTACATTATGTCTTTTGAAAGCTTACTAAGCGTGTACCCTAGGCCAGATGAAGTATCTTACTCTGGTTAAACTTTCAGAAAGCTCACACCATAATATGAAAAGTCGCATTCGTAACGTCACATATGTAACACACTTTTCTTGACAAAGAAGTATTTAAAATTTATACAAAAAATTCAAGAGATTGTAAATAAATATCAGCTTACTGTAACGAAACTTTATTCATGACAATATTCAATATGAGATATAATTTGAACTTGTTCATATTTTTCTTTCGTATGACACAAACAAAGAAAATGTTAAAATATGGACTTGTTTACTAACAAATTCCATTAAAATGCAGTTTAAGTATGTTAAATGTTAAAGCTTTTTCTCCTTAATTATTTACTGCTGATAATTAATCAATATTACGATCGACCTTTGAAGTATACTCGTTTATTGTATAGGGTTCTCAAATACGGCGTTTCAATCTGTGTTTAGGTTATCTTTAGGTGTTAATAATAAATGAACAAAATACTTAAACATAACTACTGTTAATTCAAGAAGTAATGTTTTACAATAAATATTCTTCATTCTCATTTTTTTAAAATTCTTTCTTCATTACTTGGTCTGTTTACGGTAATTACATTGTTTTCGACTATACCATTGTCGTAAGGACGGGTTTGATGCGCGCGTCAAGTGACAACTGTACTGTTCTTATTCATGTGCTACAAAGATCAGCAAAAGACCGCATATAAGAGCAAAGCCCTGATAAATTACGATCTATACACTGTCTTACCTTACCTTCATTGACTCTGCAAGACGACTCTGACCAGTGTATCCGTTGAACATTCCCCGCCTTATAGTACACCTGTACAGCCCACAGCACATTTTAGGGCCTTTATAAGGCGCACGGGCCTTAAGCCCCGCCACATGTATATTTAATGTTATAATAAAGCCCTTTTGAAATTGAAATTGAAGTACACCTGCTATGGAAATTTCCGATGCGTGCCGACTAGCCTGGACTCGCGATGTCTGCTGCATGAAACTGTGTTCACTAAACCGGACTAATTAATCACTATAATGACCATTCAAGGTGACTTGTTTATTCTATAAGATGTACGTTTCAGCCTGCTAAGCCGTCCTTAGGTGTTAATAATGAAAAAAAAGACATTTTTTATAGATATCAAATGATACTGAAGACCGATTTTTTGTGCAAAACTTCAAAACCTGACGCGAAGTCATAGGAGCTCAAATTGTTGAAAATTAAAGAAAAATGATGCCATTATTTTAAAGGTAGAATTGGTTGACTCAGCTGCTTCATTTTTTCTATTGCTTTTAAGAAAGGAAAGTAAATGAGGAGATATTAAATTTATTTTATAAAATGAGGGAAAATAAAATAAATTGACACTCACTCGAAGATTGGCTGTGGTGGACACCTTTGTGCTGTGGTGGACAAAAACGGCCGACAGTCCTGGAGAGAGTATTAAAGAACACTGGATCTTTATATTATAAATTCATATGCACTGCTTGGATCACATTTAAACATAGAGATATTTGCCTCGTTGAGTATTTGTTGTCTTTGTTTTTGATTCGATAACACCCTGATTCGCGCACATTTGCAATTGTAAAGCAGTGAAGTTAGCATTTTGAAACGTTTCAAAGATAAGGCTAACAATAGATGTCGGACACGAAAATTGTTGGTATAAACAACTAACTGGACCTTTGAAGGGAATACTCTCATAATTTTTTCATAAAACATTAATTTTAATTATTATTCAAACACTGAGCAGATTGCTTTCTACGTTCATCCATAAACAATAACTGTTACGTCCTGGGAAGGAACGTTTTACACTCAAGAATATTTGACATAGCTTAAAAATTGACTCCTAAAAAGGAGGAATAGAGCGTACCTCAACTTATATTAACATGTTTGAAAATGAATAGAATATGTTTAACAAATATCTTAAAGGAAGAAAATTACAATTTCTCAATTCACGCCATCAAAGTTGAAATCAAATCTACATCACCCCTTTTTCTCAAAACATTAAAATCATCACTGATGGTAAATTCGTAACTACATGCAGTACTTGGGTGAATTGTTTAATTCAAATTACATTATTCTCAGTAATAAACATACGAATAAAGGTTACTATTCTGAGTTCATTTTTATCAAGGTGATTCTCAATCTTTTGTTATGTTTTAAAGAATTTTATAAATTATAGACCTAAACGCGCAAATAAAAAAAAACAGCACACACAATCTTTATTTTATTGTTTTTATTTTGAAAGTAATTTAGAAAATAAAATATATCAAATTTGTAAAATAATAATGATAATAACGTTATTATTTTTCATTTTTTCTACAAAAAATAATTGAACGTCAAATTTGGTACTATAATTTTAAAGAGCCGAGTATTTCCCATTAGATCCGCAATAAGTTTTTGAATTAGTTGCTTCATATCAGCAATTGCTCTTGTAACAAACCCCACCCACATGGCATTCAATCTTCAAAAACCCGGAAATCGGTATCTACTATCAGTTTCTACATGCAATAGACAGGAGTTTGAACCTTCAATTGAATTTTTAAAATAAAAGACAGCAAATTATACATCAAATTTTGCCTTATTTAATTCTTCGTTATAAGATATGAGTCAAACATCGTTTACTTGTTTCGTCAACAACCAGGCTAAAATTGCGACGGACCGGGATTCGAACCCGGGACCTCCTGCTCTGGCCGCTGGTGTGCTGTCTACTGCACCACCCGCCTCGACTCCCAAGTCCTCACCAAGTCCACTCCGAAGTTGTGTTAAATTGGCATCCGACGAGTAGGTACGCGGAAACCGGATTTAAGTGCTACCAGCATTGGAGTCGTCTGTGGTCACTTATCCCCTGAAGAAGGATGTGACCCAGGTTCACCGGAACAGGTCGGGTGCAAGTTGCGTGAGGATTCTAAAAATAAATTTGCATAGCAATAAAAGAAATGGTGACCTTTCTTAGCGTCCGGTTTGCGTCTGACAGTCAAAATTTTGGAGCTACCAAGTGAGGGCTAGTGTAGGTGTTACCACAAATAATTTCAAGAGTGTGTTATCTCAAGAAATTGCTTTTAGCATAAGTTAGTACAAAATGAATAACAATCGTGGTGTTACAGACGTAGTCTGAATTAACTAAGCGACATCTAACAGAGGTAAAGTGAAACGTGTATATATACTGCAAATTTTCAACATGGGAATACTCCCAGAATAATAAACCTTTTCAATAGAATTAGAAATTATCATTTTCCAAGTATAAGGTGGCAAGTATTTGTTACATGCTGTCCCAAACTTGCTACCTGATAGATATTGACATCAGTATATCGCAAGTATACGTGATCTCAACACTCATGAAGACTTTCTGTGATGCAAATTATTGTAAAAGTATTTGATTCATTTGAATCTAACAACATAATTACGGTAAAAACTTAGTAAGTTATTTGAAAAATAAATTCAAAAATACTCGGGTAAAGTGTAGGGAATCGATATTGGGAATCAATGTAGCGACTCCAACTCGAATGTTTCAGATTACTTTCCCGGACACTATCAACTTTATACAATATACGTACTATGCTGTATGCTACATTAAAAAACATAACAAAAATGAATTGGAGAAATTACTTTTCGCAATGCAGCTATTTTTTAAATTAGTGGAAATGTATCACTACAGTTAAATCGCTATAATTAACTACAATTTCGAATACTTCACATCACAGAAGATAAATTAATGAATAGAAGCGATACAGCTTCATAATACAAATTCGGAACAATTCATCACACAAAACATCCATAAATCATCAATGTTATACTCTAACCTGTTAATAATTTATTTCTTGAATTTTATTTCGCTTTGAAATCTCTTAATAAACAGTAGACTACTTATAATTATGTAGAATGCCTCAAATGAAAGGATGCAGATTGGATTTACAGAACATAAATATAGTTACATTTATGCAAGAACAACTAAAATAATATGAGAAGTAGCCAAAATAACATTTGTTTTATTTGCATTCTATGCTTTTTATTATATCTTTGTATAGAAATACATTTTGTATAAATCTTTAACAAAATTGATCGCTACATGCTGACCAGATTTCATTTTAACAATTGACATTACACAACTACTAAACATGAAATGTAATTTCATTTAACGTTGTTTTCACTGACAAACTTATATGAAAGTGGAGAGTGTTTTCTTCGCTTAAATACTCCCGAAATACGGTTCTACATTTGTAAATAGAACTGTTAATCGTTTCAGTTAAATAATATATTTTTAATAATTACATCAATACGTATTTAATTTATAATATAATAAATTCAGAGGTAAGTGAAACACATAATTTTTCTAAATTAGTTTATATTTTTTCTTCAGTAAGTCATAATTAAGTTTTACGTTACAGTCAGTTTGTAATGACTAGAATATTATTCAATTACTCATTATTGAATAATTGTCAAATATCAAACCTCTCTACATACTTGTAAACAAAAATATAATACACAAAATAACATCATGGTAATTATAAGTAACGATTGAACATATTATGTGATAAATGGTAAAACATAACATTTCAAGGTTTCACACAGGAAATCCATGGATCTCTCAAAAATTTAAAGCCTCATACATTACTTGTTCTCCATAGATAAATTCTTTTTAATTCACAAATATTTCTAAACATTACAGAATTTACATAGAAAATATCTTATGGTTCCCTCTTTTTTATTACTGAAAGAGGCAGATAAAAAATGTGGATCACTGAGAAAAATGAGTCATTAATCACTCTTCGTCTGTTTCTTCCAACAGGTGATCCTGGCACTATAAATCAAAGAATTAAAAAAATAAGAATCGGGAAAATATAATTGTTGATTCATGTCTTTTGATTTAGAGAAATTGGATGCTTAAAAAACGAGACGTCTATCAATCAATATTCATAAATAATGCAAATAGAAATACCGATACTTTTTGCTACACCAGGTTTTAAAACAACCTACCTCAAATAAAACTTCTTCGTCGTCGTCAGTCATTACAATCAATACTTCAAGAATCTAAAGGAACAAAATTCTTACAGCATACGCTGCAGTTTGAAGAAGTAATTTGTATGTGTATGACTACTAGAAAATAAAAGTTGTTTTGTTAGTAACGAGAGACTGTTATTTACTACATAACAATTGGTGACGAGGAAAACAAGCAACATGTCCGAAGTGGAAAAATTGATGCAAGCTCTCGTAGCCATGCAACAACAACAGCGGGCGAAGCAGGAGCGACGATACCAAGAACAGCAGCTACTCCAGCAACAAATCTGAAAGTGCCGAAGACGGTAGCAGCTGTGAGTACTAAGGCGCCGCTGCCATCACCGCCACCCCCCGCTCCGCTTTTCGAGTTTCGAGTGGATCACGAAGTGGGATGAGTATACCACTAGATTAGAACAACACTTCAAATGTTATAATGTCGTGCAGGACAGTTCGAAGCGCGCTATGTTCTTAAGCACAACAGGAAGTCATGTATATCAAGTCCTCAGAACAATTTGTAAGGAACAAAATTATTCAGAATTAAGTTACTGCATATCGATAGATAGGTTAAGGCAACATTTTAATGCACAACCTCATGTCGCAGCAAGGTTTAAATTTTTTCCTGCATGAAGAATCCTAACCAGTCTTACCAAACTTGTATTATGGAATAGCGAAAAGTAGCTGGGGGAAGTGATTTTACGTGTGCAAACAGCGAGTGCACTACATCGTATGCGGACTCGTTAAAGGGATATGATTATCAGGCCAGATTTTAAAGCCCGTGTTAAAGCACTGAAGCAAAAAATCCTTCGCTGGAGGAAGTCATCCGCATCGCGGAAACTTATGAGGTCACACAAACTACATTTGCTCAACTGGAAGAGACGCAACCCAACGCCAACTACGCAGCGCAAATCAGGTGAAGCAGACACACACAGACACAATCATCGTTTTCGGTCCCCTAAACATAGTTCAATTTCTAGTACCAAGAATGATAAAAAAGAGGACCCCAAATGCGTATTGTCGATTTTGTTCATAAGACTTGACATACAGCAATGTCGTTGGCGTTCAGCAACCTGTTTTGGGTGTTGTAAACGGGGGCACATTCGCGAAGTGTGTAAGAAAGTCATTAAGTTCACTAGCCGAATTAGACGGAGGTTGACAAGATCGCTAGAATCAAAACAAGGAAAAGTTCTGACTCAGAATCAAGCAGTAGTATTTCACAGGTAAACGCGGTGATCACAGCGAATTACAGGAAGAAAATCATGATCACGTTACAGGTGGCACAAAGACCTTTTGGTGGATTCTAGAGCCACAGTATCATTGATCAACTTGTCTATTTATGAGGTAATTGGATCCCCGCAGTGTTAGTACAGCGCAAGGAAACTACCCTCTTTTGATAACAAATGCATTTATGTTAAGGAAATGGTCAGTAAAATACAGAGGGAGAGAGCACAGAC
>NNCF01126228.1:293124-469448 GCA_002313205.1 Laupala kohalensis | reverse complement strand
TATATATATATATATATATATATATATATATATATATATATATATATATATATATATATATATATATATATATATATATCTTCTTCAAGTAATATCTTTTCATCCCCTACATAAACTTTTCCATTTTCATAAATTGGACGCTTTGTTCGAAGGAGTTAATTGAAAGAGCGCAAGCATTTCATAATGGACGTGAAAAATGTTTTTTTTTCATTTCACAAATTCATGATAAAATAAACAATATTCCAAAAATGTATCCAAATTTGTGAGATGAATCGTCTGTTATATCTTGTTCAGTTTATTTATATGAAATTCACTATATCAGATGCTCGTGACGACAAATATATTTTTTTCGGAATCTCCCTGCGCACGGGATTACGTATTCTGTGAAACATATCATACGGTATTAAATGAAATAATTAACGGATAGGAATAATAATGATTCACTCGACTACACATGAAAGCAAAAGGCACACATACATTGCAAGCTATTCTTATACCAATAGATATTGGTGGATCTAGACCGTTATCAAGAGGGGGGGGCTAAATTTCATAAATATTATAAACATTATTAGAAATATTATTGTAAAGATTATTATTAATATTATACAGATATTTTATTTTAATAATACATCAATTCATCAAATAACAATAATTAACAATTCATTAAATAGTGACCAAATATATTAACTGTTTAAAATGGCAAATACATGTTAAAGAAATAAAATACATTTTATCAATTGCAATATAATCTGTTGAAAGTTTAGGTCCAATGGGGGGGGGGCTTATAGCCTCCATAACCTCCCCTCGTAGATCCGCCACTGCCAACAGATTAAACCCTGCAAGTAGGTACATGAATGTGAGGACGTATTGTGTCTTTTTGTGGGCTTCTTAATTTTTGGGGCAAATTATCTCATTATACATGTGAAATAAAAAATTAATAGAACTATATGTTACTCCACAGCTTTCATTCCCGGAGGGTTGGTTATTTTTCAATCAAAACCTGTTATAATATTCCCTAAACCTGTCGTTAATAGACTTAATTAAAAATAATAATTCGTTAATGTAATACGTGATATTTTAAAGAAAGTAAGGTTTCTTCCCATCGCGGTTTGATGTATAGGATACTAGCTGAACTACTCGGCGTTGCCCAGAATTTGAAAAGAAACAATGAAATCATTACTGCACTTTCAAAATTTTAAAATAATTCACAAATAAAACAAAAAAGAATATTTATTTGCATTGTTAAACAAACAATATCTGGGTGCCCGAATTTCGCACGGATGGCCTATGAAATGGTTATATGGTTTTCGATCAATCGTGAAAAACGTTTAATATAGTACCGATGTATGATCACGATCTTGACAAAATGCATTCAAAAATTAATTTTCGTAAAGGGATTCAAACCATGGTTTACGTACTCAATGCATTATCCGTTACACTGCTGCGTAACGATAAGTATGACGCATGAAACTCCACACGTAACTATTTTGCTAATTTGGTAACTGCACAGTTATAGTTGCCCATATAGTTTTATTTCGTGTCCGGTTTCTTATTTTAAATTAATTCTTAAGTTTAATGGAATTGACGCACTGTATTTGCGCGGTAGAAAACACACAGAGAGTAAATAGAAGATAAACATTTGTCTTTCATTTTGCTTGTAACTATTAGCAAACATTCTATTTGTAAAGAACTGAAAATTATCTATTTATAGAAATTCAAAATATACCTCTCTTCTGATATTAGGCATTACTGTTAGACATACATATGTATTCATTTATGAATACATATAAGAAGCGTTGCTGACTACTCGGTGACTTTCGTGAGCGAGTATTCGTCGTTCCTGCGATAGCGATGACAGTAAACAGTTCAAAGAAGGTATTTTGCCTCTGATTTGTAATCATTTATTCTTCACGTCTGTACTTTGAAATTATTTGTAGATACAAGGAACCTCCGAAAAAATAAATCGAGTCTCTTCAGGTCTTAACGATTAAGGGGTGTATGTGATCGATTTTTGTTTATTCTATAACACTCGAAAGAATTAACGTACTCGAGCCATACTTGAGAATTGGGTTTGAATACAGACCCATTTCTGGAGAACACATTAAGACTTTTTTAACTTCCCTCGTTTCACACCCGGTTTCTGCATATTGATAAAATTGAACAAATGTTAATATAAACATTTCAATTAAAGATCTGCGTACACATTGCTTAACACCATTTTCGTACAACTCGACGTAATATTTTCGAAACACAACGAGAAATACGATCACAAGAAAGGTTGTACTTGCCAACTATATGTAAGTTAATTGTTACAATGTGAGCAATAAAAATGATTTAACTAATATTGTGATATATTAGCACGCAACAGAACACAAACAACTCACTTTCATATTCTCCGTAGGAAACATTCTGCACACTCATGCCATTCGCGCAAGTGTATATACTTTACGCACAAAACCCGAATTCGGTCATTGCATGAAAAAAGCAACAACAAAAACTAGTTTAGCCAGATGCATATTTGCGAGAACCTGTTTGGAGCGTTTTCAAAACCACCAATACTAGTTTTCAGTGTTTTCAAAATGACCAATACTAGTTTTGGATGTTTACGTATTGCAAGATCCATACTACTCGTAGTTCTGACAAAAGAGAACTAATTCTGTCCTTACAAACATTAAATTTTATGCTCGAAGTCAATTTTTTACTATTGTTTAGTAAGGATGAAATGTTATTTTCATATAAGAGCCATAAGGGAAAATGGTAATTACGCGCATTGGTTGATTTTATGTCGGATTGGCAGAAAATTATTCATTCTGAGTATAATATAGGCTTTTGTTTAACTTGTTACTTTAAACACGTTGTCTGAGTAGATATATCTTGTCAAGTTCTGTGCCTTTTATTAAAGACAACCCCTTATTAACACTGACTTTTCACTACACTTTCAAGAAAATTCTGAGATCCGAATCACGGTTGTTCATTATTTACATTAACGTTGATGTTTCGGGTCCAGGTTTTGACCCTTCATCAGAACGTAAAAACTAGAAGGTAAATACATAACCAGTTATACATAAGTATGTATGAATGAATCCCATCCATAGATTATCCATGCATAGCATTTTTTGTTAACTTTTAGGTAACAATATTGTAGTCTATTGGACTTAGTCAATGTTTTCTCTAATTTAACCATTACGTTATATTGTTCGTTGTAAATAGATAAAGAAAAGTTCAACAGTACGAGTGGTGTCAACTCCCCTACTGTTCAAGCGTAGTGTGTTGTCAACTGAGTTCCAAGGAGGAGTCTACGGGTTATACGGAATGTAGAGGGGGGTGGAAGAAGTACTTACAGGAGGGGAGGAGGAGTTCTACTAGATATTGGGAGCATGTGGCAAAGGAGTGAGAAGGTGGACAAGGCGGAAAGTGGGTGTGGGGTAAAGTTTGCTATCTTAGGTGGAGGAGAGGGGGAGGGTAAGGGTGGGGGATGTATACTATCATATTCTTACCAGCTGATTACCCGGCGTTGCCCGGAAATGTTTTTACTTTTTTGACCAATTAACCCACTCGCAGGTCGAATTTTCGCTTCCGAGGCAAGACACAACGGCGCCATTGCTGCTGCCCTTTTTCAATAAAACGTTCCTTTCTTTTCCAGCATTTTTTAAATAACAGCCTATGTTCATCCTGGGCATCTTAACTATATCCTTGCCAAATTTAATCACGATCGTTTCATAGGTTTAATCGTGATTAAGTAACAAACAGACAGACACGCTTTCGCGTTACCCATTTATATATTAGTATATATGGATGATGGGAGTACTGTATTCATACTAGCTATGTTGTAGTGAAGTGAAAAGGTTGTAATGTAAGCTATTTTTATATTTATGGATTATTAATATTATGTAGAATAAAATTGTCTTCATATGTAAACAGATTAGACTCAATTTGATTATTCATATTTGGGGGTATTTTGATATGTTAAGAATCAGAGGCTATCCTTCTGAAATATGTTTCTTCTCTGTGAAGGATTTTTGCACTTCCATTTTATGTTTGTGGGCATGACAATGTTCAGAAATTCCACTTGTGGCTTGATTCATTTATCTTTTTTTCATTCTAAGGTGTTCTTGGTGTCTCGTTTTAAGAAATATTACTATTTTCTAATTTCTTCAATTTGATTTTATGGGATTGGGTAAAGGAATATTGATTTCAAACTCTATATATAGGTTTTAAATTATGTAGTTGACAAATTCTTTCATTGTTCATGTGTGACATGGAAATAACATGATATTTTAGTTAATTCAGAGGACCTAGAAATGATTTTGTTCTTAATTGAAGCCAACTTCTGTTTAATAATTTAAATGAGAAATTTGGATTGATATACATAATTTNAATTTGGATTCATATACATAATTTTTTTTAAAATTTTGTTAATGTTTTCATTTATATACTCTTGATCTGAAACTATTAGCATTCTTTGAACCATACTTTTTATAATTCCACCTTTTGCATGTCTACACGAAAAAAAATACCTGAGCTGGGGTAGCTGATGTATTGGCTGCCAGCCGGACAGGCAACACATGAGCTCGCAGTGCTAACATCCGTCTGCTATGACGTGAAGTTTCATCATTCTGTACAACAGCGTGCAGCATTAGCTCTCACAGCTTAAGTAGCTAATCTACAAGATAAGAAAAGGGGACCTTTAGTAGAGGATGTTCCCTACTAAAGTAAAAATGTAATATTGATTCGAGTGAGTCGATGTCGACTCAATTGCATGCTTTCTTCTCTGTACGATTTTCTTGACGATATTCATTTTTATTACAACTCCGTGGTCTTACTTTCATTCATCGCAGACGTACAGCAAACATTCTTTTTTTCGACTTTCTTCTTGAGTATCCGACAGCTCAAGTATTCGATCCAGGGTCCAGAAGGCGCGAACGCTACCACTGAGCTACTGCAGTATAATGTTTAAATATCTTGTGTTACGATGTCTAAGAGTTGGCACCACAGTATTGGTTCCATGAATAATAAATACGTAAAATAGTAATCATCCCTAAAATCTTGAAAAGTATATCTTTAAATACCCAGAAAATAGTTTTTATGTATTAAAACGTTTATTTATTTTAAATACACGTGAAATTTACTCTTATTATATTAATACATTCGAAAATATCATTATTTAAAATAATAATTAGGTATTCGCCAACATTAACCTTCAGAAATTCAAAATATCATCAGTGTACGGATGCTCGACGTCAAGGAATCACTGTAAATATTCGTCGTCTAGACTTCAAATTTCGGGCTACGCAACGTCGGAATGGCGTCGTATAGTCGTTGTAATGAATTTTGTTGTTGAAGTAAACAACAATTCATAGTTGCGAAAGCCATGGTCGATTTCACTCCGTAAAATCTCTCAGGCCGCCTCAGTCATAAGTCAACGAACAGCATAGAAGGCAGCGCAGCCGAGTGTCATTTAGCAGCAACTACGAACGAGATCAGCGGCGAGGAACAAACGACAGTTCTTGTAGCTATATCAGATTTTTGAGAGGGACTGAGCTGTTGCGCGCAAAACTTATAAGCTATAGCTGTTGATGTAACTTTCTTCCTCCAAGACAAAACAGCGTTAGCTTCCACAGTGATAGAAAATTGGTCTCGTTCAGAAGAAATCTCTTTTAGGACAGCTACAGCATAAGCTGTCGCTGCTAATGGTGCTGTCTGTCCGCTAGACAACCAACGCGTGAGCTATCGCAGCTAACTTTAGGTTGAGCTATCCAACTTTTTTTTTTCGTGTAGGGTGATTGGAGTAGTATTTGAGTGTTCTTCCCGAGTCAGTGGGTTTACGAAACCAATTGGTTTTAATTTTATTATCTTGTCTTATGATGGTCATGTCGAGAAATTTTATTTGAGAATTCATTTGTATCTCAAGAGTAAACTGTACTTGAAGGTTATATGAATTAAATTGTCTAGTTTAATTGCATTGATATTTTTAGAGTGTAATTGTTTTCAAATTCTAATATTGGGGACATGGTACCATTAAGAAAATTTTAAAGAAAGTAGAGAGGTACATTTATAGTAGAGATCACTACTGGCATCGGGTGTTCTGGTTTATGCAATTTAATTAATCCATTGGCACAATGTATTGTACCACAGTTTAGGAGATTTTCTTATATTCTATATCGTTTATGTAATCTCGTTGCAACCAATTCTTTATAATTGCTTGTCCCTGTCTTAATATTTTATTAGTTTGGTCTTTGACTATCTTTTCATAATTTTTGTCTTTATAAATACTTTCTCCTACTTTCTTTATGTAGTCCTGTTTATTTATAATCACCGACTTGTTACCTTTGTCTGCACCAATAACTATTATTTTATCATCTTTTTTGAAAAAATTTATGATTTCTTTCTTCTATTTATTCTTTATATTATTGTTTTTCTTAAGTTTAGAAGATTATTCATACTTTACTAGACACCTGTTAATTGATCTAAAAGTAGTTCTAGATTCTTGTGGTAGAACATTTATACTACTTTCCTCATCCTAAACAGTTTCCAGGCAAATTTTGCGTTTAGATGTATTATGAATGTCACAATTGAAACCATTCCCTAACTCTAGCGTTTTCTGACATGTCAGGAATAGTAATGTTTGTAAAGTTCTGTGCAAAACCTCTATCTCTCTATTTATGATGGTGTGTAACTTAATACCTTTTAACACATTATTATATTTCTTTACATATTTGTAGTGTAGTCGCCGTTGTAATCTATTTATCTTTATATTTTGTGAGTCAAAGAAATGTGTTACATACTGTTCTTTCAAGGTAAAAGGAATATTATCTTTGCACCCTGCCAGTTGTGCTTTTACTGATCTGGCATATGAAAATTTATCTGCAATGATTCTTCTCAAATATAATGGCATGTTTTTTATGAAACCGGTTAAATTTATCGGTCATCCTAGTAGAAAATAGATTAAAACTTGGAATGTGATTGAAAATTAAATTAGGGACAAATTTTGATTTTTACGGTTAACTAAAAATTCCAATTGCATTGTTAACGTTATCAGACGTGTACTCACTCTAATATAATATATCAAATGCATTCTTGTATATGTAGACATGTTCTTGAGAAAGGAGATTGGTGCGTGTTGGAATTCCATCTTGCCACAGGTGTGGAAATAAAATATTATTTTAAAACAAGTTGTCTGAGTAGATATATCTTGCCAAGTTCTGTGCTTTTTATTACAGACAACCATCTATTATCACTGACCAGAATGTAACCAGGAAAAAGAGAAATAAATCGAGCCAAAGGTGGAATTTCTTAACATTACCATGCCCACAAACATAAATGGGACTACAGTAGTGCAAAAATATTTGGAAAGGATGGTCTCTGAATATTTACATATCAAAATGATCCCTTCTTCTTTTAATCTTTTCCTCTTCTACCGTCTGGTGTCGAGGTTTGGTAAAGAGCACGCCATTCTTTCCTGTTTAAGGATTTCTTCTTGGCTTCCTCCCACGTTATATTTTTCTCGGCTACTTGTTCCCTTACCGAATCATCCCATGTCTTTCGAGGTCTTCCTCTTTTTCTATTTCCAATTCCTCCCAATCTTGCTTCCCATACCTGTTTTGGTATTCTGTCATTATTCATCCTGTTTAGGTGTCCAAACCATCTTAACTGAGCTTGTTCCAGCTTGTTTTGAAGAGGTTGAACTTTTAAGGTCTTTCTAATGGTATGGTTTCTGACTTTGTCTCGCCTCGTCTTTCCTACTACATTCCTTAAATACTTCATTTCTGCTGTCTGTATTTTCTCTCTCGTTCTTCTAGTAACTATCCAGGCTTCGCTTCCGTATAAGAGTGTCGGGATGTACGTTGAGTTGTATACTGCCATTTTGGTCTTCTGGCTTATTTCTTTCTTTCTTTCTTTCTTTCTTAAGAATCATCTGTTTATAGCATAGTAGAGCTTACTTGTATTGAGCAGTCTGGTATTCAGTTCTTCTCCAATCCTTCCGTCGTGTTTAATCGTCACTCCAAGATATTTAAAGCTGTCCACATGTTCTAGTTCCTTGCCCATGATTTCCATCTTACATTTCTTCTTCTCTCTTCCTATTACCATTATTTTAGTCTTTCCTTGATTTATCGACTTAGTTCTGATTTCAATACTTCCAAATTTCTTTGTAAGTTTGCTTGTGACCTAGAAAATAATAATATGTCATCTGCATACATTAACTCGCATACATTTATACTTTTCATTTTCCAATTTCCAACTTGATATTTCCTTAATTTGGGATTTACTTCTTTTATTATATCGTCCATTAGTATTATAAATAAATACGGGGAGAGGATATCTCCTTATCTTACTCCGGCTGTGACTTTGAACTCTTTGGATATATTATTTCCAGTCCTAACATAGCATCTACTTAGGTTGTAGAAGCTTTGTATGGCTCTTATCAAATCTAGGTTAATTTTGTTCTTCTTCAATATTATCCATAATTCTTGCCATGGGACTCTATCAAACGCTTTCTCTAGGTCTGTAAAGCACAAGTATAGCTCTCTTTCATATGCTATTGTCTTTTCAATTACTTGTCTCGACGTGAATATGTGATCCTGAACACTTCTTCCTAGTCTAATCCGACTTTGTGTTTTCTATTTCTTCTCTCAATCTCATTTCCAGTGTGTTTTCTATTTCTTCTCTCAATCTCATTTCCAATATTCTTGGGCCTAGGAGAAAACCTGGGGGAATCTCTACTATCAGCAGGAGATTCTGGCGAAAATGGGGATGAGAAGCGAATACAAGAACTCAGCGAGAACTCTTAGCCTCTCTCATCCCAATACTCCAAATCTTACCTACAAGGGGTGCCCCTGTTAAACCGAGCAACCCAGTGGAAGGTTGGGTAACCAATCCCAGCGGGAAACTGGGTCGGTGAGCGGACAAGATTTGGGGGGCAGTGGAAAGACAAGTGGCTTCCACTGATGACAAGAAAGAGCTGAAAATCTAAGCTATCTGCTGCATGGAGCAGATAGGACGCAGCCCCTCTAACATGATAGAGTGATGTTGGCCAATCCCCAGCACACTCGAAATTTAAAAAGATTAAAAGCAAAATTAAAGAGTAAGTCGGACTGACAAAAAGGATAACGAATTGGCGAGGACATGGGATAACGATTATTGGTACATAGAACATAAGTGGTCTCAATGGAAAGGAATATGAATTGGTAAAGGAAATAAAAAAGACAGAAGTGAAATACCTGGCCCTAACAGAAACAAAGAAAAAAGGAAATGGGGTTGAAATAATAGATGACCATTATGAACAATTAGAAAGAACCATTGAGGAGGTAGACCGGGAAATCATTATCTTAGAAGATATGAATGCAAGAGTTGGAAACAATAAAGGAATGGGATGTAGTGATAGGAAGAGAAGGGGAAGAAACCCTAAACGACAGCGGGAAAAGATTGCTGGACCTATGTGTAATGAATAATTTAGTTATACTAAATACTATGTTCATACACAAAGATATCCACAAATTCACCAGAGAGGAACCAAAAAAGAAAGAAAAGTCTATCATAGACTACATAATTGTTAAAAGAGAAATGAGAAAATATATTAGAGACGCAAGAGTGAAAACAGGTCCAGAACTGAACAGTGACCATAAGCTTGTAATTGCAGAAAAAGTTATGACCACAAAAAACTATATGCGGACAATAAAGAGGACAACAAAGAGAAAACAAGGAAAGACTGAGGGGGAGGAAAAGATCAAAGTGTATAAATTTAGAGAGATAGAAAACCAAAGAAAATTCACGGAAAGGGTGGAAGAGAAGTTCAAAGAGGAGGAGGTTGAAGAGAGCTCACCCCAAGAACCAGATCACGAAAAGATCTGGACAAAATGGAAAAATATCTTATTAGAGGTAGCATCGGATGTCTGTGGCACATTTACAACGAGAAAGGGAAAGAAAGTAACACACTGGTGGACCCCAGAAAACGGAATAATAGTGAATGGATAAAAGAAGGCTTGGAAGAAATACCTAGATTTAGGTACATTAGAAGCATTTGTAGAGTACAGGAAAGAAAGAGATAAAGTAAAGAAAGCAGTCCAAGCGGCAAAGAGTAATGTGGAAAAAAATTGGAGAAAAGATGGAAGAAGATCATAGAGAAAACCAAAAGATCTTTTACAAAGTTCTGAAGAGTATGAGAAAACAAAACGACTGCCCTCTGAAATATATTTATGATGAAAGAAAGAACCTGCTGACTGAACCAAAGAAAATAATGGAAAGATGGAGGAAGTACTTCAGCGGACTACTAGAAACCAATGAACAATCTAGAAATAACATAGAAATACAAGATCAATTAGAAGTTCTACAAGGAATGGACACCAACAAAATTACAATGGAAGAACTTGAGAAGGCTATAAAGAAAATGAAATTGGGTAAAGCAGCAGGACAAGATGGAATAGCACCGGAAATGATTAAATATATGGGGAAGAGAGCAGAAGAAATACTACTGAAGATTGTTCAGTTAGCATGGGAAAGAAAGAAAATTGTAAAGGAGTGGGAAATTGCTATTATTATACCGATTTTTAAGAAGAGAGATAATAGTGTAAGAATCACAGAGGCATCTCGATCCTCAGTGTACCAGGTAAACTATATTCAAAATGATCCCAAATATGAATAATCAAATTGAGACTAATCTGATACATCTGAAAACAATGTTATTCTACATCATATTAATAATTCCTAAATAGCTCANTGTTGTTGTCACCCTGGTGTTATTTATTGTTTGCTTACGATTCAATTAATTGTTTGCATTGATCCTGCATAATAAATTTTGTCCTGTATAACCTTTAAGTATTTATTTTGAAAAAGAGTAATCTTATTGCGAAGCAATCTCCGATTCGAGACTGTGAAGTAATAACAATCTTCCCCGGCATCTTGTTTGGTTGATTGTTTTGTAATATTTGTATGGTAGAAGTACATGCGTGGCTTCACATTACCCGGCGTCTTCTCTTTTTTGGGAAAAGGGAGAGATGTTGTGAAGCGCACGTATGCACTTTCTATCGAGGACAGGTTACACGTCGCAGGCAGTAATGAGTTCAGTAGAGCAGCGTGACGCGGATATCAGAAGGTATAAATATATCATAAGAGGAGACTCGTTCGCTCACTTTGGCTCATTTTCGGCCCATCCATCTCGCGACCAGCTCGCGACTCGCTACATGCACGTCGGTTTGACTGCCGACGGGGACCACGTCCGAGAGTGCCACCGCATCACCTGTTTACGATGGAACCCGCTATTGCCTGCGGACGCGTCCTTGCTTACTAGTGAGTATTATAACGCTTACACTTACATGGCGTTTCTCTGTCGGAACTGACCACCCTTCATTTCCTAACACCCCTACCTCACCCTCTCCCTTTTCCTTCCCCTCCAACCACCCCCATGTCGCCTTCTCTCAGCCTGGAAGCCGCTCTGACTACCCAAAGCTGACTACCCAAAGAATCCGCGACACTCCCAATATCTAGTAGAACCCCTCCTCTCCTGTAAGTACTTCTTCCACCCCCCTCTATATTCCGTATAACCCATAGACTCCTCCTTGGAACTTAGTTGACAACACATTACACTTGAATAGTAGGGGAGTTGACACCACTCGTACTGTTGAACTTTTTTTTATCTATTTACAACGAACAATGTAACGTAATGGTTAAATTAGAGAAAACATTGACTAAGTCCAATAGACTACAATATTGTTACCTAAAAGTTAACAAAAAATGCTATGCATGGATAATCTATGGATGGGATTCATTCATACATACTTATGTATAACTGGTTATGTATTTACCTTCTAGTTTTTACGTTCTGATGAAGGGTCAAAACCTGGACCCGAAACATCAACGTTAATGTAAATAATGAACAACCGTGATTCGGATCTCAGAATTTTCTTGAAAGTGTAGTGTAAGTCAGTGTTAATAAGAGGTTGTCTTATATATATATATATATATATATATATATATATATATATATATATATATATATATATATATATATGTGTGTGTGTGTGTATAGTTTGCATGGCAATAAATGATTATGATACCATTAAAAAAAATCTATGCATGTGTGCATAACCCACCATATCTAGAAGATCTAGAGCAATTTCAACCAAACGTAGTACCCAGATGAGTGTCTACGTGTAAACAAGCATTGTGGGGATAAGACTACTCAGGTACCCCTGGGGACAGGGTGGGAAGGGACAGGGATGTAAAAAAAGGATGAGATTGGAATCAATAGTTTTCGGTGCCGTGGAGTTGGATAAGGACGCCCCCTATAAGTTCACAATTATCCAACAAGGGAGATAATTTGTCTTTAGCACCCATGAGGTAGGTGGTGGGAATGTGGTGACAGGTGATAATAATAGAATACGAACGATATTTGTGTTAAATACATCTCATTGGTAGCTACCGATGATAGAAGAGTGACTCTTTCAATTGCCATTTGACGCCCACGATAATCCTCCATACACCCATTGGGTGGGAGATTAGAAGTGGATTAAACGTAAATGTATTAGGGAATGACCGATATTATTTTGAGATTTTCAGGGCATTTGAAACTAAGTAGTTACATTTGCAATGACATCTAAGTCCACTATCAGCCACTGTACATCTCTAGCACCTCTTGGGAAGGGAATTCCATGTAAAATTTTAAATATTTCATACTTTAAAAATATCTCTGTTTATGTATCTTCCTAGCTCTTGTATCTATGATGAGTGACCAAAGAAGGGACGTTCTTGAAGTTTTTCCTTTTTTCATTTTCAATTTTCCTTAACATTATTTTTTAGCTCAGTACGTTTTAAACAAAATATTGTTTCAGAAAAGTATTTTTTTACTTTTGTTCTATTCACGGATTAGAAGGAATTTTACACACCGTGTCAGAATATTGCACATTTACATTTACAACTTCAGATACCCACCTGTCTTATTGAAGCTAATAACGTGAAATACAGAAAATGTATACAGAAAGCATATTGTTGTATTTTTATATAATTATATTTTTCATTCTTTTACAACTTTTATTACAGAATGAAAAGTGCTCTGACTCAGGTTTGAGAATGCACATTGATTGATGAGTGAAAGAGTCTATCTCACGATCTAATTTAGATAAATCTATTTGTAAGTATTATTATTAGATTATCAAACAATGATATTTTAGATTTTTTGATATTACCTTCTTTAAAGGGGTGGAGGGGTAGACATTTTTTTGTCTAACGGCAATGCACATTATTTTCTCTGTATCTCGCAAAATAATTTTTGATATCATCTGGATTATTATTTGTAAAGATTGTGAAATCAAAGATCAATAAAATAAAATCTGGATTTTCCATTATTATTAANGAGAGCAAAATATTAAAAAATCGAACTTGCAATTTTGAATTAAAATTGCCTTTGTATTGTAGAGTCTCAATTTGAAAGAAAATTTCAAAATACTTTTTTTTAATTTTTGCGGTATCTCAGGAATAAATACATCATACGTCAACGTTCTGTTTTTGTGAACACTAAATTATAGAGAAGGGCCAACACTATCTAAACGACAAATACTTCCATATGAAGCTTGGCAAGTATAATAATAAAGGCATCGTTGTCCTGAGTGTCTGATTGAATCATTTATGAACGAAGAATAAAACTCTTAGGTATAGGATCATATTTTGACGTGACGTTCCACATCTCAATAGCTGAAAATAACATGAGGGGTCTCTGGCGCCCTGTAATTGTAATATATTCTTAATATATAAAAATTCAGCGTAATTCTGTAAATGTTCTTCAAACTTTTGAACCACTCCTCCGATTTACGTGATTCTTTCTTTATTCATAGATATGTTCTCAGGAAAGGTTTTTGTATACGTCTTTTACGCCAGGACATATAAATAATGGACAATGACGATATTAGTGAATGAAGATCGAAAAAGTTCGTCCTCGGAGAGAAGTATTTACATATGCCACCTGAAAGGTTAGATAGATGACAACAATGAGCGGCAATATTGTTCGTCTTAAAATGATCTACAAAATACAGAACTAGGGTTAACCTGAATCATCGAAAGGAAAAAGTTTTTAAAATAGACATGTAAATACTTCAAGTTGGTAAAAGTAGACCCTCCTTATCCAAATAAAGCAGGTTATTTGTTTTGTGAATTGAAGAAAGTTGAAAACAGTCTTAAAATTTGGACGAATAGTTTAGATTTTACTAGCGTTTTAGTTCTTTAAGCTTCCGTCGTGTTTTTTTGCCTCTGGAGGACAGGCAAACATTCGTCTGGGGCGCCTCCCGGTGCGAGGTGTTTCACGTCAAGCAAACATTTCATTATTTTCAAAAGTAATATTACAACCAAACACCTCAATATAGAATCGCTGGCTATAATATTATATTTCTTCATAAAAAATAAGTGTATTGATTTTAGACTCGCAATTTTCGTCCTTCTGAGGACTACTCTACCACCTAACCGTTGGACTTGGGAGATGGAATTGGAGAGGAAAGATGTTAGGTTACTGGGAGACTTATTGTACCAAACAAACATTTATCTAGAGTAGGTGAGGGATTCCCCTGTGGAAAACTTCGCCTAGTTCAACTGAGCAGGGTTTGAAACCATGCTCCACCGCGGCTACCACGAGACAACCGCTGTCGGTGCATTACTAAATTAAAAATTCAGTTGTGTTCCTGGTAGATTTGTAATCACATAATGTTTGGTCAATGATTTTGACTTCGTCCCTTGCTCCATATATAATGTAAATACGTTTTCATGGATAGATGGTATTCAGTTTGTAAATAATTTACAAATTTAGTATACATAATTAATTTTTTAAAATTTGTTTTGACCTTGGTAACTCAGATCTCCTTGTCTACAACTATGTCATTACAAAGCTCTCTTTATTTATCATTCCTTTGTTGTATTTATTTTTCTTTTCCGCGTTAATTTGCCATTGGGATTGCCCAACGTTCCCGTCCTTGCCACGAGGAGGTGGACGCACATCTACTATCCTTCTAACTCCTCTTACGTATATCTTCACATTTACTTTCTTCTCAGTTAAGCATTTCTGCAGCCCTTCCTCGTCTTCTATTTGGCCATTTTCGTTACCGTGGAGCTACATTGCTTCACGGCGATTTTTTCGTGAAACTAGTCCCTCCACTGCATGCGCATATAATTGCTTCTTTACACAGCCACCTATTCTCTTCTGTATTGTCTCCCAATGCTGTTGTTCTGTTGCATGTTGCGCCACCTGTGTTGCGTTTCAAGTTTGCATCATCTCTTTATACTTTTTTATCATATCTAGTAAGCTTTATTTCCTTATATATCTTACCATGTCCAAATTGTAGTTTTCGATGTACCCTATCCTGTAAATTATTTGTTCACTAATACAAAATATTTATTTGTTTCTCGCTCTGTTCATTAAGAACTATGATTAAATCCTGATGCATGTCTGCAAAACCGTACATCAAGTCTACCTTCAATATTTCCTTTAACAATGTTGTAGCATTCCCTTACGCTGTCACGTGCTACCTCTTCATTTTATGCTTTTTCTAACTGCTGCCCGTACCCTTCAGGAACTGTCTTTCCAACTGCTAGCTCATTAATTTCACAGATGTCTTCTAAATTATCTCTCATGTCTTCTTTCTCACGTAGGTTTGCCTTTCTATCCCCGAGATATTCGAGACCCCGTCTATAATACCTGTTTGCAGGCTCACATTTAGTCTTTTGAATTTTTTCTCTTCCAATATTTCATTCAGTTTTCCATCCGTCTATGCATGAAGCCCATATCCACAATTTGCATCTCACTTTCCATTATCTTGGCCATATCCGAACTTTTCTTCTTCCCCCGTCCTTAACGAGAATAAGTGTACTACATCGTTCAAAGATTGTGCCTTGCTAGATGCCATTCTGTGCACTGGCGACCCTGTTGAAGTGACAGAATCCTCAGGTATCCTTTCCCGGAAATCGACCTTTCAGCGAAGAATCATTGGTTTCTTTCGTCCTCGTATCTCCGTCATTCGTTGTTGCAATTCAAGCTATAGTCTTGAAGTACTTGTTCTTGTCAATAGATACTGTCTAAACGATATTTAAATCCATTCTTCGTGCAATAATTGTCCAGCTAAATACACGTGTAATGCTGTTATAATGGTGCCATGTCTCGTAACATGTGGATCTCCTTCCAGGTTAACGTCTGTGCCCGAATTCTCGATTCATGCAAATTGATCTCTCCGGGCTATACTCCACTACGCTGTCACTGTATTTCACCCTCGTGATCCTATTCATAACTTAGGTTATGAGCATGTGAGTATGGCTTGCCGAGTCGCGTTTTGTTGTTATATTTTATTTGGTAATATCTTTAGTAATATCCCACTCTTACGGACTATTTCTACCTTTTAATCACCTATCCAACGTCACTTATTCCGTGGATTTCGGTCAATTAGTTTTAATGTTATAGCTATTTACGTCGGATCGATCGGTTTCCTGTGACACGTGTTCGTTCTCCCCGTTAGGCCCCTGTGCCTAAATTCATAATTTGTTCACATATGTCTCTCTGGTTGATACCCTTCCGTGCTCCCTTCACGTTTTGTACACATAGTCCTTCTCAGTGCGTTTAATGAACTATGTCTTTCAAATTACGTGTCTCGTTTTTCATCTATATCTTGAATCCCTTGAATTTAAGCTCTTCGGACTCCTATTATCTTTTCCTCCATCTCGCTTGTCACTATTTATCAACACTTGTCCCTTGGTGTTTGGCTGCTTAGTTTTCAAGTTATAAGCGAGAGATTAAAAAAGCTCGTCTTCCCACTATAGTTCCACTTGTTATGTGTGGCAGCGCTGTCACTTGCACCTATAGTCTGCTCTAGTGTGATCAGAAGCGCACCATACATTGTGTAAACTTTACGGCACTTCACACTCATAGCCAAAGTCACATTTCTTTGTTGTATATTCCATGCATGCATATATACAGTAAATATGACCGTTAATCTAATTTCCAGAATTCAATGTTTTTCTTCTAATTCTGGAGCAACAGCGTTTTTTTCTACTGTAGTTTTCACTAAAAGCAGAAAAAACATTACCAATACTACATTCTATTAAAATTTGGAAACTCCCCGTTCAATAAATACCTTGTTATTCATGTTTCTATGTACGTAATTTGGCACTGTCATGAGCACATGGTTTTCAAAAATTACTTTCTCCTAAACAATGCGGCCAATTTTCACCAAACTAAAAAGGCATTCTCCTAAATAGATAGCATTTAGTAAACATAAGAATGTTTACCGGACACCCCGTTGTAACAGATCTCTAGTTTTGGAAGAGTTAGAATTAATCTTTAAGACCCTTTAATCAATCGATTAGAACGCCATATCGGTCGTTTTACGTTTCTTTTCCTTTTAAGTCTGTTACTTCACTCATAGTGATGTACCCCTCACACCTCCAATTAGATCTATAAGTGAACGTAACGGCATTCCGAATACCAAAATTCATCTCAGCAGCTGCGAAAACTATCGATTTGACACTAATGTCGATGGTTTCCCAAAATTTTTGCACGTCACTATATTTCCAACCTTTGCTAGAGGGATGCCAAATGTGTGGTATGAACGTCAACATAACTGTAATATTATTAATTAGTTAGTAGTATAATGACTCATCTAGAAACTGTGGATTAAACGTAAATCTGTCATCTTCAGTTTTTATATCATGCCACCCCGTTCCCACCCCTCTCTTACTCACTTGGGGCTTGAAGGGATGTCGTTTCTCATGAAAAGGGAATTTAGACATGCACGATATCAGGATGTCACCGTTGAACTCTACGCCGTTGATAACTGAGGATTCTTCTCTGATATCCATATAGTTTTCGATAATTTTTACATATACACCCTTCCTTAAAGGGTGTAACAGGTGTTAAGGGCTGTTCGAGATCTTAAACGTCTCTGAGAGTGTCACTACTCACCTCTGCGGAATCGGAAAATATGATAACATCATTAATATTGGACATTTTCGACCGTTATGACGTGTCATGCTGTTTTCCATCCCCACATTTAATTGTTATAATTCGTCTCAGAAACCCCTAATACTTTAATCTCGACACTTACATCGATAATTTTCAATAATTTTTACGTATTACACTCTTAATATTGATAATGCGTCTCAGCAACCTTGAAAACAATAGATTTAACTCTACAGGTCATTTTACATTATTTTTACTTTCCCTTCTTACCTTCAGCTCCTCAATATAATTTAAACTTAAACTTCATGGCATTGGCAGATCAGTTATTCACTTTAACAACCCTGAAAACTATTTGTTCGATGCAAATCGGTCCTTTTCAATTATTTTTTTCGCGTTTCATCTCGTTTCTATCTCCTTTAAGGAGAATAGGGGTGTGTTATTTTCCATGGGGACGGATTTTACACTTAAACAATATCAGGGGAGGTACCTTTCATCGCCTTAGACGCAAAAAACTGTGAATTTGTCACACATGTTATATTCGCTGATTTTTATCTGATAATTCCTTCCCTAGGGTTGATAAGGTGTTCGGGGGCTGTCACTATTCATTTCAGTGACCTCAAAAGTATTTTATTCAACATCCATTTTTCGTTTTCGCCTATATTTACATTTCATACCCTTCCCACGCCATCCCCAGGGGAAGTTAGGTTTATGTCGTACTACCATGGTAGCTGAATTTTACTTACACTATATCGGTATGTCACTATTAAACTATCGATGCCGAATATTGTGAATTGGTCACACTGATTATATTAACATTCCACCTCAGTTCATAAAAAGGTTAATGTATGATCGTCAAAATATATATGAGAAATGAAAATTTTCCAACAATCCGACCATTAGAAACATTACAAAGTGGAAATCAATCTCTCATACAAAAATGTCTTATGCATGGAAATAATATTTTAACCATACAAATACTCTAGAAATTGTATCCTCTTAATGTATAAGAAACTTCTAGTCCAGTTATTAGGTGTCTATCTAGAAAGCATTGGAGATGTAGTGATTTTTTGCACCTTTATTGTTATGAGGGCCTTGAAATTAAACAGTATCCTCGAAAAAGTTCGGCAAATATAAAAAAAACTAAAAAAATGCGACCTTTTCATTTCTTTGATTTATTACATGAAAATTGTGCACTCTACTAAGAAAATATCTCTGTTTAAAAAATAAACTAGTCGAAATTTCATATAACATACATTCCTTGTTTTTTTATCAAGTGAATTACTATCCCTCCAGAAGGCGTTGAATTTATACTCCAGCATTTTGGAAATTTTTGTCAAAGTTGCGGAAATGTTCTAAAATTTTGGTCCTTTATGTATTTTAAACTGATGATTAAGAATTTTGACTTTTCCGCTTCAAAAATTTCAGGAAGCATGAAAAACAATCGAAAACTACATAGGAGTCATGCTTCTCTTCAGTATTTTTGCTTAATACAGTATGTAATAACAGGCATGTTTCAAAGGAAAATACTAATATAGCAAAAATCTAGACAAAATGTCCTATAATATATTCCTCTGTGTGTTTTTACTTGGCGAATCGTTTACCTGTTACGTGTTGAATTTATGTTATTTTTTTACTATGAAAATACGACGCATTATTCGAAGAAAATGTGTCATTACAAAAATAAAGTACCAAACACTATCGACTAATAACTTCTTTGTTTTTTCTGTCAACCAAATAATTGGCCAGTTACTGTGCGCAAAAATGTTAACTATTTGCATTTCCATCCTATACTAAGATACGTTTTTCACAATCACACAAGGATAGTTCGTGTCCATGACAAGTAAGAATAAGCCCCACCGGTGGCGCAGGCGGTAGTGTTGTCACTTTTCACCAAGTCATCCCGGGTTCGATTCCCGATAGGGTCAGCTTTTCACATTAATGTCCCAGTTCTTATAGCTGCAACTACTGAAAAGCCAGCCTTCCTTCCTCTATCCAGCTCCTTCTAGTACCAATAACTGACCATTTCTACTAATCCCTCCACGTGGGCCAAGTTGTTGGTAAACCCATCTAAGCGGTCTACCTACTAACAACCCTGGCCTAACCTAAATCATCAATATAGGATGAACTTGCAATTTTAACTGATCGCAAGAATGTTTATAACTTGGTTGTAAAATTATTTTAGAAGAATTAATGAAGTTGAATGAAACGTGTTAAGGTATTCTCGGGCAAAGCAGTGATATGCAAAGCTTAGCAAACATCATTAGTGCTTACAAACTACATAAAATTCATACATGAAATCAATATTTTTCCTACATTTACTTTCGATGCATTTCGATGCTAAGATTGCTACCGGCAGCGATGGCCTAGATATAGCATCTTTGCTTTCATCGCTGAGTGGTGGAGTATGGGTTGATTCCCCGCTCAACCGAGGAAAATGGGTTTCTCATCTGGGGATTTCCTCACCTTTGCCAGACAAATTTCGGTTGGGTTCCATGAATTTCTTCGCAACCCAACATCCCTCCTTCCGAATTCCCTCACCCGAGTTACGAGTAGGTAGAAGAGCACGCCTCGTGACCTGAACCTCGTCATAACACATGAAAGAAAGAAATTCCTTGGTAAAACTTACTGAGTAAACGTGCGTTAATAAAAAAGAATTCATCATCAGTATTAGATAAAATACAACGATCACTGATGGTATTATTTGATTTGAATAGACTTAAAGGTTTTGCGAATGAAATTAAGTTAATTAAGTCAAGCATTTGATTTTTTAAAAATATTCTTATCTTCCTAGTTTTTCCTGGATACCAACACTTCACTTTTATTTGATGCGCGTAGCAGTCAAGAGACTACTCGTTTTGAGATTAACGAAATATGGTCAAATATTCGTCTCTTCACTAAAGTTTCCATATAATCTTATAATATCTTTCCTCATAATACGTTGTTCATTATTGTAGAAATACAACACTCCGACTCCGTTCGTTGAGATCCCGAATTCAATCGTTTGATGGGTTTCCACAACCAGAGATATAGTCGCGACGTCAACAAGAGCAAGTGTCTTTCATTGATGCAGCTTATAAATCAAGTTAAGAGAAACATTAACCACAAAAGCATGACGCTGCTGCTCCGGAGACGGCCAACCAAAATACTTGTTTTGAATGCCTTCAACTGCATAACCGTGATGTGGCAAATGCCCTTCATTTGGACAAATCCCATTACACGAAAGGACAAAGCGCTGTAACTGTTAACTGAAGCTCAAGTCGAGCAATGCCCCATGATATGTAAGTTCCCGTAGAAAATGGTACTGGAGGCATTTTCACCCACTATTCTTCTTGTTAATGTTACCCAGAGTCACATGAATAAACGGAAATGTTTATTCTAATAGCTAATAAGCTATATTCTAATAGTTTATAAGCCTAATGGAAAGTATATATTTTGAAAAACAAGGTTTCTCGTATTTGAATTGAAACAAAGTCTTACAAGCTAGACCAAGAGTCTTACGAGTACGTTCCTGAACAGAAAATAATAAAAAAATCACCCGTTGTTTACCGAACAAATGTTGTATTATTAAGAAATACTCTGCTTCCAAAATTGATAAGTTGGTTGTCACACACGAAAAACTACGAAATCCTCTCCGCGTATATAATGGATTGATATCCTTATATGATTGATATTTCCAAGTTTCGATTTTTAAGATTACTTAAATATTGTTGCTTCAATGATATGATAGACTAATGTTTTCACAGTAACATGCCATTAATACAAACTAAAAAACAACAACAATATGAAACAACTATAGGATCATACATTTTTTGTTTTCATTGCATGTATTACATGAATTGTAGAGAAAATAAAACCACTTTCCAGGACGCTTATGTGAGACAAATAAATCTTCTACAACAGTGAGTCTTATTTCTTAATAATTTATTTTGTATTTCCTTAATAAGGGGTATTATTGACAAATCAAATTTAAAAGAATTCATTGAGAGTATTATTCTAGTACACATATTTTGATACATTTCTCTACCAGGACATCAGATTGAGTTAATGCACACAACGTGTTCTGACAAAGTATGTAATAATAATAATAAATTTATTGTCAAAAAACAGTACAAACTGCGTATGACCACGTGCAGGACAATAAACTAATTTACTCTCCGGAAGCAAGCAAGGGACCATCCCATCAATTCCGATCAATGTATAGTATGAACATTCATAAAGTTAGTAATGTCATTAAAAATGGATGGATATTTAGCAAAGATGAAATTGGAAAATAGAGAGAAGAAGCTCTTGGAAACGTGAAATATTATACTTAACTAGGCGTAAATATATCGTGAATGTAATTTGACCTTGGTCAAATGCTAAACAATAGGGACTTTTCGCATAGCGTACCTACGAGCTATCGCAAACGCTATCCACATGCAAGTTACTTCTGCGCATCTCAGAAGTTAGTGGTACACTAACGCTCCTAGATCAGTACGTTACAATACCTCTGTTTGCATATGATGTTAGTGAACACTAGTGAGAGAGGTAGCGGCGGATTTGAGGTTATATTGATATCTGAGAGGGTATGCGAAAATTTGTTGGTTGTGTGTGCCGTGCGAGCACGTGCTCGGGTACTCGCAGTACAGTTTACTTGTGTATGCTTGCATAGAAATTGTTTGGTTTTGGTTTACAAATTTTACTATGATTTGAGTCGAAGATACGCTATGCAAAACGCATCGATTACACTAGTTCTTTCCAAATGAGTTAAGGGACATGTACACGGGGTTAGTGAATGTAGCTCTTCAACACGTCTTCGTGTATCCGCACAGTGGAGTATATCGAGGCGAAACCTGACCAAAAGTATATTAACCAGTAACTTTGGTGGAGAATTTGCTCGCGAGACGCCGGAGAGAGAGGACGTTCTTGGAGGTTGCTCCCGTAAGCCGTTTACCTGGCTGCAGTCCGGTTAGAAACGGGAAAACACGTACGGAAGCTGCAGTAAAGCGATTCAGGCGCATTTATTTATTTTTTATTATTATTACTTTTAATATTATCATTTTATTTTCTTGTTTGAATGTATTTTTATAGTCATTATGGTATCTATTATGCAATGGCGCACAGTCATTGGCCGTTGGGCTGCAGACCGCTGGTCTCTCGGCGGCCAAGGTCCAGGTGTAGATTTATGCACCTCTGCATGTTTGTTGTGTGTCGTCGCCGCACTTTTGGTGGTAGGTGTTGTGGAGCAGAACCCACGGCCGCCAGAGTATGACATTATTCTCGAGGAACTCCGCGAACACCGGGTTTTTTGGAGATACTGGCGGAGCTTCCTGCTCTCATGTAGGAAATGAAATGTTTCCAACAGAGGATAGGGAGTCTCGAGTCTCGGATGGAGACTTTAGAGACAGATAATTGTTTTCTTCTCGAAAAGTCGACTACCTCCAGCACCAGTCCCGACGCAACAACCTGGTTGTTTTCGGTCTGGAGGAACTCGAGAGAGAGTCGTGGGCCGATTCTGAAAGACTGGTGCGAAACTTCGAAGCAAAGTTTGATGTGGAGCTGTCACACCATGACATCGATAGGGCACACAGAACAGGAGGAAGGAAAGTCATCCTTCCAATTTCAACAACTGCGCCAAATATCTAATGGAAAAAGACATTCAAAGGATCCGCGTTACTGAAAAAGTGTCTTTCCCGGAGGCCAGACGACGGTACCTTATTAAAAATCCGATATATACAGGGTTGGGCAGGGAGGTATGGATGATTTGAACGGGACGTCGTGCAAGGTGGGGATAACCTTGGCGGATAAAGAGTGGGGGTATCTGTTTGTTATGAGTTGCCATTTTAGTAGCAATGGAGACGTGGTCGATGGAGCATCGCGTGTTTGTGTACAACACCTTTATTGAAACGGGCCGTTCCGTCATTCAAACTCAGAGACGGTTCCGGAATCATTTCAACGTTGGTCGTCATGGTCGTGTTCCGAGGTTTGAAACAATAATGAAGTGGGTGAATAACTTTCAACGAACAGGTTCCTTGAGACCTGGAACTGCACGAGGTGGTGAACGAACGGTACGAACCCCGGAAAACATTGAAAGAGTGCGTCAAGCAGTTGAAGCAAGCCCTCGTCGTTCGGCTGTGCGACATGCTCGTGCTCTTCGCATGTCGAACCGATCAGTTCGCCGGATTTTACATTTGGACCTGCATTTTCATCCATTTAAGCTGATGGTTGTCCAACAATTGCAGCAAAACGACTACGGAAGACGATTCAGATTTGCAGAAACAATGGTGGAAAACATGACTGATGATATTGTTTTGATTATGAGTGACGAAGCCCATTTTCATTTGTCAGGAGTGGTAAACAAGCAGAACTTTAGGTATTGGGCTTCTGAAAATCCACGTCAACTCCATGAAAAACCTCTACACAGCGACAAATTGACTGTTTGGTGTGGCGTTAGTCGAAACTTCATCATTGGCCCTTACTTTTTCCAAGAAAACGGTCGAACCGTCACTGTCAATACAGATCGTTACCTAACGATGCTGCGTGAGTTTTTTCTGCCACAATTGAGAAGACGACGTATCAACCTCAACACAGTATGGTTTCAACAAGATGGGGCGACATGCCATACATCGAGAGCAGCTATGGAATTTTTGAGGCAGACCTTCCCTGGGCGCCTCATTTCGTTGCGTGGAGATGTGGAATGGCCTCCTCGGTCACCGGACCTGTCACCTTGTGACTATTTTTTATGGGGCTACCTAAAAGCACGTGTATACATAAACAAACCACGTACACTTGAAGCCCTGAGTGAAACAATAACACAAGAAATTCGAGCAGTACCACGTGCAATGCTTCAGAGGAGTATGGACAACTTCTCACAACGTCTACAGGAGTGTATGGACAAAAACGGACAGCATTTAACAGATGTTATTTTTCGTACGTAATCAATGTTTCAATTTTTTCCTCTTTTATTTTTTGTAATGGCAACATCTAAGGTACACATTAAAATAAATTTTGAGTTTTGTTTAAAAATGAGAGTGTAAGTGTTATTTCAAATCATCCATACCTCCCTGCCCAACCCTGTATTACCAAATCTTTCGCAACAGCAGTCACCGCACTGAATTATTTTGGCTGTCATGTGGTTTTGGAGGATATTGTCAAACCCAAGATGTGTCATTCCGGTATTCAGGCATAATTGGATAATCCCACTGTCTTAAATGCCGAATTTCTGGGGTGCAAAATCCTTATACAAACAAAGTATAAGGTATCACCCAAGCAAAACTCAGTGTCTGTTTCAACATCAACTTCAACATCACCCAACACCCTGAAAGTGAAACCGAAGAGGAAGCAATCTTCCTAAGGACAATCTCGGAGTCGTCTTCGGCGGAGAACTCGCTCCCCTCAACCCCGAAAAATCGACGCTTTGAAGTCAGACTCCCATGTCGGATGTGCTTCCTCTAACCGCCGCCGCTCAAGGAGCAGAAATAGCGGACTTGCAATGTCCGCAAGTGATCACTCAACCAGTGATCACGGCGACTATCCTGGGAAGGAGACCACAGCAGCGTCTGACTTTAAAATTATAGACAGAAAATAATCCAAACTTCGAAGGAAGAGCAGATAAACTTCAGACCATGGCTATTCTTTCCTGGAATCTGAATGGAATTCATGTCCGTTCAGATGACCTAAAGCTCTTACTGTCTCGTCGTTCTTCTCAAATAGTATGTATTCAAGAGACACATCTCTTACCAAAATACTCTTTTTTCTCTCGTGGCTATACCTGTTGTAGGACGGACTTAGAAGATGGCCTGCGGGCACACGGTGCAGTCGCTGTGCTCGTAGACGTATTAGTCTATGTATCAAGCGTCTTTCAGACCGTATGTATGAGGATGAGCTTACCATCCCTTACATTTACGGTTTGTAATATTCACATCCCCCTCGGGCAGTCATTCACGAAGAAAGATCGAGCCGGTCTGATGGACCAGTTGCCTTCCCCATTTCTTATCGTCGGGGATTTCAATGTCCATAACTCAAAGTGGGATTCTTCACACAACTGCGCTACGGGTGATATACAAAAACTGTTAGATAGCCGAGATATAGGGCTCCTTAACACGGGTCACTCCACCCACTTCTGTACAGCTTCCCGATCTTTCTCGGTGCTGGTTTTAACCATCTGCAGTTCCTCTCTTAACCCACTCTTAGACTGGACAGTTCTTGACGATCTGTATGGGAGTGACCACTACCCGATCTTATACATTTCAAAGTCTTTTGCCCCCGGTTTCACGCCCCTCTCAGTGGATTTTGAAAAAAGCAGACTAGGATGTTTTTAAACGCAACATCTATCTTTGTGATGAGCCTGTCGCCAAAGTGAATGCTATGGCAACCCATTTCACCAACACGGTTTTCAAAACCGCTGACGTTGCCATCCCTAAATCATCACGTAATACAAGACATTGGCCTGTTCCATGGTGAAATTCGGATTGCGCAAAGGCGTTCAGCGCTATAAAGAAAGCTTTAGCGCGACTTAATAAGTATCCTACTGTTGAAAATCCCATTGACTTTAAAAGGTGCAGAGCCAGAGCAAAACAAACTCTTTGTGAACGTAAGTCCTGAAAGGCTTACATTTAATCTCTTACAAGCCGTACTCCATCATCAGTCGTATGGCAGAAAGTTCGGAAGATTCAAGGTACTTGATCCTCTTTTTCCATTCCTGGTCTCAATGTCAATAGACAGCTCGAAACTTCACCCGAAGTTATAGCTAAGGGACTTGCATCGGACTATGAAAGATTATCTAACTTTTCCGGTTTTTCTCCAACGTTTCTTCAACATAAAACTCGCGCGGAAAAGTGTTGCTTGGATTTCTCCAATTGCAGAGACGAGGAATATAACATTCATTTCTCTATGACGGAGCTGATCTCCGCCCTTGCGGCTTCGAAAGTTACAGTCCCTGGTCCTGATCAAATACATAATGCGATGCTAAAACATCTTCCAGAGATAGGCATAAAATTCCTTCTGAAGTTATTTAATTGTATTTGAAATGAGCGTACCGTCCCTGCTCAATGGCGTGAGGCCATAATTATTTCACTTCCGAAAGAGGGAAAGGATCGTTCGAATCCGTCGCACTTTCGACCGATTTCTCTGACAAGCTGCGTTTGCAAATTGTTAGAAAGAATGATAAATCGTCGTCTTGTTTGGTCTCTGGAATCGCGAACCCTACTAACCAATATCCAATGTGGCTTTAGAAAACAGCGGTCAACGCTAGACTACCTTGTTGCTTAGTCATATACCATCTCATCAGCGTTTGTATAAAGGGAATACCTGGTGGCCATCTTTTTTGACCTGGAAAAAGCTTATGACACAACCTGGAGGTACGGAATCCTACGCACATTGCACTCGTGGGGATTCAGAGGTGTCTTCCTCTGTTCCTGGAGAGCTTCCTATCTCAACGCTCTTTCCGCCTCGGTGCTTATTTATCATCAAATCATCCTTTGGTGAATGGTGTTTTACAGGGTTCAATCTTAAGCGTCACTCTCTTTGCCATAGTCATAAATAGAATTGCGTCAGTGGTTCGAGAATTGGTACATGCGTCTCTCTTCATTGACGACTTCGCCATCTATTGTTCGTCTAGCAGCATCTCTGTCATCGAGAGGCAACTTCAATTGGTTTTAAACCGTTTACACGAGTGGAGCCTGTCTACCGGCTTTAGTTTTTCTCTAACCAAGACATGCTATATGCACTTCTGTCGGATATACCATCTCCATAATGATCCAGTCCTTTTTCTTGGGGGCCAATGTCTTCCTTTCGATGACTCCGCAAAATTCCTGGGTCTCACATTCGTCCGCAAACTAACTAGTCGCAATGACATCCAAAAACTAAAATCCTATTGTAATTCTTCCCTCAACCTCATTCGCTGCTTAAGCGCATCATCATGGGGCGCGGACCGCACTAGCCTTCTTCGTCTGTAAAGAAGTCTCGTTCGGTCAGTAATGTATACGCTTCCGCATCATCGTCGACTCTCAGGACCCTTAACAGTATCCATAATGCGGGAGTCCACATTGCAACTGGTACTTTCCGCACTAGTCGAATAGAATGCTTACTAGTAGACGCTGGCGAACCATCATTTAGAAAGAGACGTGATATTCTACTTGGATCTTACAGAGTGAAACTGATGGGGGTTTCAAATCACCACACTCACATTCCCCGAAACATCTACATTCCCCGAAATTTATTTCTTCTTACGCTGCAAGACCTTCGTTACCCCGCCTAGCAGGTGTTCGTTTTAAACAACTGCTAGAAGAAAACCTCATCACACTACCTCCCCCAGAGAGATACCCACACTCTCTCACACCACCTTGATCCTTCATGCAACCAACCATCGACTTTCGGCAGCCTTCATGCAACCAACCATCGACTTTCGGCTACCTTCATGCAACCAACCACCTTTCAAATCACGACACTCCAGCTGCTGTGTACCAACAACACTTTGAAGTACTAAAAAGCCTCTATTTTGATCATATGTGCATATACACTAATGGCTCAGCAATTAATAATTCCGTTGGTGTTGCTTTCCACTGCCATAGGGCCACCCGTTCTTTTCGCCTCCATTCCTTTTGCAGTATGTACACCGCTGAAAAATTCGCAATTCTTGAGGCGCTGAAGTTCATTCAGCTATCTTCAATACGACGTGTGGTAATCTGCAGTGACTCTATTAGTGCTCTGTGGTCAGAGTCTTCGTTGTACACTTCCGACACTCTTACGTTGACAATTCAAAAGTTGATAAGCCATCTAGTATCTACAAATTTTGAAATAGTCCTTTGTTGGATTCCTGGGCACGTGGGTATTCTGGGTAATGAAGAAGCTGATGAGGCAGCGAAATGGGGAACGCAGAGGGCAGTCCTTGACCTTTTATCTGTTCCTACGTCAGATTCAAAGGTTGCCATAAGATCGGCTTTTCTGGTGACATGGCACGTCGAATGGCAAAATCGCGCCTTCCAGCTCAGGAAGGTAAAAGACTCCGTTAAGACCTGGGTATCATCATTCCGTGCGAACTGACGTGAAAAAATAATCCTTACACGCCTTCGTATTAGCCACTGCTATCTTACCCATGGTCATCTCTTACGCGGTGAACCTTCCCCCGTCTGTGAAACTTGTAACACAACACTTACCGTGGAACACTTTCTTCTGAAGTGTCTAAAATATAATACCAGCTGACGGCGATACAATCTACCGAACAGTTTGAACGTTATGCTGGGACAAAATGAACCGATTTTAAAGCGCGGTTTTAGATTCCTACAGGAAATTTGCCTCTGGAATAGTATCTNTCATCATTCCGTGCGAACTGACGTGAAAAAATAATCCTTACACGCCTTCGTATTAGCCACTGCTATCTTACCCATGGTCATCTCTTACGCGGTGAACCTTCCCCCGTCTGTGAAACTTGTAACACAACACTTACCGTGGAACATTTTCTTCTGGAGTGTCTTAAATATAGTACCAGTCGCCGGCGACAATCTACGGAACAGTTTGGACGTTGTTTGGGCAAAATGAACCGATTTGATACGTCTTCAGTAATGTGTCCTCTGGAACAGTATCTGATCTTTATTAGTATGTCATTATTCAAATCCATAAACGAAACGGGGTTCCTCCCACAAGTTGTCGGGAGGGTTTGGATTTAAATCTTATTTTCTCCCCTTTTTTGAATTTACATTTTCCCTCTCTCTCCCGAAATTTACTCTTTTCTTTATTTTCGGTTTTTATAATGTCTTCAGGATCTTTTTTTATTATTATGATATATATTTGGATCTATTGTAATTCAGGTGGGTTTTTAGTGGGTATGGTTGAGTCATTCGGCGAGTCCCACACGCGGGGAGAGTCATGTTGGCTCTCCTTAATGCGTAACTGCATTTTCCTTACCTGAACAAAATTTTAGGGCTCTAATGACCTCGATGTCGGCGAGCCGTAAAGCCCCACTAAAAAGAAAAAGGAAGAAGAAAAGGGCGGTGCCCTATAGTGATCAAGTTTTCTTCATTTAAGAAGATAGGAGCTGCTACAAACCGCAGCTAAGTATCCGCGCGACGCAGATGAGCGCAACTCGTGCGTGCGAGTCTCAGAGGACTTCTACGTGGGGGTGAGGCAGGCTCGCAGAGAGTTTGTTCCTTTTTTACGGGAAGCGAGAGAAAGTGGCCATAGGGCCTCACTAAGTTTTGACAAGCTAGTTGTCGATGGGCGCCGCTACGGCTTGGCAGAGCGTCTTGCGTCGGTGGGCAACAGGGCTCCTAAACCACGTGATGCGGCCACCCATCCGTGCACCGCTTCGCCAGCATCCGAAGTCAACGTCACCGCCACCACCAGCAGTGTCACGCGCCAAACATCTGCACCTGACGCAAGCGAGCAGGTTGAACTTCGGACGATCCACTCTAGCGTCGCCTCCACTACCGCTGCGGCGTCCGCCGTGCAGGTAACATCGAAGGTAACGACTTCCTCCTCGAGAAGCACCCCCACCACCACCGGGGGTGCGAAGGCCAACGCGCGCCTCTCCACCACAGCGCCAGCCGTTCACCCCCAGAAATGTACGACGAAGGGAGGGGTTAACCGCTCTCCCCCTTTCCGTACACCGCTTCCGCAGCGAGACGGACCCAACACGCGCTTGAGATCGGCAACATGGGTCCCTGCTCGAAGGGCGGCGAACGTGTTGGAAGCAGGTAGGCCAGTGACAAAGCGCAAGGGATACAAGCATGAAGAGCTTGTAATAGGATGTTGGAATGTTGAAGGAATTCGTAGAAAGGCTAGACAAAGAAATTTTCTGACATTTCTGGAAAAGTTTACCATCTTGGGTTTTGTTGAAACTTGGAGTAGAAAGGGGGAAACATTTGAAATCAATGGATATACGATATTTTCTAAGAGTCTCGAGAGAAATGGTAAAAGAGGTAGGTATCCAGAAGAGGTTGCGGTTCTTTGCAAAAATTCGAAGATTTACCTTTTATGAAGAACTACACACGAAATTAGATGGTGAAATTGCTGTGAAAATTAGAGACACTCGTAACAACGGTGTAGGCATTACTTTTGTTCATAATTGTTTTCGCCAATCACGGGAATCCAAACACTTTACTAACAATTTCTTGGACAAGTTAAGCACAATTATTAATAATTATTCGATAAAATATTCGCCTGTTGAATTTATAATAATGGGTGATTTTAATGCGCGAATCGGGGAAGAATATCAGGACTCATTTTTAAATGACCATACGAACGACGAAAATTGGCATCGAATTTTAAGAAATAGTAAAGATAAGCACTGCAATGGCGATGGAAAGGAACTCTTGGATTTTTGCTACAAACAAAATTTAGATCTTCTAAATGCGCGACATGGTTAAGACAAAGTATGTAACATTACATTCATAAAGAAAAATAGAGAAAGTGCTATTGATTATACCCTAGTTACAGAAAATATTTTAATACTTCTCAAAGACTTTTGGATCGAACCTAGAATTGATTCACACCATATGGTACTCGGGATAAAAATAAATCTTAAAATATGCGAGGAAGAACAATTGTTTACAGGGAACTCAAGAAGGCTATCAATTATTAAGTGGTCAGATGAAAAGAAAATTAATTTCATAGGAAACTTTAAAAGAAATGTCAGAAAATTGCACTCCGGTGTTCGAAAAAAATTACAATTAGGATATATAAATAGAACCGCTAGTTATATAGAAAATACTCTCAGGGGACCAGGAAGGGAAATGAGATCATATACAGGAAAATTAGGAAATAATAAAGGATCTAGTTGGTTTTCGGCAGAGTGCAGAGTTGGATTCCGAGCCAAACAGACGCTAAAAACGTTTCAATTGCAAGGAGGTATTGAACTTCGTCAAAATTATATAATAACGTGAAAATGTTATAAAAATACTATTCAAAATGTGAGAAAAACTTGGCAGGAAGCGGAAGCTAACCGAATTAAACAATAAAAATCTCAAAGTCCCTTGGTCAACTATTCGTATGCTCCGACAAAATCAGAGAATACAGAATGCTATAGAGGCGGGAGAGTGGGAAAGACATTTCTCGTCGATTATCCCTCAAGACTTTGATAATTAACGTTACATCTCGCGGTCTATCCCCAAAGTTTCCCTCCTTTAGCCAAAATTTCCTAGATTGTTCAGTTGCAACGTACTGTAACAAGATATGTATCCAGTCTTCATATTCTCCGCAGAGTGGACAAATATGATTAAATAGAATTCTCGATTTTCTTCGTTTCCAACCCCAAGTCTGAACCATGCGCTCTCGCTGCTCTGTTTAGCCAGTCAATGTATGACTTCCTCCCCCATTGACCTGCAATTACTACCTGAACTATTAGTGAACGGTTTTTTTTGAATCTATTTATATGCAGTTACCTATCTTTCGTGATTATGTAATGCCAATTTTATTTCACACAAATCTGCTCTGTAATTTTCTATGTATAATTCTTTGTCCCACATGTTACTAAGGTTTATACTTAATCAGTGTTTTTGTCTTTCCCCTCCATCCTCTTTCTGTACTTTCTTCGAAACAGTGTTTCACAATTTCATCCTTAGAATCATTCTTGATTTCTCACCAGTATTTAAGCGCTCTTAATTTCAAAATTACATCTAGTAAATATTCTCCAAACTCCCATCTTACTCCGCAGTTTGCAGTGCTTCTCGGAAAGCCGAGAACCTCTTTTAAATATACATTCTGTAATGGATAAAAAATGGAGTTGTTAGTGCTTCCCCAAATTTCGACCCCATATGCAACCACAGGTGTAACTAATGAACTGAACTGTCTGTGAGTCTAGGTGATATTTCGAGTATTTTAATTGCAGATTTCCGTATTTCGTTCAAAGCGAATACTCCCTTACGCTTTGCTATCTCTTTATGTCTATACCAGTTCAAGTTCATAGATATATTAACTCCTAGGTAAAAGTATTCTTTCACAATATCAATTGTCTTTTGCTTCAACGTCCATCTTTCATTTTTGCTAAAAACCCAACCATTTTTAAAAACCATAATTTTCGTCTTGTCTGTATTTATTTTTAATTTTCTATTATCACAAAATTCTTCTAAATTTATAGTCTGTCTGATTATTTATAACCTGTAGCCCCGTAATCGATTTAGAAAAAATTACTAGGTCGTCTGCAAAAAGAAATCCCGGTATCGTTATCCCTGAGATTTCAAAGATTGGTGCATCTATATTGTCTCTAAGTAGATACTCCTTTAAATCGTCAATGAACAGAACGAAGAGCAACGGTGAGAGGACACATCCCTGTTTCACTCCAATATGCACAGAAAAAAGTCACTAACAATATTTTCGTGAAGTCTAACACATGCCCATATCCGCATTGTTTATTGCTCGCAGTGCATTGACAAACTTTTGTGAAATACCCTTTTTCCCAATTTTCTCCGAGAGTTGAACCCTATCGACAGTGTCAAATGCTTTTTCGAAGTCTACGAAAGCGCAATATAACTTTCCCCTCTTGACTGACGTCGCTTTCTCCGCGAGTGAATTTAATACATACATGTTATCAATAGTGCTGTATTTGCTTCGAAATCACGCCTGAAGTGGAGATAGCTTGCTATGCGTTTCTACCCAGAGAGTCAACCGTTTTTGCAATATTTTACAGAACACCTTACCCACGACACCGAGAAGAGATATTCCTCTGTAATTATTTGAATCATTTATGCTCCCTTTATGTTTGTATATTATGAATTACGGCTCTACTCCAACTGTCCGGAAAAGTTCCCGTAGACAACACACAATTGAAAGTTTCTAATAAAATTGGAGTTAAATCTTCGCTTATTACTTTTATGCATTCTGGAGGTAAACCATTCACTCCAGCCGCTTTCCGTCCCTTCAGGTCCGCAATTGATTTATAAATTTCATCTTCTGAGGTTGTGCTCATCTAGTTCCGGAATAGATAATATCTCTGAATATTAAACTTGTTTTATATGATTCGGTGAATTTTTTGAGAATATGGTAGTGCAACTCCTTGGAAAGACAGATAAAAGAATTGCTGAGTTAGAAGTAGTGGATGAGAATGATTCTGCCGGCCTTCCTTAATTCTGTTACAGGTCCCTTAATTCTGGTGAACGATGCAATGAATAAAGTTGATTGTAAGAAATGAAAAAGTGAAATGAAGAAACGAAAAAGTCATTTGTAAATATGTAATGATGTGTAACATGTAAATATGTATAATACTTAGAGATAGAGTTTTGTGTATTGTGTAACTCTGTATATATGTGTAAATACGTAAGAATATGTAAATATGTTCCTTGTAAAACACCCTAGCGCTAAAATTTTAATTCTATTATATTTATATTTAGGGTAAATTACATAAATTAAACTTTATTTTGTTGCGTTAAACATTAGGATATATTGCTAGATCGTACACGAATATGAGAGAAAGTGAGGGAGGCGTAACTGGTAAATTTCTTAACAGTGAATACCAGGATATTGTAAGCACAGCCCACGGCAACTACAGGGTCAAATCACAGGCGAACGGGCCCTCAGCCCGCCAAAACTATGCTATGTTGTAACCATATTGCAAATAGAAAATAAAGCCGTTTTCAATTCAATTAAACTTTGGTGAATTCTGGCGAAAAACCATTTTTAAGTATACAGACAAATGTCATGTCTATGTTTCTTGTTAAGGCACAGAGATTCGTTTTAATTGTTTATATAGATTTGATACATAAACTCTCGAATTAAAAATACTTAACATTAAATTTTTGCATATACATATAAACGATAATTCGTCATAATCCATCAAATTCGTGGAATTAAATTCTTTTGGCCATGTTTCCTTACAATATACTTCACCGTACGGCGTCACGAAGCGGTGTAGAAAAGCGGGGTTCACTAGCCCCTTTACGCGGTTAAAGTCTTCAACGTAACGTATACGCTAAGAAGCGTGTACATTATGCAAAAACTCTCTACTATGAGTACTACATTATAAATGAAATTCCGTTAGCATCTCTGACATTGATCTTGGGGAGGGGGTATAGAAAATTCATTGCGCGCGCTGCGCCTGTCCAGAAAAGCGTCAAAATCTCTGTAACTATTTATCTTGCAGAAACTGTTTGTTCTAATTTTTTCTCTTTCAATTCTATGCAACTTTTATTATATAAAAAATAGTCATAAAATGAAGTGTTCAACGGTACCACAAGAGACCATTAACATACCTCGTTTTAACTAATTTTTTCATGTTATCCTCACAACTTAAAAAAAAGCATTCTAATGGGGAGAAAATCTTCTTGTAGAGGTAAATGTGGTCTATTCAAAGGAAGGGGTTGTAAAATGTTTTATATTGCACTGCGAATCAAGAGAACTCTATTTGACTTGACTATCCTTTCTTTTATTTTTGGAAGAGTGAATCTACGACCCAGACTTTCCTCCTCTAATGCTTTATGCGCTTGCCCTAAGTGCTAGTTTTCCGTGTTTCGTAGCGGAGCACAGGGTAATCCAAAGTTTTTGTATTAATAATTCGCATGTGGAAGTGTAATTGATTTCGAATTTAGTTAAGAGTTACACATTCTTACAGGTTTTACGTTATATATCACATGATTAGGTTCATAATAACGCAAACAGTTACTTTAGAAGTGTGATAAGTCCTAACATATACTAGGAGATTACTAGTATAGCCTACATAAGGTTGTGATCCGAAATACATATAAGCACGAGCCATGCCCTTTAAGAAAGACTATTGCCACGCGATTGCCAAACCAAAAAAAGGGTATGTTATGAAGAGTTGAACCCCAGCGGGCACGGAAAGGAAGTGGTCCTTCCTATTTCTAGCATTTACCACTAGATGGCGGAACTGTTTTTATTGGACAGTCCGGGTGTGGTGATGTTCACTCGGGGGGTACTCCAGAAAATTTATTTTAAAAGCGGGAGATTCTCGGAAAGGGGAATTTATATCACAGCGTCGGCGTAGATCAACGGTGACGACCTGTCATAATAGGCCAGGGTCGTGGAGGCTGATGCCTCGTTGCTAAAAAAAGACACTTCTTCATTAACAATATATCTTATGAACGTACCCAGCTTCAGTCTGGAATGTTAATTTGTTTCTTCCTGACTGTTTCACTCGTTTTATTACCCATTACCATAACCCACCCATTAAAGGGTAAATCATTCAATAGAATATTATTTCTTTACTCAATCATTGGCACATTGAGTAAAGCATCGTAACTCCATTTCGTTTCGGGATTTTCTACGATCTTATCTTTGGGCACTTTGATCGGAAGTGATGGTAGCTTGCTTCCGATGAGAAACTTTTCTTTTGCGAGGTCACAAGTAGTACTGACGATTTGGCATTAAATTGAAATTGTTTATTCTTTCCAGCAAAACATAGCCATACCTGCCTCTCTTAGGGAAGCTCAACTTCAACCAGATGCTTTGACAATTTCATTGAAAACGTTACACTCTTAAAGTATTGAACGGATTGAAACAAAACATCACGGTCGTATTCCTTAGGGTTGGAGATTGTCGGTTGGTTTAGTTTTTAAAGTGTGAGTGGTAATTTAAGGAATAATTGGAATATTTAATTCCATGAATTTCTGGAATGAGAATGCTTTATTGAAATTAACCTCTTTTACTTACATAGTAATAAGTTTCCTATATCTTCCTGAGTACACCTTAACACAGTGAAACACCCGTCGCGCCATGGATGGAATGCTTTTAGCCGATATTGATGAGAAAAGTAATGGCTTGGTACTCTTCAGAGGGCGAAGGAGGCGTCGTTGGTTTGCGCTCTGCCACTTAGCGCTACATTCTGATGCCAACACGCCCGAGCGAGATAAAGGCGCACAAAAGATGACTTCAGATTTATATACTAGTACTGAAGAAAGAGAAAAGATTGAACATATTATGCCCTGGAATTTCCCTCAATATAGTCCACAAATTGCAGAATTTCTAAAGCAAAGAATTTCGATACTTTAATCCCTGAAAGTTTAGAAAGTTTACTATTGTAAAAAGATATAAAAATTTGAGGAATTATATTTTTTAAATAGGTTTTGTAAAATAAGCACTGAGACAATGGTAAATAGTGCCCGCATGCATGCGGAACCGTTTGCGTTGGCGACTTGAGTCAATTCATCAAAACTCAGAAGTGATAAAATAAAAATTAAGGATCCAGGTATAAAAACTCTGTTGGAAACTCAGGTTTACGAATATTTTAAATATATGAATGAATGAATGAATGAATAATATGACTCAAAGAATGCTCCAAAACTTCTGTTTTCTGAAAAGGAAAGTAATGTTATATTGGAAGGAAAGAAAGAGAGAAAGAAAGAAAGAAAGAAAGAGGGAAAGAAGGAAAGAAGGAAAGAAAGAGAGACAGAAAAACACTAATGGATATTCAATTTATTGAAAAACATATTCCATTTCTAACGTGAGTGGAACTATGGGTACTCAGCTTATTGTTCTGTAAATAATGATAACACGGAGTTGATGGAATTCACGACCAAGTTTGCTATGGAGCGGGTTCAATGGAAATATGGAAACCCCGAGGGAGGGAGGAGAATCGGTTCTGTAAAATAAAATAAAAACAAATCAACAATAAAACGTGATGTCACGAGCTAATGAAAACTGTTTTTCGGAAATATTTTTCCGACTATAGAAAATGTGGAGGATTTATTTATCAATAATATATTTTATTTTTTAATTTTGAATATTTAGTGTTGAAAAATTATGTTCATTGAAGATATCAACACTTAAATTCAAAGTAAGTAAACAATAGCAAACTGACACTCGGGTGCTGGGATCTGGTTGTATAATAGTAATATACGGACTGATATTCTACTAAGATTAAATTTAATGACATTTTCGTTAGAACACTGACAAAGAGCTTATGTTACCCTGCTCTTTTTTTTCTTTCTGTCGAACACAATATAATTACTCTTATTGCTGAAGCGTGTCGTGCAAAATGTCTGCAGATGAAATGAGCATGTTATGAGAATGAGTATGATATGTGGGAGTTCTCTTAACCCCCTTACATACTAGTTACTCTTGAGGTAAAAGTGCGCCATCCCAAGAGCATCACAGTGCTGTGCCACTGTCATAAATTTTAATTCCGTGCGCTCCAGGCACCCGCCGTGACGGGCTTCCGCATTTGCCACCGTCGCGGACGTCGTATATTACGCGAGGGATACGTCGCCGTGCTCTTGATTAAAACTTCAAAATAGCGCGTTTGATTAGAGACACGTGTCAGCGCGTGTCGAGCAGCAGGAGCTATGACGAGAGCGCACGCGCCCGTGCGTACGTGCGTACGCCTCTCGCAGATTTATCGCTGGAGGATTAGCGATTGTTTCCGTAGAAAGCATTCACAGCGCTTTTGTGCGTCGGAGGAGAATCGCAGTGAGTGCTTGGACCTGGAAGCTTCAATTAGGGATGAAAGTAACCGCGACGTAGTTGATCAGATTTGGACCTCATCGAACCTTTACTCAACTTAGCTCATACTAACAATATAGCTTATACTCTTTCAAACTTCATGAATGATAGTATTGATACTATCATTGAGAAAGGGTTCTAATGATCTCGATGTTGGCGAGCCCTAAAGTCCCGTTAAAAAAACTATCATCCAGAATTTTGATGTCTGTATTTTTGCTAGTAGTCTTAGAGAATCCCTGAGCAAGATTAGATACCCGGGCTATACCCGGAATACTTATATCGGGTACAAGTTCTCCCAGCTTAAGAGCAGCCTGTGGTAACTTATCCACTGCATAAGGTGTGATCCAGGTTCACCGCGTGACCCAGGAGGATATTGAGCACAGATTTTAAGAGTCGAGGTGGGTGGTGCAGTGGCAGCACACCTGCGGTCAAAGCAGGAGGTCCCGAGTACGAGTTCCTACCCGTCGTAATTTTTGCCTGACTAGACGATATAATCTGCACTTATTTCTATAGGTGCAGATTATATCGTCTATAGATTATACCTGACCAACGAATCTACATCTAATTTTAAAAAAAAGTCTTATATTAATTTTTATAGCTCTTTTTGGCCTCTGTTTCCAGAAATATTACTTGTAATAAATATTTTCATTCAGTTTTCAGATTTTATTTCAATAAATATGTTAACGGCTCACAATTGTGGTAATTATAAAATTAATATTTTCCAATTGAAATCTGTTCAGTTATTTCTTTCATTCTTCTTAATCTAAACTAGTTGGGCGTCCATATTGTTAGCTTGTTCTTTATACCATTAATGACAGAAAATATACAATGATGTAATTTGGTTATTGATAATAAACTGTCTCTACCTCAGTCTACCATTAACATTCTAATAATGTAAGCGGCTTCTTAAGTGTGATGTCTTTAATACGTACGTTTCATTTTCAATATAACTTCTCTTGTTCATTTTCTATCGCTTCAATCTGTTCCAACCATTCAACAAATGCATCAGATTTCAGTAAGTGTTAGTCGTTGACCTTCAACGTCCGTCTTTTAAGCTTCAGTCGCGCAACATAACTCCCGCCTGGCTGCTACTAGTCAGCCAGCATACAATGGCTAGGGTAGGATGGACGTACTTTCCTCGCAAACAGCTTCACCCTTTACTTCGGTGGTTAGTGAAAATATCCGGAAAATGTGCGCCGAGTTATTAGAATCTTAATTCTAAAAGACAAATGTATTCAGAATGGTGTTTATTTTCCTCCTCTTTCTCCTCGCAGCCTCACTTTCGGCACGGCAGCCACAACGGTAATTACGTTGCGTGCCTTATCCCGAAATTCGAACAAGGGTTATGGTTCTAAGGGGAGTACTCTATCATAGAGCCACATTTAGTAGAAGGAAATTAAACATAAAAAAGCTAAGTCATAATGTAATCGGTAAGTAGGATTTTTTATTTTTTCATTACATATGTTAAGATGAAGTCAGAACAAAATTATTTGCAAAATCAGACCATCACCATTTTTGATTCGAATCAGTCTCCTCCGTGCTTGTTTCTTTGTACTATGCAAATTTTTTATCAACAATAAATATTATATGGCATTGATTTGAAACGATGAAAGAAAATGAGAGTAAAAATAATGAAGAAGGGAACAATCTGTATCGTGGAACAAAGGAGCACATTTTGACATTTGCCCAATTTTTACCGTCGGCCGAATAAACCAGCCATTCCTATTAATTTCATAATGTAAAAATCATATTAATCGTTGTAAAGCCAAATCAACTTACTAAAGAGCTAAGTGGCTATGTAACATTTTGAGTGAAAGGAAGTGGATATTATCATCACAACAAACTCTCATCGACGAGTTTTACCTCAGCCCCGACGCACACTTTTGTCCCACGCCACCTTATAATTAGTAGAGGGAAATTGTCATTTAGTTATGTTGTGATCGGTAAGTATGATTTTTTATATTTTTTCATTATATATGTTAAGACGAAGTAAAAATAATTGCAAAATCGGAATCTACGACCCAGATTAGATATGTTAAGACGAAGTAAAAATATTGCATAAATGTGCATTTTTGATGCATTTTTAGTGCATCGCCATACTATTTTTTTAATATCTTCGGTTCCAATGGTTGTAGAAAAATATAAAAAAATGCAAAATACTCGTGAATAAATAAACTAACTATGTAAATCAATAATCGTGAACAGGGAATTAAATTTAATTCCGAGTTCTTCTGCAATCTGTAGTGCCTTCTTAAAGGTGCCATGAAATTCTGCTGTAGCATTCTGTGAAACTGAAACACATTTGTGAGTTTCACGATGTGATTATTAACCCTTTTAATATCCATCTTGCATTTTACAACATTATTTTTGCAATATTACATTTTGCAAGTGATCATACTTGCTGATTCGCACAGTCGTCACATGCCTTCCGTTTTGCGTGGATTGCTTCCCCACTAGTTCTCAATGTCCGATGTCTTCAAGCCAAACGCTCGTTTGACTGAACTTATTCGAGAACTGGACACTTACACTAGAAACCTCACCGCGCGGGACACAGTAATCATCATAGGTGGGCAGAACGGTATTAACTTGGAAGTTTATTTCAACGCTTCTGAAAAAATCTAAAAACGACCTCTCAGCACACAAACATAGCACTCTCTAGCCTGCCTCCACGTTTCAACGTTCAACAATTAAACCACAAAATTAACATACCAAACATCTCCCTAAAACCACCTCACAGGAACAAAAATCACATTTTTTGATTTGCAACTACACCTGACTGCCAAGGACTTTACTCAACACCGTTTACATCTGAGACTGTCTGGGGATCATCTCTTCCGACTGGGGAACATCTGTCCTAGCTTCACATCTAACCTCACATTATCCCCTACCCCTCTACCCACTCCTACACCACCTCCTGCTCCTACCTCATCACCACCTCTTCCACCTCCCTCTGCTCCTACCTCTTAATCAACTCCTCCTCCTCCTTCTCCCATACCTTCTCCTATCTCCACAATTTATTCCCCTGTCCCCGTTCTCTCATCTACTGCTCTCATCTACATTTCCCACGTCCTCATCTATTCCTACATCCACATCTCCTCCTGTCCCCATACACAATTACAACTTGCACACAAGAGTACGATGTAGTTAGTACTCGGAAGTAACAATCGCGTTCGGGTGCAGTGTGCGGGTTCGATCCTGGACTAAAAACTGTACCAAATTCATATTCCCCTCCACAATCTAACTTCGATTACATTTCTCGAGAATCAAAAACTCTTTGGGAAAAAAATATAATTATATTTCATCAAAATGTCTGTCAATTTCAAGCAAATTGACAGACATTGAAATTCTGGTACACGAAAATCCATTCGATTTGCTATGCCTCACAAAGCACTGGTTTTCAACTAACAACATCAATGATACTGCTTTTTCTAATCACTATTTAACAGGTTCTTATTGTCGGCAAAATTCTAAAGGAAGGAAACCCCACGGAGATACATGTATCTACGGTAGTAATTATATTTTATCTTCTCGACTGACAGGCTACGAGAACTTCTGCGTTGACAGTGTGTTCGAATTTTCTGCAGTTAATCTGACCGACACCGGTATTAATGTTTTGTGTATTTATAGACCTCCTCAATCAGATCTTGACATATTTTTTCGAAACTTCGAAATTATTTTAAAACGTATTACACACAAACCAAAAAAATCTATCGTTGTATGTGGCGATTTCCACATTGATTTCCTGAATACATCCGACTTCGCACATTCACCAACTAATCGATTCAAGAATCTTATCGACCCTTTCAGCCTTATTACTACGATAAACGCCCTTATTCGCTTCTCCGGTTCATTTCAAACATTGCAAGATTAGATTATTGTCAATAATGAAATATCGTATTTTTTAGTGTTTATCGCCGAATACGGCTACCATCTTGCTCAAGTATTGACTATTAAAGATAAGCTAAAACCACTTTACAAGTTTTCTTGAGAGTTTAATGACACAAATCTATAAATGACACATATTTAATGACACATATTTATAAATTATTTGCGTGAGGAAACTTGGAAAGATGTTTACAATTGCCAAAAACACCGACGAGAAATTTAATGTATTGATCTCAATATTCCTAAAACATTACAACCCTAGCTTTCCCAAAAACTCAAGTTAATTAACACAAAGAAACACAATAGATGGATTTGCTCAAGGGATAAGAATTTCTTCAAAAAACAAACGCCATTTATATTATCTTTCAAAGCTCTATAACCAAGCACCCGAAAAATGTTTGGAGAACATTAACACGACTTGTTCTGTCTTAGTGGGCTAGCGATAAGGAGGACAGGGAGACTCAAGTAGTTGAACAACCCTGTCATGGCAATTACTTTAATACCGTTGTTGAACTTACATATTGGCACGCAAGCAGCGGAGAGGGCAGTGGCAGCCAGGCAGCAATGACTGTAGCTCTCGGCGAACGGACATCAAAAGCCCATGGGAAGCGTTCTTTAAGAGGGAGTCGGGATCAAAACCGAGCCTGCTCAAGGCCTCTGGATATAATGGGTGGGATAAATCTAGTAATGATAGCCGATCATCCTCTAGACCCCTGGCTATAAAGTGTGAAAGGAATCTAGTAACCACAGCCGAGCATCCATTAGACCCCTGGCTATTGAAGAGAAAAGGATTAGGGGTACGCTGTATGCCGTACTCCTGATTGGTACTTGGTACTTGAGGTACTCCTAATATAATGGGAATGGGTTCAGATAGCTCCTGATTGAACTTTATTTGAAAACGTCTTGTAGAAAGGAAAGATTTTAAAAAGACATAAAACGGATATGGTAGGAATTTCTTAATTTTGTATAAACGTCCCATGTGCCAAACTTTGTCAGGAGCATAACTAACGTCCAAAAATACCACATTACAATAAAGTTTGTTTTCTAAGTAATTTTGAATTAATTCCACAACTCTGTGCACCTGTTCAAGTGTGAAGTGTTTTTTCTAATTCCGATCTGGTGGGTGGGGATAGGATCTTGTGTGAGCTGGATTGGGCAGATACGTTATAAAAAATAGTTTTACAAACATGTTTAAGAGGACAGATAGGAGACTTAAAGATCTGTAAGATGTTTCTTCGTGACTTTGTTTCCCTAACTTCTGGATCAACACAATCTGAGCTATCTTCCATTTTGAGGGTAAGGGTCCAATCCTGAAAATCTCATTAAATATTGAAGTAATTAAGGTTATTGCTTTCATTGGTATGTTTTTAAAGATCATACCCGTGAGAAGGTCGTAGCCAGAGGATTTACAGGGGTGAAGTTTCTGGTGTTCCTTTCGGACTTCTTTAGACTTGAATGAACGGATTTGATTTGCCATCTGCATAGTGATATTTTAAAAAATTATAGCAGACTCCTCTTCGTCTGTTATTTCTGAAGGAGTCGGTTGGGAGACTTGTGAGAAGTGCTCTGCAAATGTAGCTAACTTTTGTTGGTCACTTTTGGTCCAGCTTCCATCTTGTTTCCGGATTGGATGTATATGTTCCTGTGGTCTTTTCATATGTTTGGTTACTTTCCATAGTAAATATTCAGTTGCCTCAGTTGCAGTTAATAATTCATTTTTCTTGGGAAATTAGCGTTTCTGATTTCTCGTAGAAGACGCTTCAACTTTTGGTACTCATGGTTAAGAATGCGTTTGTCAGCGGGGCTGCTAGTATGTTGCCATTTTTTCATTAATTTCCGTTCATGATGTAGAAGATTACGAATCTCAGCTGATGCGGTTTGGTTGAGTTTTACACTGTCTTCATTGGGCGTTGAGTATATTACTGCAGTGTGGAGTTGGTTGGTAAAGTATTCAATCGATGTCAAAGGTCGATTTCAGAGGAAGATTAGCCCTAACTGTTTCCTGCACTGGAAAATTGAATTTTTTCCAGACTGTTTTGCCGTTTCAGAGAAATTGTTCTTTGGTACGATTTATTATGGTTGAGCTGATAATTAAGATTATTGGAGAGTAATCCGAAGATAGATTAAAGGATGAGAAGATTTCGATGAAAATTTAACAGATACCTCACCCCACAATAAATTCGATGGTATCAGGAGTTTTCTTTGGGTCTGTGGGTTAGTAGGTTGGTTTACCAGTTGAAAACGTTGACATATTACTTTTTTGTATAATTCTCTACCCTTAGGATTAGTTAGTCTTGAACCCCAAGAGTTGTGTTTCGCTTTGTTGTCACCGCCCGCGGTACATCGTGGTCCAAGTGTAGAGAAAGAACGTTCTAATTGTGTTTTTATCTGAATGTTTTGGTGGGAATTCAGTAAGGATACCAAATTCGTCGTAGATTTGTATTGTCGTAGCTCGAAGAAAGTCTTCATGATGCGAATAACTATGATGTCGCACATTTTGTCGTACGAGTATGGCGCTATCACCGTGAGCTGTACCGTCTGGATGGTTCGTGCCAAATATGTTATAACCTTTAATATAGAGGTAACATTTGTCAGTGAAGTGTTTCTGAGATCAACATGATTTCGATGTCCGAGTCATACAAGTAGCATTCTAGTTCGTTTTTATGCTGGGATAGTCCATTTGCATTCCAGGCCACTATTTTGTATGAGCTGCACGCTGTGAATAAAGTTTCTTTATAGGCGAGGTAATTAATTGTAAGATTTCTTGGCAATTTCTCAGAGAAAAATAACGTAATATGGCAACCGTTGTTGTGTCTACTTGTGGCGAGGTAGGTGCAAAATATAGGTATCACCCATTGAATAATTGATGAGATAAGTGATGTTCAGAAGGGAATTTATTTGTTGACTCTGCTGAATTAAAGCGTTTTCGAATTTCGGGAAGAAACTTTCTAAGATGAATACGAATTTATCAAACTGGTTGGGACTGTGGTTAATTGGGTTGGGATTTACAGCTTGGGCATAGGTTTTGGACCAGGTTTCCTGAGGGTGTACATTTGGAAAGTTTACTTGTAAGTGTGTTTTTGGGTAGTTTGGGCGCGTACCTCCTTCAAAAGTTTCATTTTGTTTAAAAGTGCTTTCGTGGTATGAGGTTCTAGCTGTCTTTTTAGTAACATCGTAGCCCTTTTTCTTCAGAATGGTGTTGCATACTTGACAACCTTTATAATTAGCTGGATGGCAGCCGTCACACAAAGTGCAGTTTGCTGGAGTACGTTTATACTTTTCACGATTTTCAGCAGGAAGACTCTCTCCTCACTTAACACAGCAATCGGGATAGGCGCAATACCTTCTGGTATGTTCATACCGCTGGCATCGCTTATATTGGACTATTTCACTTTTCATGTGGGGAGGTTCGAAATGTACTACTGCATTGAGTAGAGTGCGAACATGGAAAATATCTTTGTCGTTACTTTGAGATTCAATGTCCATACAAAATAAAGGTAGAGGTTCCTTTGTTGCCCTGTGCCGTACGTTTATTATATTTCTGACATTGTGACCTAATTTGAAAGAGCTACTTTTATATCTTCTTTGTCCACGTGAATATTACGTACTACGACTCTGTATGCGCGATCTTGTCTCAGTTGATAATTATAAAATATACGAATACTGTTGACTAGATGTTTAACAAGCTTTCTGTATGTATCTGGGGTTTCTGGTAAAACTTGTATCTTGTCACTATAGATTAATTTGATTTGAAATTCTTGTTTTGTAAGTACTTCGCAAATAATGTTTATCATTTCTGGTACGTTCGAGACGTCTGGGATGAATACTGACTTCATGTTTCAGAGTTGAACTACGTCGTGGACATGCGTATCGTCTGAGCTTAGCACTTCGAATCTATTCTGAGTAGGGATTGTAGGAACTACGCCAGAAATATTTTGCCTTACCCTTCTGTTGTCTTCGAGGTCTTCTGAGTTTGATCTCTTCGTGCTTGTGGATGAGTAGTTTTGCCACGAGCACCTTGTTAAATCCCCAGGTGCCGTATTGTCGCCGCTTGCGTCCATGTTAAATGATGGTTCTGTGGGCTGCTGTTGTTGTATTGTGCCGGATTGGAGAGCAGTCAAGGTCGCGGCGCTACCCACGTTGCCACTGCATGACGCCGTGGAGGGCCGCACGTCTAAGTCGTTGATCATAGAAATCTCTATTTTCTAAATGTTGTCAGTAATATAAGCATCTAGCACTATTAAATAAAAGTAAATTACACTCTTATTTCCTCGAAGTACTGGTACAAATAGTAGCTCTGTTCGAACATAGACGCACTTATCGCACTGTCGAGAGAGGACCGACACGATGCGTCCGTTCACCACCGAGGTTCAGAGCAAAATGAGAAGAAGCTTTTGAGAAGGAAAAAGTTCTTCCTGTTTACATATACGGAGTACATTATCAGTACAATCAGTCAGCTAAAACGAATACTAAAAGACGAATTCATTACAGAGCTCAAAAACTAAAAAGAAGTGATCTATCTTCAGTTGTTGGCTACAAATATTAACCTGTGAATTAGACAGAACAAAAATTTAATTTCATTCTTATGCGGATCATTTGGCAAAAAATCAAACTGTAGTGATTCGTGACATTTATCCGTCAATTAACGTAAACGAAATATATAATGAACTACCAGCCTTGTTTAGTATAAAAAAGTAACGCCATTACACTAAAACGATGTACCCATTGTTGTGATATATTTAGATAAATTATGTAATTATGAAGACATTCTTACAACTATATTATTTATTTGTAAGGGTAGAATCGAGAAGAAAACAAAAGGTCCCATACAATGTAACAGATGTTAGACTTCGGTCACACAAAGAACTACTACAGTAGGAATGTAAAATTCCTTTAATGGAGTGCTTACCATGATATTTTTTACCATGATGTTGAGAATTATATAGTCTCTGATAATTTAATTCTAAAATGTGTTAGTTGTAAGGAAAACCATCAGACTACTATATGCTCACACAGTGGCGGATCTAAGTAATCAAGGGGGAGGGGATAACCCGGGAGCATTTTTGTTTAAAAATTATGGTTCTTCGACACAAATTTTATAAATATTATCTTTGAATAAAATGCATCAAATAAATAATTAACAATTAGCAATCTGGTATTATAACAATTATTTATTAATGTCATTAATCTAATATTATTAATAACAATTATAACAAATAAATATTATAATTAATAATTATTATTAATCTGGTAAACCCTTTACAAAGTATGCCATTTATCAACTTCAATTTTATATGTTAAGAGTTCAGGTCGAAAGGGGTGGGGGGGCTTTAGCTCCCTTAACCCCCCTCCTAGATCCTCCACTGCACTCACATGTTTGCCCTTACTTCAATAGTAGAATCTAAAACGCTAATAAACCTAATATTTCGTGGCAACAACCTCCCCGAAGTTCTTCAGCATTTACTCCCACCAATGATCAATTCCCTACCTTACCACCTAATAAAACTTTTCTAAATTTTATATCATAAACAATGCAACCTCCAGCTTCTTTATCATCGCAACCTAGACCTTATCTATTCTCTGATGACTATTGTTCTTTCATTCAATCAGTTATTTCTTCACTAGAAATATATATCAAGTCAATGCTGTCGGATCGTATACAAGAAATAATGCCACACACACAAATTCAATTTCAGTGAATCTTCCTAACGCTAATGATATCGCACCTTAATGACATTAAAATCCAAAATTGGAATGGTCGTGATGGTGTAGAAACAATGCACAATGAATTCACCAAAGAAATCAAACTATTGAAAAATCAATCAAATTTAAAGATTATTTCGTTTACAGACAGGATCGGAATGACGGAACTCCAGCGGATGGGGAATTAGTAAAGAAAAACATTGATCATTGGCAACTCCTTATGTACCCACGCACTACATCTCGAAGTACCGCCACTATTCCAATTAAAACTCATCCTGACCTCATTGTTATACTTGCATACAAACCACCAAAAAAAACAAACAACAACTGCGAAATCACAACTAAAAAATCTTATTCAGTGAGCCCACAACTGTAGGTGGCCTAAATGCCAAACACTACTCTAAGAATTGTAGAGTTACCAACTCCGCAGGAAATTTTCTCCACAGTGTATGCATATTTTTTTAATGTAATAGCCCCGTTAGAACTTACTTACTTTCTGTATAATCAGAGCCTATTACAGATTATCTAGATATTGCTGTCACCTTTGATCCTTGATGATCCTTCTACACGTTTCCTATATGTGAACTAGACTCAGAGAATATTCCTGTTGTAATCACTGCCAATATAACATATTTTATTTACTGAATCCAACTTCGAATCCAAACGTAAACGGTTTGAAGGTTAATGGGGCAAAATTTCAACATCATCTAAAAAACTCACTACATCCAATTAGAAATCTAAAATCACTCATAGAAATCGACTGTGCAGTATGTGAACTTAAATAATCAACAAGAAAAGCAGTTCAACACGCTTCATATTCAAAGGGCACAATATCACGATCTCAAACATGTCTCCCATTACCCTAGCATATCAAACAATTGATAAAAGTGAAAAATAATACTGGAAGAAAACGAACAAAATTTGACCTCTCCAACTTAAAGGAATAACTCAATCATTATAACCGACTGTTCTGTGAGGTTCTTCAACAACACACACACTAGACAATTATAAAAGTTGTCTCTCAATCTGTGGAGAGCAACTAGGATGCTACTGAAGTCTCACACAAACCTGTCCCTCCTTAAGAGGAATCAAAATATAGCCCGCTCGTGGTCACACCAAATTACAATGTTCTTCATCCAATTAAATATATTTCTCCTTCTGAAGTATACCATTGCATCATGTAAATTCAAGCCAAAAAAATCAGGATGTCACGGAAATATCAGCGCAATTATTCTTAAGAATTTGCCAAGGTCTGCTATAAGTTTTATAAGAAATGTATTCAACTCCATGTTAAGAATTTGACATTTTCCGGCCGCCTAATCCTAATTCCAATCCCAAAACCTAACAAAATCCTTCTCTTTTATCCATCTACCACCCTATACGTTTGCTACCTATTATCCAAAAAATAGCAGAAAAATCAATCCTTAAACGTATTATAAATTATTTCAACAAAACTAAAATCAACCCATCTTTCCAATTTGGATTCACTGAAAAACATACCACGACCCACCAATTAATCCGTCTCACCGAATATATATTTCAGTAATTCCAGGACAATGAATCAACTATAGCGGTATTTCCCGATATCAGGTGGGCGTTCGACAGAGTGCGCTATCACGATTTACCATATAGCCTTCGATAACTGGAATCCCAAATTATCTTTGTATAATTATTGAGAGTTTCGCCTCCAATAGAATATTCTCCGTCCGCGATAACTTCATCGTATCGACCCCATTGTCACCATTACTATTTAACATGTATACAGCAGAAATCCCCATGAATACGAACATACAAATCGCTCTACTTGCATACGAACATACAACCGCTTTTTTCTCTATTTTTTCTCTTCGCAGGTAACTTTAACCTGGAATTGCTAAGAGACAAATTTAATTTGCACATAGAAGCAATATATATTTTTGAACCAGGAAATGGAAAATATTACGAAACCCAAATAAATCTTCAGCGAAAAGTTTTACTCTCCGCACACCTTCCGTCCCTACACCTATAATACAACTCAATTCCAGTTACATGGTCACCATTAAACTCCTCCGTGAAATATCTTGGACTTCATCTTGGCACACGACTCACATGGAAATATCACACTATCACCAAAATCAAAGAAGCTAATCAGAAATTTTTTCAATTTAGATCGTTAATAAATTTCCATTCCACCTTCAAACCACATTGCACTATTACATTATATAAAACTATTATACGGCCTCTTCTTCTCTAGACCTGCCGCGTCTGGTGCAATGCTGCATCAACCACTTCTAAAAAATTTACAAATATTACGGAACAAAATCTTAGGGATAGCAGTAAACGCCCCTTGGTTCATAAGAAACAAAAATCTGCATCACGATCTGAATGTGGAAACGATTTCATCCTGTTAATAAAAAATCATGGAATAATTTATTTTCTAATCTTTCCTCAGAAAATGGTTCTGTCTACTACCAACTAGATATTGATTTTCCTTCCAAACTCAGAATCTGAACAAATTCCCATTTCATTCTTTCCTAAACAGCAATCTCAGACATCATATAGCATATCCATGGATTCGTTAATACGTATTTCAATCACGTACACATAAGGACAAACTTAAAATAATTAGTAATCTTTTGACAAATAAAAATACGCATGGTGGTGCCGATAGTTTCTCTTTCTCATTTATAATACAGTAAATGTATGATTGTGAAGGTACGAGTATGTTTTATGTATTTTGTGTATATGTTATATTCTTTAACTTTCTGTAGAAACATTGGCTGATCGAAGGAAAGTTCTGTACCAATTGTCTTGATAAAATATAGTAAAGTGGAAGGGACTTGGGAGTGAATTGAGACAAAATATGTGGGTGCTTTGCAAAATGTAGCTCCGGAGAAACGTAGTTGACAGAAGGGAATTTATTTGGTTTGTGAGGTGAAAGGACGTAAGATCCACATTTCAAGTTTATGATCTGATAACTTTCAGGGTAGTAGCATGTAAATGAAAATAGTAGCAGTTTAATGACTTAGCAGTTTAATAACTAATAACAGAGTAGAACTGTGTAAAATTTTGTGTCGTAAATATACTGAATTGAGCTAGTTTACAGAATATACACGAATGTTAAATTAATATATTTTACGACCTAAAATTTAATTAATAATAATATAGTAATTTTAAATTTTAAGTCCACAATGAGTGTTTTCTTTAAACAGAACAGTGTTTCCTTTCTAAACCATCCTTGTAAACGGAAGTTCCCACTCAACCCCGGAAATCTGTTCATTGGTGGTTGTATAGCGCGTTCCTTTCACGTAGTGGTCGTGTTCCGGTCCGAATAAAAGCGTTCAAGGGGCGAGCAAGCGGATTCGTAAATCTTTGTTTGCGTCAGCAGCGTAGCAACGCGGTGTCCAGAAAGGAGTCGGTGGGATGTAGCGCCATGCGACATTCTACTCTTGCGAGACGCGTCGCACCGAATCACATCAGATGCTGAGACACGCAAGGCGATGAAGCTTTCTCCGTGAGATACGGAACCAGATGGATGCTAGAAGATGCAGTAGGGAATAACACGAGGAGGAGCACTGTAGGAGACGGAGACGTTGAAGAAGAGGGTGTCCAAGTGATGATAGTGGGAGACGATGAGGAAAGGATCTAAGACTAGGAAGGCGAGAGGGATCGACCAGTGTCTCTCCTCTCATGCATATGAAGCAGCCAGAGAAGACCACGAAAAAGACGCGCAACAGAAGCCGCAACACCGACGCAACAGGCAATAAAGGGAAAGGACAACGCAGATGATGATGATGATGATGATATCGGGACGGGATAGTAGAAATATGTCGGATGTAAGATCTTTCCATTCTGAAATACCTCATTCTCCGACCAAAAATCATACCTGTGTCATTTATGCATACCGAAAAAATTGTAACCCCTTGTAAACATCATTTTTTCTCCCGTAATATTCAAACAATTGCAACAAAATGAGGTATCATTTTCTGCATAAGATCAGTTTCTGCATAGAGACGGGAAGTTTATCTTACTCTTGAACGATGTACTACTTCTTTTACAATTGGTTATAAAATAAAAAGGGAATTTGCATTAAGGATAGCTTATGCTTCCCAGATGACGTTACACACATCCCGGAAAATTTCTGTTAAGTCTTTGTTTCTTATTAAGCCAGTTATGTTTATACATGAAAACTGACGTACTGGTTAGAAAGAATTTCTTTCTACATTATTACGTTTATTGCTAGGTTTTTTTCGTTTGTTTACCCGAAAAATGATTTTCTGGTTATACGTTCTGAGTGTGCGGGTACCATTCACAGCTTTCATAATACCGCGAATCCTCTGATTAGTATTCTCATATTTGCATGAATACGAAATCTCCACACGGACACACTAATTATTGAAATAATGAGTAACCCCATCTTCCAGATTCAGCGTGGAAGACAAACTAATTTGAAGCCATAGATATTTCCATTATCAAACGTGGAGAGGAAATAAGATGATTCGCTCCCCCAGTCGCAAGTTTCTTGTGGTGTGCTTGATGAGGACTTCGACGGAAGGTCGTCTTCGCTTTGCGGTCTCAAGGGAGAATTTCCTTGGTTACGACCACTCGTTATGTAGGCTTCATATCCCAGGGTAGTTTTCGTTGCCACGCGTCATGAAGTGAGGAAGTATTTTAAAGAGACACTCATCAGAAATAGCTCTCTATGAGTTACGTCCGATTTTAGGAGTAGAAAAGACGATGTATCTAAAGTAATTCAATAATGAACCCCCACTTTATTGATCTCAGTATATGTGGCAATATTTTCTTTATTCAAATTGCATTTTGACTTATATAGAGAATATATTGCATTAAAGTTATGTTGAGGAGATAAGTTTTTGTAAATTTATTTCATGTCTTAGTCTTAGACAGTATGTTACGTTTTGTCAAATACCTATATCGCGTTGCACTGTAACTCAGTATTTTTGAGAACCAAAATAAAGTCGATGTACGTTTCGAGAATATATCATGATGAACATTTCCAGAAAACTCTTAATGGCATGGTCGTTCCCATTTATTTTCTTCACCCATTCTCTCGAGCAACGCACCGTCTCTTAGTGTAATTAAATCTACCTGTGGTACAGTACAATGCCGAACAAAGTTACCGCTTACGTATTTTCGGTGCGGTGCCGTCCGGTCCCTTTCTATTTAATTTAGTAGGTGTTTTATAACTTGTTTTGTAATTTTTTTTCAATTCAAAAGTGCTTTATTAGAAATACTTTTTTTTATTCATATACAAACACGTTGCAAAAAATGTTGGCGGGGCTGAGGGGTCATTAACCTATGTTTAAGACCGAGGATGATGTGGACTGTGCATACTCTACCGTGGTATTCAGTCTCAACGAATGTTCTAGTTGGTTGTTCTAGGTATTTAAGTTGTACTGAAAGAAAGAAAAAATGCAACTAGATTAATGGAACTAGGAGGAATAATGTAACTAGAATATTCGTTGAAAACCGATTGGAACCACGTAAAACAACGGTAAGGATAAACAAGTACAATACATATATTACAAGTAAGAATGTTTAGGTAATAGTTATAAAATTAACTATACAGTAATACTTCAGAAAATAATAATCAATAACAATAATAATTAGTGAATAGTAAGTTAAGAAATATGAGTCATCTTCTTGCCTTTTCCTTAATTCTTCCTCCTTCCTTTCTGAGCTTCCAAGTAACCTGAAACATAATTAAGAAGGAGCGGCAGAACCACATTCTTCTAAAATTTCCAAAATATTTGTTTCTCTTTTCCCCCTGACATTACTAAAGAATCTACTCAGGAGTTGCACTACCGTTGATCTGAAGTCCCTCATAACTTCTATTGCCAGATCAATATTTCTTGTTCGTTCGCTAAAGTCCACTTCGGAAAGCCATTCGCTTCGATTACGTTCGGTTTTGGTGCAGAACAATAAAATATGGATCTATTGCGCAGAGTGGACAAGTGTTATTTAACTCACCTCCTAGTTTTCTGATTTTCCTTCCCCCAATATAAACCATGCATACCCTGCTCTATCTGATTCATTGAACCAATCAATATATGGTTCTCGTCCCCATTCCCCAGCGACCACCGTTTGTACAATAAGAGAACGCTTCTCTAATCTGTTGAGTAATTATTCCATCTTATCTAGTTTCCTTAGTTCTATTTTTATGCCATCTAAAATATTTGCATAATTTTATTCATTTCCGTCATTGTGCCAGAAGNTTTATGCCATCTAAAATATTTGCATAATTTTATTCATTTCCGTCATTGTGCCAGAAGTCCAAGTCCTAATTTATTTAAAATAAATTTAATTTTTGTGTACCATCCGATATCTCTATTGTTTTTGTAACATTCTAGTACAATTTCATTCGCCTTATCACTTTCGATGAGAAGCCAATAATTCTGCGATTTTAATTTTAAGATACCATTTAGTGAATATTTTCCGAATTCCCACAGAATACCTCTATCAGGTATGCTTGTAGAAACTCCTAGAATGTGTTTCAGATAACTGGTATGGAGGGAGGTAAAACGAGAATTATCTCCTATTTCCCAAAATTCTGTTCAGTATGCTATAATGGGTACTAATACTGAATTAAACATTTTATCCGATAGCTTTGGGGCAATTTCAGGGACTCTAATGGAACTTTTTTTAAATTTCATTGCGCGCAAACATACCTTTTCTTTAGATCTTTCTTTGTGTCTACTCGAATCCAGATTCATTGACATCTGTACCCCTAAGTATGTAAACAATATCCAAGATGATACCACTGAATACCCATTTTTCTTCTTTGCTTAATATCCACTCGTTTTTTAACATAATTATTTTTGTCTTTTTAACATTTAATTTTATTTTTCTATTATTGCAAAACTTGCCTAGGGCATTAACCCTTTTTGGAGTTCCACTACGGATTTAGAAAAGATGGCCAAATCATCCGCAAATAATAATGCCGGTATAGACCTTCCTGAGTGTGTCACAATAAGCCCCTCCGTCTGCGCGATATTCAAATAGTCAATAACATCATCAACAAACAGGATTAAACGCAGTGGAGAGAGGACGTATCCTTTCTTCACACCAATGTTTACAGGGTAAACCTTTGTTGTAGAATACCTGTCGATTTTAATATGTGCAGTCTCCGTGAAAAATTGCCCTTAGCATGTTGATGAATTTTTGTGAGATTCCTTTTTTCCTAGGATTTGCCAGATAAATGCTCTATCTACAGTATCGAAAACTTTCTCGAAATCTATAAATGCACAAAGTAATTTCCCTCGTGTTGATGAGGTTGTAGTTTTCGTCAGAGAGTTTATTATAAATATGTTATCTACTGTGCTATAATTGTTTTGAAAGCCCGCTTGAAATTGTGATAATTTTTTATTTAATTCAACCAATTTTTTGAGACGGTTATACAAGATTGAACACAAAACTTTACCTATCACGCTGAGGAGATATATCCCTCTATAATTATTTGGGGCGTTCGTGTCGCCTTTATTCTTATATATTGGCTGGATTACAGCTTTTTTTCCATGGATCAGGGAAAGTAGATGTATCCATCTTATAGTTGTACATACGTTTTAAAAGTGGATATAACGATGTTTGAAGAACTTTAATGCATTCTGGTGGCAGACCATCTATACTGGGAGTTTTACCACACTTCAAGTGACTTATATCTTCTTCAATGTCTTCATCTACTATCGGCTCGTCCAGTTCAGGTATTGTATCTGCTAGTGAAACGCGGTCGGATTCAATAGGAGTGTTATTTTGAAATGGTAATTTCCTAAAATGGTCTTATATCCACGCCTCTAAATTGCTCGATGACTGCTGTTTACATCTTAGTTTACGAATGACTGTCCAGGCGTCTGCGGAATTTCTAGATTTTACTATGTCACATATGCGCTTTCCTTCCCGTTCCTGCCAAACACTTTTGGCATTCATAGTGTCTCCTTGTAGGTTTTCCTTGATTTTAAATATGCACTGCGGTGCACTTCACCTGCCAAAAGTTGATATTTCCCTAATGCGTCCGTCGTCGGTTTCTTCGCTTCTTTACATTCCCGGGTAAACCAAACGTTCTCTTTGCTTTGTGTTCTATTGCGTGAGAATACTTGCATGTCTCTACCAGCGGATGTTAAGCTACGTTCTAAACAAAAAGCCGCGTTAAATTCCCAAAATATTTTTTTTCTGAACAACGGTGTGCAATTTTCCGAGATTTCTTTCAAAGTTTTCCACGAATTTAATTTTATTGTCTTCAGTCCATTTAATGAGATGGAGTGCTGTAGTTATTTCCGCGTCTACCTTTAATTGGATTTCAAGACATATTGCCATGTGATGCGAGACTATCGTAGGTTCCACCCAAAAATCGTGTAGCAAATGCAGAATAATTTTTGATGTTAGGGTATAATCTATAACACTTTATCCGTTTTTATTGATAAAAGTTATATTACCATCCCGATCCGATAATTCTATTTAATATTTCAAGGTTACGCTTGCTACAGAAGCTTAATAATTATTTTCCTTCGGCATTGCATATGTTATCTTTGCTATTTCGAAATGCACTGTCCGAGATAAAAGAATTATCATCATTGACTGGAATGTAGATTGACTCTTCACCAAAATTGAAGTCCCCAATGATAATGAACCGTACTGTAGGATATTTAGTTGATAGATCATTTATCGTTGAGTCTGATTCATCGAAAATATGTTCATTGTGGTATTTGGATTCCCGTGATTGCCTGTAGAAAACTAACATTACGATGTCTAAGATATTGAATCTTGGTATTTCTATTCTCACAGCAATTACGCCCTCCAATTCAATATTGATTTCTCGAAAACTATGTATATTACTATTTTTGCACGCTATGGCAACGCCGCCAGGATTACGACTGCGCTTTCCAGTCCGTCGTTGTTTTTTTGTTACAGAGGAGTACCCAACTTTTTCTAAACTTTGTCCTGTTTTCGCCCAAGTCTCCACAAGACCCAAATACGAAAACCTTTCCACAATTCTCAAAAAATACCCTTGAGATCGCTATATAACCTTTCAATATTGAGGCAGCCAATTCTCATTGCTTCTTGCCGTATTTCCTACTGATGATCCTTACCTGTTCTTTTCATTGTCGCTCTCGTTTGCACTACTTTGCTGTAGTCCCAGGTGGTCGTGGAATGGCTCCGCAAGCTTTGGGCTGGCTGAGGGATGGTGGTGTTCCTTCGTGCAGACACAACAGCGCGCGATTCTCCATAGGCGATGGGGGTGGTGATGGTGGCGGTGAGGGAGTGTTATAACTTTATCTCAAGATGAAGAGACACAGACAGGAAAAGTGATTTTCAATATCAATGGCGTCCATTCCGATTCACAAAACTTCTGACAAGTGAGTGATCTCTCTGCCAACATCCAGTAGATGCAGTGTTCTAGAAGTAACTTTTCAACCAGGTATGTAAGTAAGTACTAAAGAAACCCACTCCATAACCTAAACGACCCCCAATTTTTATCTACGATGTGTCACCACACGATTACAAGATCCTTTATAAAAAACACGACGTACTAAATTGGACAAAATTTCACTCTTAACTTCAGAAACGAGTCAATTAAAGTGAATTGTTTTTTCCATAGACGAATACCGTGCAATTATAAAATTTTAGATGAAAAGAAAGCGCAACACCAAGCATTCTGTGATCCTCTAAAGAAAAAGAAAAGTACTATAACCCATGGAATATATCAGCGTTTCAGTGAAAGAAATAGGAAGTGCCTTAAATGAAATGAACGTATCCACTCTAAAAATTACTTGCTATCTAAAAAAGATTGGGCACTTGCTAAAAATAAAACAATCTATCCGACAAAATCACAGATCCAACCATTCACATACCCAAGCTGTAAACGCCCCACTCCCGCAACCATCCTATTTAATACCACAAACCCAACAGACTCCAACATTCTGTAAATTTGTTTAAGGAAATAATGAATGAAATCGTGGCCGCCATTATTCCCCAAGTACAGATAATGGTAACATCAATTGTAAATATGCTTCTCAAAAATACTAAATTATGAAAATGCTTTTCATAATTTTGATACACTAGTCCTACTCTACTGGAACGCAAACATTATACCTAATAAAATTATATTTATATTACTTAATATCAGACTACAATATTAGCATAGCTATTAGCTGAAACTATCCCTGTCAGAAATTTTCCATTCCGAGATATGACATTTACAGAGAAAATCGGCCCTCAGGTACAGAGTATCGGGAGAAGTAGTTATATTAATTTAATAAAAGATCAAACATTGTCCGCTTCCGACAATATTCGTACCGGGAATAGAAAATTTTGTATTAACGATTTCATACACCAGCATTTCATAAACCAACCGTTTCATACGCAAGGGCTGCAATGACCTTGACGTTAGCGAGCCTTAAAGCCCTAATTTAAAAAAAAATCGCTTATTACAGCAATATACACATCACCTAATATTCCATTAACAGATGCCAACCTCCACAGCTATTCGCACTTCCTACTCCGATGAAAGCCATAAGCGACTGGAATTCTAACGCCGCAGGTGAGGATGCCACACTATCTCTCCCAATGGTAGAAAAATTCGATCTTTCTGCTCCAAATTTAATATAAATGTTCACGACTCAACCACTCCAACAAATTATCCATTTTACCGAAAAATTCCTACCGACATCTGCGATATTGCATAGAGCAAATCTTGGCACAAACCACTACATCCGACTCCGCTCACAGAATCCAACTCTGACCACTGTTCCATTCTAATCTGTTTTCACACCCTTATTATTCCCATCAGTAACCTCAATCCTTATTTATGAGATCCTACGAACTGGCGTAGTGCGAAGAATATGAGAACCAATCATTACCACTCATCTCATTCTATAAATCTCCTAGAGACATCGACAATTCCGTAAATATTCTTTCCTACACGATACATGACGCTATCTGAGTGGCATCTACTGTGACCGCTTAACAACCTCGACTTCACTTGTTTTTAAACAACCCCCTCTGAGACCTAATTAAGGAGAAGAGAAAAATTTGAAGAATATGGTAACAAAACAGGTTGCGACACCCCAAACCATCTTTAAACAGATACACAAATTTAATGCACAAAGAACTTGCAAACACTCGCAACGCCTCTTTCCTATCATTCCTTTCAACGCACTCCGAATTCTCAAAACTAATGAAATACACCAATCCCTTTACTCACTTTATACGATCTACTTGAGTGAATAATTCTGTTTTGTTTACAATAGTCACGCACTGAATCTGCAAAGCAGCTTTGATCAAATCTTCTACTGTCGCTGCATGTGTGTGTCACCGTCTCTTGATCATCTCTTGATCACTGTGTCGCACGCCCACCTCCATCACCCTCCAAAACTCGGGTCCACTTCAATTTCAATCACTACCTCTCGACTTCATGAGCCACATCGTGCTCACTCTGGTCGAAGAACCAGCGACCGAGATAGATATGTCATTTCTTTAAAAATATTCTCCATGCTAAAACATATGTAGAGTAGGTTGAACAAAAAAGAACATGGCTATCCAGATTTATTCGCGTACCGAAAACGTTTAAATTCGAACGACTTTATTGGAATCTGATCTGTCCAGAAGTCAAACAAATTTACACTTAAACAATAAATTCCAACGAATGATTATCTCAAAACCAAACGCTGATTTGTAATCCAAGAGCCCAGCACGTTCTTTGAGAATTGTGTGCTTGGGCTGTTTGGTCTGTCTTCTTCCTGGTTTTGTAAGCTATCTCCTTGCCAAGTAACATCACGATCGGTTCAGTGGTTTAGTCGTGAAACTGTAGCAAACAGGCAGACCCGCTTTCACATTTCTTGTATATATAGAATGATCCCTAGTGAATGGTACAAAAAGTAAGGGTTTCTACAAAACACTGTAACAATCATTTATTGTAAAGGATTTATTGTATAGTGACGGTGTAAAGCACAAACATAAAAAATAAGAGATGAAATAATATAATAATTTGTATTGTCAAAAAAACAGTTACAAACTGCGTATGACCACGTGGAGGACAATAAACTAATTTATTCTTCGGAAGCAAGCAAGGGACCATCCCATCAATTCCGATCAAAGGTCCCCAGACAGATTTAACATTTCATCACTCTAATAAGAATAATTCGGTCGGATATAACATAATATCAACAAATTTGTATTTAACAAAACACAAGAAAGTAATTCTACAAGTATTATCAAACTAAAGATTATTCGCAAACTATGGATGATAAGTCATAATTATTCGATAACACTGAATTCGGGATTTAATATTGCATTAGATGCCGCCCTGGGCAAGAGCCCAGCAGTCTGTATAAAGAAATCCCCCTCTACCCGAAGAAAAACCGGAGAAAAATGTGGGTCAGGATGGGGCTACGTAATTAATGGACACAACCGTGCCAAGGTTGAATACATATAAAACTAAACTTATATGAATAATAAGTCACAATAAAAGCATGCAAGGAAATAGTATTGAAATTGTTATAGGTTATTTTTAAAGTACAACAGCAATGGCGTGATAAAAGATTACTGTGAGTTTTATTAAAATCAATAAATACTTTTACGTTGTAGATGAATTGGTGCAACAGGTAACTTTTGACCGCAGATTTGCAGAGATTCAATTTAATAATGTCAGGTGAATTTGAAAGAAGTAAAGAAACCACTGATGTGTAACAATGGAGTACAGGCATCCTTGGGTGACGCTATAGCCTTCAAAGAGGCAATTGTGGGGTGTAAAAAATTTACCCCAATAAATTTTTTAATGATTTTCAAGAAGCCAACATCGACCTCAACTTCAACATCAGCTTCAACTTCAACTACTACGTCCAGCCAGCAACCGAAGTCTGCCGATAAACGATCCCCCCGAACTCCATCTCGGGGTCGTCATCGGCAGAGAACTTCGCGCTCCCAAAAGTTCCGCAGAACTGTCTCTCAAAAGTCAGGTTCTTATGTTGTGTGCTTAACTTCTGATAGTCGCCGACATATTTCACGCTCATCAAGGAGCAGAAATAATGGACCTTCGAATGTCCGAAACTGATCGTTCCAGCAGTGATCAAGGCGATTCTCCAGGGGAAGGACCAACGCAATTATCTGACTTTATAATCATTGAGAGAATAAAACAGAAAAAAGAAGATAAACGTCAAAACATGGCCCTTCTTTCATGGAATCTGAAAAGTGTTCACGTCCGTTGAGATGACCTCAAGATCTCTCCCGTCGTCCTCCACAAATAGTTTGTCTCCAGGAGACCCATCTCTTGCCGAACACTCCTTACCTCATGACTGTACCTGTTATAGGGCGGACTTAGCAGACGGTCTGTGTGTACATGGTAGCGTCGCAGTGCTGTAAACGCTTCATTTCATGCGCAATAAGAATTTATAACCAGCATTTTTCAGACGTTTGTATGAGATGAACATTCCGTCCCTCACATTTACGATAAGTAATATTTATATCCCCTTCGGCAGTCTTTCACGAAGAAGGTCCATCTTGCTGGGCTGATGGACCAGTTGCCTTCCCCATTTGTCATTGTCGGGGACTTTATTACTCATAGCCCGATCTGGGGTTCTTCTTACAATTGTTCAGAGGGTGACATAATTAAAAAAATGTTAGATATTCGGGATACAGCGCTTCTGAACAGAGGCCATTTCACACACTTCCGTACAGCCTCTCGATCTCTCGGTGTTCGATTTAGCTATCTGCAGTTCCTCTCTTTCCCCAATCTTCGACTTGACGGTTCCCGATGGGAGTGACCACTACTCGATTCTTATAATTATGAACGGATTTGCCCCTACGTTTCTCGCCCATCTCAGTGAAAATTGAAAAATGCAGATTAGGAGGTGTTTGAACGCAACGTCAATCTTTCTGCTGAGTATTTCGCCGATGTGGATGCTATGGCATCTTATTTAACAAATACGGTTCTCGAAGCAACCGCTGTCGCCATGCCTATAACATCATGTAACCAAAGGCATACCCCAGTTCCATTATGGAATCCGGAATGCGCCAAGGTGGTCATCGCTAGATAGAAAGCTTTAGCGCGGCTTAACGCATATCCAACTGTAGAAAATCTAATTATATATTCTTACTCTCTTAAATATGTTAGGAAACGCCCCTTCTGGTAAAGGACTATAAAAAATATTTATGAGTGGATTTAATACAACAAGAGACGAAAATTTAACAATAATCTATACCTGTTAAAAACCTGTTTTTTTGTGAACTGACGATTCTCATGGTTTCACTGGCGTTAGTTTCGGAAGTTAACATAGAATGAGGCACTTGGGTGAACATATTTGGAGGAATATGGTTTTGACATATTGAATTCGTTCTTTTACCTACTTGTGAAAGATAAGAATTAAACAAATGTGCGATGTCTTATGGATTTGATACAATTTTGACAATGTTTAGTATGGGAATGTTTTTTTGTGTTTTTCAGGTAATGTGTAATTTTTAATAATATTCCCCATGGTTTTGGTCCGGTGATTCGATTTTGGTATTTTCCTTTCATTTTCCATAATGTTAGGTGCATGGACTAAGTTTTTGTAGAACAATGTTATATCTACGGGAATAATGATGAAATTCGTGTGGTTCGTTATTCCAGTGCTGGGTCTATCAAAAGAAGGGTTATATAGCAGAAGTATGTCTTAGCAAATCTGTTGATCAAGAAAAGATGGAAGTAGAAAGCATTTACATATTGACGATCGACTCAGTATTATCGCATACAACAGAAAATAAGATTTTTATAGTTATTAATAGGCAAGAAACCAGTGAGCTTTAGGGTAGACATGGGGGCAGCAGTAAGCCTAATTAGTTTACGAGGCGTTAGGAACTCCCCGTTGTTCTCCAACCAGGCAGAAGTTATTCGGATAAGGGGAAGCAGCTCATTCCTACTAGGGGACAGCTAGAAATGCAGGCAACGTACAAAGAGACGAAGAAAAAACTGTCACTCATAGTAGTTAATAGGTATGATACTAGTATAAGCTGAGTATCGATATCTGGGTATCGATATCTTCCAAGTTTTTGAATTTACAATTGAGAACGTTAGCCCTTTGACATTCGAAGACCGCTGTCCAGATGTAAGCAACAATTTGCCTCAAATCACATAAATTTGTGCCTCAGATTTGGGACAAGTGCACCGACTTCACTGCTCACGTAACTTTCAAAGACGGAGCCACCCTAGATTTTTCAAGTCTCGACCGATTCTCTTTGCCATACGTGAAACACGAGATTGATCGTTAAGTAGAGCAGGGCGTGTGGTTCAAAGTTAGCACAAGCGAGTGGGCAACTCCGTTAGTGATGGTAAAAAGTCGGGACAGATGAGTCAGAATATGTGGAGATTTCAAGAGCACTGTTAACGCTCAATTGCATGTTCCAAGGACGTGTTCCAGAAATTGGCCGGAGATAAGAGAATTTCCAAAATCGATTTCGAAGACACAAATATGCAGATTCCTCTTGACAGAAGAGTCGGGAAGACGTACGGTGGTGAATACTCTGTTCGGATTTTGTAGGTATAATCGCTTTCCGTTCGGAGTAGCGTCAGCAGCAGCTATTTTTCAAATAGCCCTGGAAGCAGTCACACCGCAGGTCTCAGGATGCGCATACTACCTGGACGATATAATGATGACACGCAGCACGGAAGGTAGCATCTAGAAAACTTATCACATCTCTTCTAAAGCTAAGAGAATGGAGATTCAAAGTAAATTATTTCAGGTCTACCAGTCTTCAGGTAGATGCCTTGGCAGACGCATCATCAAGACTGCCAGCAGGCGCACATGCGAAGTTTGACACCCAAGAAATTGCCTGCCTGCAGAAGGATAGCTAGGAAGATCGCCTAGCCGATTTCCCACTGAATACTAGCTCGGTGGCAAGAGCAACGGACAGGGACCCACAGATGACCCGCGTCAAACAATATACCCGTATTGGATGATCACAGGAGGTAAGAGTGACGCGATCGATGATGCCATGTGTTAAAATTCAGGAGAGGCTTTCGATACGAAGACGAGTGCTACTTCAGTCTTTTAGCTACTTCAGAAGGAGTTCGCGTAGTTATCCTAACGCATTACAGGAAACAGTCCTTATGCTTCTTCATGCAGGACACTGGGGAGTGTTTAGAACCAAACAACTCGCTAGAGTGTACTGTTATTGGCTGGGGATAAATCGAAGCATCGAAAACATAATTCAATCTTGTGAGACCTTTCAAATTAACTAGGCAGCACTTCGGGCAGAATTAGGGAAATGGCCAACCCCGGAAGAGTCGTAGGACATAATCCTTCTGGATTTAGACGGACCATTTTTAGGTAGCAAGTGGTTAGTCGTGGTAGATGCATTATCAAACTACCCCTACATTGTAAAAAATGCAAAATGCAAACCCTATTTCTACCATTCTACCTTGCAAAAATATTCGTAACAGAAGTTCTATCTAGAGTCCTCGCCACGGACAACGGAACTCAGTTTACGTCCAGTCAGTTTCCAACATTCTGCAAAAAGAACGGCATTCAGCGTATTTTGGCATCCCCTTTCCACCCTTAATCAAACGGCGAAGCTGAGAGACTAGTGCGCACTTGCAAGCATGCAATTACGAAGGCTAGAGATACGGGAACTCCTCGGGAAAATGCTCTCCTGTGTATTTTGCCAACATATCGCACTTTAACTGGGAATACAGGAAAAAGTCCTGCGCAAATCCTACATGGCAGGTAGCCGCAAAACGTTTTTGTCCTTCCTACACCCTACTGCACCTTTTATACAGGATTTTAATAGAATATACCTAGTAGAAGCCAGTTTTCTCGACAACTTACAAAAATAATCCATAATGGGTACCAGGAATCGTAATGGGGTATAGAGGATTCAGAGTTTATACAGTGCGTGCTGCTGACAGGGAGACACATCGTCTTCTGGATTAATTGAAGCCCAGAACGATAACTTATGATCTGGATACACGGTTACCGGTAGATAATATTAGGTATACGGTTCCCTCACATCTAATGGAAATTCCTAACCCACAGGAGGACAAACCACAGCCGGCATCTTTAGTAACAGAGCAACAAAGTGCAGTTCCTACAGCAACAGAGGAGCAGGGGAACGTGAAGAGCAGCACGGGAGCGGAACGCGAAAAGCAGCAAGGACGACAAACTCTGGATCCACAACTGAAGCAACATGGGCAAGATGCTCCAAATTCACAAGGGCGCAGCACTCGGCGTAGGAACAGACACCACCCATATACAACGAAATAGGCGGGGAGGATGCGGTTGCGCAAGGAGACACCGCCAACTTGAATCGCGTGGGCATCCGCTCGTCTTTGGTGCCCGCGTGTTGCGAAAACTAGGAGGGTAAAGCCTGAAGCCCGGAACAGCGGAAGCACGTCTGGCTGCACTTCCCCTTCGCGTAACCGCCTACATCGGCCGCTTTTTCCCTTGCGCGGCTGCCTTATAAGGAGGGGAAAAGCGCAGCGGCAGGCAGAACGAGTTCCGCAGCTACACACGCTTTCAAGCAATCTACTGGATATTTCTGATACCAATACGACGACTTCGCTTACATCACCGGACTACGCTACCTGGATAACGGTTGACTTGGAAACGACATCTGAACATCTTCTGGCTACCTGTTGAACTGACTTTTGTTAATGGATTAGGAATTTTACACTGTAAGCTGTCGAATAAACCTGGTATTTTTATCTTAACAAAACAGCATGTGTAAAAGCTTGTTGTTGGTTTCTCCTCCATATAGAACATTTATAGAGTTTTGAAAGATAATATAAACGGCGTTTTTTGGGGGGAAGAAATTCTTATCCACTGAGAGATCTATCTATTGGATGTCTTTGTGTTAGTTAACTTGCTTTTTATGGGAAAGCTAGAATTGTAATGTTTTAGGAATGTTGACATACATACATTGATTTATCCTCTGTGTTTTGGCAATTGTTAACAACTTGAGTTTCCCTACGCAAATAATTTTTAAATATGGATAAATTTGTGTCGTTAAACTGTCTAGAAAACTTGTAAAGAATTTTAAGTAGTTTTAGTTTATCTTTAATAGTCAATACTTGAGAAAGGTGATCGCTGTATTCCGCGTGAAATATTTTAGAGAAAAACGAGATTACATTGTTGACTACAATCTGATCTAGCAATGTTTGCGATGAACCGGAGAGACGAGTGGGGTCGTTTATCGTAGTTTAAACGTTGAAGGTGTTGTGAAGATTCTTGAATGGATTAATTGGTGAATGTGCGAAGTCGGATGCTTTCATGAAATCAATGTTGAAATCGCCACATGTAACGATAGATTTTGTGGTTTTGCGTGTAATACGTTTTAAAATAATTTCAAAATTTCGAAGAAATATGTCAAGATCTGATTGAGGAAGCCTATTAATACATGAAAGAATAATCCGGTGTCGGTCAGATTAACTGCAGAAAATTCGAACACCTATCAACACAGAAGTTCTCGTAGTTTGACAACTGTGAAAATAAAATATAATTACGAACGTAGATACACGTACCTTCGTGGGGATGTTTTAGTCGACAATAAGAACTTGCTAAATAATAATTAGAAGTAAAAGTGTCTTTTTTGTTAGTTGAAAGCCAATGTTCTTGTACATAGCAAACCGAATGGATTTTAGTGTACAAGAATTTTAATGTTTGTCAATTTGTTTAAAAGGGATTGGATATTATAATGAATTATAATAATTTTATGTTCGTAATAAATTTGTGATTCTCGAGAAATGGAATCGAAGTTAGGTGGTGGAGAGCATGAATTTGGTACAGATTCTAGTCCCGGATCAAGCCCGGAAACTGCACCCGAACGCTATTATCCCCTTGGAGAACCGCATCGTACTCTTCAGCGAAAGTGTTAAACTGTTTATGGAGGCGGAAAGAGAGATGTGGATGTAGGAATAAATGGAGGCGAGGGAGATGAGGAAGGAGGAGGTGAAAGAACGGGGACAGGGGAAAAAATGGGAGTGGACGTAGGAGATGAGATGGGAGGAGGAGGTGGTGATGCGATAGGAGCACAGGGAGAGGGAGGAGAAAATTGTGAGGAGGTAGGAGCAGAGGGGGTTGGAAGTGGTGTAGGAGTGGGTGAAGGGGCAGGGGGATGATATGAGGCCAGATGTGAAGCTAGGAGAGAACCAAAGTGGTGTTTCACAGACGGTCTTAATTGAAAACCGTGCTTGGTAAAGTCCTTGGCAGTCAGGTAATGTTGCAAATTCAGAAATGTGACTTTTGTGTGTTCCAGGTGATGTTTTAGAGAGATGTTTGTGGTTAGTTTCGTGGTTTATTTGTGGAACGTTGAAGCGTGGAGGCAGGCTACAGAGTAATATGTTTGTGTGATGTGATGGCGTTTTTAGTTTTTGTAAATGGCTAAAAATTTTGAAATGTCCTCTCATGTTAATATCATTCTGCACACCTATGCTGATTGATGTGGCCCACTTAGTTAGTGTCTTTGTAGAATTGTTTGCTTTAACTCTGGGTAGCACTACTTTTCTTTCGTTGGGCGGCTATACTGACCAGTGAGTGGTTTGTGAGCTGCTTTGGGTACTGGACGGGAGGGAATGAAACGAGTGGGAGGAGTAGGTAAGAGAGGAAACTAGGACATGTCTTCGATCACACTAAATCTATTTTGACTGAAGAGTTGGGGTCATGCATATGTCTTTGGTCTAACCGGGTGATAGCAGTTGGAAGGACGGCGAAAATTCCTGCCTGTAGTCCAACCGCCGATCGTGTTCTTATTGACCTCTTCTGCGCTCTGATTCTTGTGCCAATATAATGTACCAAGTTATTGTATGTCTTCTGAAGGTCAGCTTTGACTGCGTTCAGGAATGCGAAAGTGTCCATTTTTGTGAGTTGATTAGCAACTTAACAACAAAAGCAAATGAGAATACACGGAACCTGATAAATAACACTGAATGAAGAATATGATAACAAAATTATTACTACGGAAGTTGTAAATGAAATAATTATTAAATAAATAAACAAACCGACAACTAGAATGATAAAAATAATTACATAGGCCTAAAACTGCAGGTAAATTAATTCGACAATAACTAATGTAATATTAATAATAATAATAAATTTATTGTCAAAAAACAGTACAAATTGCGTATGACCACGTGGAGGACAATAAACTAATTTACTCTCCGGAAGCAAGCAAGGGACCATCCCATCAATTCCGATCAAGGGTCCTAAGGCAGAGGCGGATTCAAAAAAATTCAGCATAAGTTCCTATATAAGACAAAAAGTTAGCTGCGAGTTATAATACTAATAGAATGTCAATATGTTTGTAATTTTACGCAAAAAATTACATGTACAAGTTATTATTGAACTATAGATTATTCTGAGTATAGTGTTTAAAAATCATAAGAGTTGAAAAAAAAATTATTATGTTGGAGAGTAATGAATAAAAGACAAAGTATTTAGTGATAGCATCGTTGACAAATGCAATGTTTACAATAACTGTTGAAAATTATATCCACTGATTAAATTCACATTCTTTCTAGCATCGATGGAGCGACTGGCGCATACGAGTACATTCAAAGATGGCAGGTATTTTATGCACAACTGCAGCAAGTACAGATATTCGAGCATCGAGATCATACATTTCCTGTGTTTACGTCTCACTCCGTCACTTGCACCCTCATATTCGTATACAATCAGTGATTGTTACTGTGTCTTATACTAACTATTAAAGTTTGTGTCATGAATTTGGGATCATTTAGAATTAGTATGGATTTAAGTACAACACATTGCATCAGATCTACCCATTCATTTTCCTCATAGCGGAAGCTATGCCTAAGACAGTTTTTAGATGTTTACATAATTTTCTGTAGATTTCTTAAAACAAAGAGAGGAAATACTAAAATGCTGTAGATTCTTTTTCTTATTATCAAGAAATGGTGTACTGTCTTGCGACAAATTTTATTTTACCTTGCACAGTCGTGTACCTTCGCTTGTTTTCCACTTATAAAGCCTTATTTTGAATTCATTTCCATCTTCGCATAGGTTTCAAAGGAAATATGATAATCTGCAGTTATTTTTGGAGCTCTTATTTCAATTTATAGCACTGAAACCAATAATGTTTACTCTACGTATTTATAAATGATGTACAAGAAGCACTTGGAATGTAAATACCTACAGAGTATCTTATACTTATCAATAAACTATTCTTACTATTATGTTTTCTATAAACTCGTATAAATAGACATTTATGGATCCTGGAAAATAAGTATTTAATAATCATTAAACTATGGTAATTGCGATAAAAGGCATGAATTAAAATCAAAGAAAACTTAAAGTTTTTGCCCTTTAATTTGATTATGTAAAACACTGTCAGAATAAAAATTGGGAGTTAGTTATTCGAAATATGTGATATCTTTTTGACATTTAACCGAGATTTGTTTCGTTTCTCCTCTTTATTTATTTACAAATAAACCAATTACAAATATATTCAGGAAATTTTCTTAAATCCTTTTACTCCGCGGCGGAGCATAGGGTGTCCGTGAGAAGTTTCCATCTAGTACGGTTACCGATCGTAGCCTTAACTTCTTTCCATGTCATTTCTCCATCTCCTCCTGAATGGATCTTCTCCAAGTACCTCTCGGTCGTCCTCTTCGTCGCTGACCATGTGGGTTCCAGTCCAGCGCTTGTCTCTCAATTGCATCGGCAAGCTTTCTAAGAGTATGACCTATCCATCTCCATTTTCGTTTTTTTTGTATTTGTGTCCCAATAGGTTCTTCCGCAGCCAATTTCTACAGTGCATCATTTCTTATTTTTCAGTCCAGTATATCTTATAGATTTTCCTCAAGCATCTATTAATAAATGTTTGCAACCTAGATTGTGTGAAGGTATTCCATCTCCATGTCTCTGTTCCATATAATAAGATGGCTTTAACTATACTTCTGAAGATCTTCATTTTTGTTTTTTTTGAGATGCACTGGTTTCTCCAAATGGGATACAGATTTATAAATGCTGCATTGGCTTTGTGTATTCTATTGAGAACATCTTCATCAGAACCTCCAATATTTGATATAACACTACCAAGGTACACAAACTTATCAACACTCTCTATTTATTCATCTGCCACTTTCATCTGCATTGATTCTAAGTTCTTTCGTTTTAGAGACATTCACTTTGGGACCTGTACTAGAGGTTTCCTTGCACAGAGAGTCCACTTTTTCCTGCATATCACTAAAAACTGGGTAAGTAGACACAGATCGTCAGCATAGTCAAGATACCCCAGCATCTCCATAAGGGTCCATCCACGTTTTAACGTTGTTGCCTTCTTCATTACATCACCAAGTACCAAAAGGAACGGAAATCATGATACAATGCATCCTTGACGCACACCAGATGTTACATGAATTGGTTTGGACAATTCTCCAATGTGTATCACCTGGCATGTGTATTCATTGTACATGACATGTATGATATTTACTATTTTTTGTGGTATTCCATATCTGTTTAATACCCTCTAGATATTTAGATGAACGAGGGTTCAAATGCTTGTTCAGAATCAATGAACATAAGGTATAGCGTGGAGTTCCATTCTACGCTCTGTTCTACAATTATACGTAGGGTGTTTATGTGATCCACGCAACTACGGTTCTTCCTAAAACTTGCTTGTTCCTTCCGTAGCTTCATCTCCAATGAGTCTTCAATTCGGTTTAAAATAATTCTCGACAATACTTTCCTGGGTACTGACAACAGCGATAGGTCTCTCCAATTTTTACATTGCTTTTTGCCACCTATTTTTGTATTTTAGTTACCAATCCAATCTTCCAATCAGCTGGCACTTTTTCCTGCATTCACACTTTCTTAATAAGGGGATCCAACATACGTGTTGTCGTGTCAGTGTCAGCTGTGAGTATTTCGGGGTATATTTTGTCCTTCGGGGCATATAGGATATTCAGGTAATGGTACAAAAATATTTCGTAAAATAATTTTATTTACATAAATACATTAAAAGAGGTTAAGAAAATTTTAAATTTACACAGCAATAATAATATTACTGAAAAAACAAAATACAATTGTTACTTTAATTTGATTTAAAAAATACGTCGTACATACATTGTGATGAATGTAAGATTTTAGTCAACCCTGTAATAATATACTGATTGAAGTCTAAATAAGAAATTAACGGAGAAGAGAACATTTCATAAGGGATAAGGAGGAAGATTCAGACGAATACAACGATATAACATTTCAAGCAATAAAAGATTTTGTCATTCTGTCATTTGATTCATTTATTGATGCAAAAGGCCTTTTCAGCCAATGATATAATATATATTGAATTTGATCTAGCGACTGCAGCGCAACAGCGCCATCAATATTTAAACATTTCCGATTATAAAGCAGCGCTGAGAGAAATACTTAGTTCCATTAAAATAACAATTTAAGTCCCAACGTCTCTGAAAATGAAAAAAGCTACAAATTATTTGAATACTTCAAGTTATTATCTTTATGTCACGACTTATCTTAGGAAATACTGCACTTCGAAATTTTTAGGACAAGGCTGTTCACTTCAGTCCATCGCCAGCAAAGAGGTTGTTAGTGAAGGAGGACCAACGGTTGGGGTGGACCGAAAGTGCGTAGCTGCGAAGTCGTCACTCATAGAGGTATCTTCTTGCAATATGTGGAAAAGTTAATTGTTACGAAAACAAATCCTCATCGGTTTCTAAGGGAGAATTCTTAGCGTTTTGAAGATTGTAGGTGACATGCTAATGTAAAACATTAAACAACAAAAAGAAATTTAATTTACAGCGGCATACAAATGCCCATCATTCTGAGTAAGTCTAGTACAAAAGTGAGGAACACCAGGCAGATTCTTGGTATGAAATTGAATTTTTAATTTTTTGTTTTATTAATAGTACTACCATTAACAATAGTCTTAAAATTAAATTCGTTTAAAAACTAGAATTTAATGATACCTACCCACTAAATACATGCTATAATTGTGTTTAGGGATATGTAATTTTCGACATTTACTGTAGACAGAGCATGGATAGGATTACATGGATAGCGTAGGGATAACAGCAGTCAGCATATTGTAGTTCGAACGTAATTGAAAGTTTACTCTTTAATAACAAAGTATATTGTTGAGATCGTGACACTCGCGAATGGACTTTTGGTTGAGTCAAAAGGTGCAATATATTTCCAACCAATTGACAAATCAGCAGAAAAGAAAAATCAAAACAAAAATTTTGGTTGGAAAAAATGAACATTTTTATTATTAAAAAAAAGTTTTAACATTCTGTGAAAAAATTATTTATTTTTCTTTACTCTAGTACAACTAACGAGACAAGGTGGCAAAACCCCAATACAAATTCGTCAACAAAAGCATGACTCGTCCCACTGTGTGATATCAGGCTCATATTTCGTTGAGCTCTTGTTCTCTGAACTAGGAGCAGGAGCATATCCATACTGTTTACTATTCCGGAGAGGCGAGTGTGAACGGCCCTGGTTTAGGAATTATGTCCAGTTTTACTGACTCATTCTGTATGTGGAAAAAGAAAGAAAGATTGAATGATAAATGAATGAAAATACTTCCGGAGAATAAATTAGTTTATTATCCTCCTCGTGGTCATATGCAGTTTGTAACCACTTTTTTTGACAATAAAGTTTATTTATTTATTTAAAAGACATGAAAAGAGTATTATCAAACAAAAAATCTTTTTTTATACAAGATAAATTTTTGTGGCGAGACATAAATTAAAAATAAACTATTTATTTATTTGTGAGTCATTTTCTAAATATTATTCCTCGATAAGTAAAAACGTATTCATCGATATTTATAGATGACAGTACTTTATCAATTTAAAATTTATTTATTAGTTAAAGAGAAACAGTTTGTAGAAAACTTGAATATTTATTTTCATATTTTCCTTCACTTTGTGGCTGTAAAAAATCAAGATCGGAACTCCTGGAATACCGTTGATGTCAGTTTTATTTAGATGAGAGTGAATTTTTGTACGTTAAATGTAATTGTAACTGTAGAAGAAAAGAAAGAAATTCATTGTGATTTTAGTTAGTATTGATTTGATTGCTCCCCTCTGTGGTGCCTCACATTTCTGTTTTCACTAGTGAGTGCTATGATTTTAGTTCCTTCTACATGTTTCATCATTCATCTGTTTCCTAAGTGCCTTTACATTCTCCTCATTTTTCTTTCCTACTTTCACAATGACTTTGTGCTCCTCTTCCACTCTTCCTCTCCGTCTTCGTCTGCTGAGAAGAATTTTTTTTCGCAGAGGGACGAAATGTCGTCAACGTAATATTAGCAGAAGGGCATTAACACATTGTTAGCGTTGTGGTGGGCTCTCTTCACTTACGCTTCACTCTGAAGCGTCTTCTTCCGTTCTCCCTTTTCGTGTCGCATTCAATGCATCTCGTTTCTGGCAGAAAATTTAATATCGCAGTCCTCCTGGGAAACGATCAACAATTTGCCTCTGAGATAAATTCGCGCTGGGATCGAGGGCGTCGGTATTCTTAATCGCAGTCGTTTGTCACTCGCATTCCTGTGGCGGCGGCGGTGAGGGAGGCGGCGACGACGGTTGCGGACTCTACCTGGCGGTCGCCCAACACACTTGGACCCACTCGCCTGCCTCGAAAGCCAAGACTGGCTATGCTTTGTCTCAATTTCAGGGTGACATCGAATTGTAACATTCACATTGTGGTGCATAACACACAATTTCTATGCCATTGTTTACCACGTTTTTTTAATTAAACATTATGGTTATCTTGAGTAATTGAGGGGATTGATAATAACCCACAGACATGAAAGCTCTTAAGCATTAATCTTGTTATGAATTAACAGAACTTGTAGATTGAAGAAAAGAGATTTGGTTTAATACTCAACATTTAAACTGCGCGATTTGTTATTGAAGGTGAAGTGTCATTGATAATCCACGACACCTGAGATCATGGTTTAGGAATGTGTTCTAAAGTATTTTGAACATCATGCAATGTTTAAGAAAACATATGTGTAATTCGATAAAGTAAGAGATGACTTCCCTAATACAAGTAGGTCAGTCACGATTATAAGCCAATCATTAGATGCAAAGTTAAGAAGATTGACCTCCGGAAAGTTAAGAAAGCAAAGCTAAGAAGAAAGTCCGGAAAATATCTAAATTTTTCGGTCGGTTTCAATCCGTTATTTACCTACTCCTAGGACAAACTGCAGCTCACGGACTAGATGCGTCCCTTAAGAGGTCTTATTTGGTCCGCTGCAGTAATAATGTCGCAGTAAACTTACTTGATGTTACATTTAAACTAAGAAAAGTGAAACAAGTTTTATGATGTATTTCAATTAACCGCAAGAAAAGATGTATTTCAATTAACCATTACAAGTGCATATTAACAGAGTTGCAAATACTGTCCACAAGACCAAGAATTTTCTAAATGTATTGATTTTTTGGTCTTTGTTGTTCATGATTCATTGTTTTATAATTAATTTAATGTTCTTCCAAAATATTCCCGCCTCTGATTTAGACTATCCAGTGGACGTTTCGTGACTTATTTCAAAAATATATGTGGTAACAAAGTCTGAAAATAGTAGAGACATTTTACATAATTTTTTGAACGGTATATCTAAATTGATAAACGGCTCTCAAAATGTATATCTGAAAAGAAAAGTGCTCTTTGTTCATTGAGTGAGAGTTCAAGAGGAAAAGAGGATTAGAAATACAATCGGCACTGAGGAGATTTTTCAACAAAAGAACAATATTTTTATATGGAGAGCCATAGTTGCAATGAGTCAGTATTTAAAAAAATCCACAAACCAAGGAAGAGTCTTGGTGGTAGAAACGAGGTATAGAAACGAGGTATATTTTTTATAAATGGGAGGTACTATTCTCGGTGATGAATAGGAGTGTTTAGTGTAATTTATGTACAAAATGAACAATTCACTAATTGGATCGAAACTTGTTCCAACATTTATTTTGTTTTAATATCTTATCAGTGCAATGTAAATAAGACTTTTTGAGGTGATCCTTGATAAGTTAGCGCAATTTTTTATACACATCAGACAACTTTCAGTTTTGATAATTATTTAGTAAATTACCGTATAATAATAATAATAATAGTAGTAGTAGTAGTAGTAGTAATAGTAATATAGCGTCTTTAATTTGGCGAGACTCAGACCATAAGATCTGCTATTCCGTCTAACCATTTAAAACATTTTACATTTTAAAATATAAGATGAGAATTGGGAGGTTCGTATTTACATAGGTTCAGGAAGTTACGATCATGTTGAAATAAATTTGAAGAACTGGATGAATATAATGTAAAACATCGTTATGAATTAATTTTTAAATATTAAAGATTCGAGACAAACATTGAGGAGTTAGGTACGGCAACGCAAAGCTGCTGAGCGTTTGGTAAAGAACAGTCTGAATACGAGAGGAGTGAGTGGCCTGCTTAGCTCATTTCCTTTCAGAATCATCGAGACGCTATGTCGACTATCTCATCTCAGTGAATATCATTTCTCTTTAATCTTCATTGACTTAATCATATTGAAGTGAGTAGGCGTTTTCGCAGTCTCTTCCACATCACGCCCTTCAAATTAATACTAAATATCTTTTATTGCCTGAGGAATAGAAGATATTTAGTATTTAGATAAAGAGGTTTTTATGAAATTCACAGCAACTCTTATTATGAGAAAAATATGAATTTAATTGAATTTAATGCTTTGAAAATGATAAAATATTATCACAGCAAATTTCATAGAATTCGTATGATTACGTTTACTTTACCCATTCTAAAATTGAAAGTTGTTTGAAAGATGTAAAAACGTTTCTGTTTAAAGATTTTAATTGCAATACTCTAATAAGATTTTACACTAAATAATTTTGTACTAATAAGAATATGCACTATATCTGATCAGTTCGAAGTATGCGATATGAAAGTGACTGAAAAATCTTTTTACGTTAATATGAGAAAATCAGTGGAGGAAGATTAAAAAATACAGTATTAGTATTAACAAAACAAGGATTACAATGTATAACCTAATACACCAACCTTCCACATTCGTGAATCCCGGTCCCTCATCACGTGGACATTTCCCGGGATTTTAGGTCGCCTCCTCGGTTCCTCTGTCTTAATGTCTTTTTTCTGTCTGAGTGTCTCGGGCACAGTTTCCGTCCCCTCCGCGAGGTGGTGAGCACCGACTATTTCATTTATTATTTGTTATTACATTTAACATCTCCGTTATCACTTCCTGAAATTCATTAAATGTCTTTTCATTATTTAAAAGCCATGACCAGTTCATCTCACTATAAAATTCTGCCCGCTTTAGAAGTGTCATAATTCGTCCACGTTCCTCATTATTGAATTTGCATTCGTAAATTGAATGTTTTACATAGGAAGATTAAAGAACATGACATCATTTGAATGGAATAATGAGTTAAGCGTCTTGATGTTGTACAAGTTATGTTAGAAGGGGGAGACATTACACCTCAAAGTTTGTTGCATATCTTTAGTAGTTAGTTACTCGTCATCTGGCTCATAATGATGAGAGCGTTTTCTATTCCTCATTCTGTTCTTCAAATTGACTCCAAACACGACTTATTATCGTTATTTCCTGTTCCTTAATTCGTTTAGTTTCTCTTATAAAATTAATACCTTTCGTTAAACCAAGATATCAATTTTCTTAAAATAATTTAATTACTTTGCACAAATAAGATAGTAAAAGAAGCTGAATTTTGAGACATGTTTCGCTCAGATTGGCGTCCTTGTCCGTTTTGTATTACATTTCAAACTAAAGTCCTCGTGGGAAGGGGCAGTTGGCAAGCCCTATAGAGTTGACGACGGCACAGCGAGGGAGATTACAACACGCGTTTCTTCACTGCAGCGCATCTCTCCTGCTGTGTGCTCTGTAAACACAGATAAAAAGGGTGCCAAAGTATTATAGATGACTAGTCAGAGCGCGTCCATGTCGTTCATCCAGCATTCTCACCCCTCGCGCGAAACCGCCATTCATTCCCGAGATTTCGTCTGCGGCGTGGATTATAAAAAGTCCCTCAGTGACTTCACCTCTGCTCCTCGTACCTTCCCTTTGGCGACGCGAGTTCGTTGTTTTCTCACTACAGAAGAGCAGACGCAGCAAGAGGTTCAGGAGAATCGTGATCGCATTGTGAGGCGTAAAAAAGAAAGACGCAAAAGCAGGAAAAATGAGACGCTTGTTGTTACCTGATTTAACCGTAGTGATGAATTTCAATGCTCAGGAGATAACATTTCTTCATAAAATTAAAGTTTTTCATCTCAATAGATTACTTCAACACTATAAAATAATAGTATGTACCTATGTGTGTATCTTATTATGTGTATTTCTTGATAATTTGTTGAGAACTTCTGAAAATATTAGAATGAAAAAAAATCAAATATGGTATCATTTCCAAGTAGGGCCGTTTTAGTTCTTGTTTCAGTGTTTAGAAAAAAAGCAATTAATGAGTTCCGAAAGTAGGGACAGTTTTGAATTGTGTACATTACCAATGCATGAATCGAGGTATCGTAGAGCCAATTATACATAAATATTTCATATCCACTATTTAGTCTTGTATTCAATACATAATACAAAAAGATAAACGAGAAATCCGAATTATTTTGTTATGTTTAGAAACGAACATATTACCAGCATATGATTACCAGCATATTGAAATATAATCACAAATTACTAAAATAGATACTTACGTTATTTCATACGCTGTAGTGTAACGGATAATGTACTGACTTACCAACTCCAAATTCAATCAAATTGCAGCGCAGCAAATATTCTTTTATATTTTTTATCAACATGATGTGGCTGGTTATATATTGACACTGTTTTTAACAAATCCATTTTTAAATGTTTTTATTTTCATTTCGATCATTATTTAAAAACTTTGCGTATATTGTGATTTTTATTTTAATCATTACCATTCGAGCAATTAAGTTGGTCGTACAGGAATTAATATTCAAAATCACATTCACTGTTTAAAAATTTTAACATTTACTTTAAATCTTTAATCACTACTGCGGTAGGTACTACCAACAACCAGTATATTTTTGTTTCCATTTCAATGATTCAAATCATGGAGCTTATTCACTACTCGCTACTTTCCACTTGTACTTCTACATATACCTAATTCTAATGGAAAACATTTTGAGAGACTCAAATAAAATAACGTCACCAAAAGGACTCAACGAATCTGCACACATCCCATGAATAGTTCAAACTTCTTTTTGAATTAAGACATTAACACAAATTACAATTAAACAAATATAATCAAAACAAAAACAAAGCAATTTTGATTAAACTGCAATAGTTATGAATGTTAACACGTTATTTTATGATTTTTCGATAAGAGTTTCGTTCGTTATTATCTTTCTAGATAGTAATTGCAAAAATATTATGGACCTTTTTACGTTTAAATAAATGCAAATACGCCTCTGAAGAGTTCTTCAAGTGTTCTTTTTTTATTACATAACTTTTAATCAGGTTTTCATCTATTGTTTGTCCTAAAAATCTACCAAAACATTAACAAACATAAATTGTCCAAGTGGCCCCGGTCTGTTCTATGCAATCAAAATTAAACTATATTATATTTAGTCATACGTAGAACAGGATACATTGTGTTCAAAATACCTGAAACGTACGTTTCAGTTATTGGCGTTGCCCGAAAATATACTAAATTGCGTAAATACGCGGCTTTGTTCTGAGACTCACATATTTATCAAAAAAGAAAAAGGAACTAATAAAGATGGGAAGTCGAAATTACGAAAGGATGTAGCTTTTGTACTACAAAGGCTCAATAAGAAAGTTATTCTAAATAACGTTTCAAGTAGTTCTGTGAGTTTCGAATTACTGAATTACTCATATGATTCATATAAAATATTTTTTTATTTTGCACAGGGTAGTTTTTAATGAGACACATAATATTGCTGATTGAACTGGTTTGTATGGTTTCTGCAAGAATTTGCAAAGAAAACAATCCAACTGCTCATTTCAAACAAAATCTTCTCTAAGAGTTTCCTGGAAAAACCTCCCTTCAGATATTGGTTTCCAACCTTCTTACCATGCTAAAATAAAATTCCGATACGCCTCATACATATTTAAACACGTTCTCTCATTTCTGTTGGAAGGGTGTTGAGACGCAAAGAATGGGAAGAGTGTTTCTGGAAGACGCTTAGCAGTTCATATTTGATATCTCGAAATGCTCTAGACTCCTTCATCGTGATGCATCGAACGACCACACATTGCATTCACTTCCCATTTTCCCACGAGAATCCTTAAAATTAGCGCATACTAGAATATTTGAAATATCTTTGAAATATTTTTAATGGTTGCTATTCGTGTATAAAATAAATTTTCGTACATTTTTCCAAAAATTTTTAATGATTTGTTTGAATGGGAAGTTCATTAATTATCTTTTATATTTTGAGAATAATATAAGGCTCTTACCATATCTTAAGAACTATCAGGATTCAGTACTTGTGAATTCGAAAATGAATTTATTCTTATCGAAAAATACAACGCGTTTCGTGCAGATGGTCTACCAAGATTTCGAAGAAAGCGCAATCATAAACTCCACATTAAAATTTTATGTTTTTTATCACATAAATTATACACTTCAAGGTGACTAACTTTAAACATTTAACTGTAGGTGATATTCATATGTGGATGATTTCGAATAGATTCTTCGTGCTAGCTTCCCGGATATGAGAAAATTTACGTCACTGTGTATTTTACCTGAATAGAGATCTTATCTTCTATCCGTTGTTCCACGTCATCGCTGACTACTCCTGTATTCTGATGATAAACTCACCTCACAAATCGTCTATCTTGTTAGGGATTAATTTTGATTTATTTGAACTATTATTAGCAATGCAAACAATTCGTCCTTTGAATCACATGAACCTACATGGAGGAAATAATAAAGAGAAAAGAATAAATTCCTCCTCGTTTTACAAACAAGACTACTATCGGAGTACAAATGTAATAATACTGGAGTTTAGATAGGAATAGTCCAATTACGTATATATGTGGGAAAATCAGTGCATCATTTCTTCATTGTCTTGTTCTTATTTAAGAGATTGAAATGAAATTTTAAATATTTTTATTACAGATAAAATGCAATTTGTGCTACCACAAATCATGTACTATTTTGCATTGTTTTCCATTTATTTTACAAGCTGACGTCCAAGCTAAATGGCTCTTATATTCTAGCTTCAAGAGAAAATAATAAAATGTAATTTAAAAATTTGAATTTTGGATTGATACATGATAAAAAAAATGGAGGTATTGAAGGTATCATCTATTTTTGTTGTTGTTAACCTGTAAACTGAAGTAAACTCAATTTCTGTACCGGTAAAATGTAGGGCCAATATAAATTGCGCACTCAAACGATATCTTCCCCTCCTTTCCCATACATGCTCAGCTCTCGCTCGCCACAAACTGCCTTGAAATGGTCATGGACAGCGGTCATAATGCCATTCTGGCGTCACCGCCAATGGGTTGGCACTCCCTTTGAACTTCGCTCTCACAGACTACACACTCTCTCTCATTGAGGAACAACTGCCAAAGAAAGATGTGGAAACGTTCTCTCAATTGACTCCACTGGCAATTACCTGTGGTTTGTAGTGACCACGCTGCATTAACAATTTCAGTTTTGTTCAATGATAATTTATTTTATTCGTCTTCTGTCTAAATATGACCACGAGGTATATTCTATTGCACAAAAAGAAGAAAACCCATCTAAAACTGATTTTACATTAAATACCACAAGAAATTATATACAAAAACTCATAAATAAACTATTTTCTTATGATTAATGAATAATTAATGTCAAAAAGCAGTTAGATACTGCGTATGACGAGGTGTTGTAGAATAAACTAATTTATTCTCCAAAAGCAAAAAAGGAATCATCATATTAATTCAATCTAAAGGTACAAAGTCAATGATAATATTTCTGCACCTCTCTAAAAAGAATAAAAATTGTTAGCTTCTTCTTCTTTAATTATTTAGCTACTTATTATTACAGAATATTTAACAATTTGTATTTTCAATCGTTATAAAAGAACAGTTAGTTAACAAACATGTACTGTTTTCAATTTTTTATTCGGAAAATATTGGTAAATAATCACTCAAAATTTGAGATTAGTATTCAGAATGAGTATGTCTAAACTTGAACCATGCGAAACTCCGGAAGTAAACAGAACTGGTCCAAGGAGTTTTTTTTGGCACATATCAAGTCTGCTTTTGGATCCCTTCCTGAACTACCCCGTTTCCCTAAAAAAAAAAAAGACAAATCAAGAGTAAAATGCATTAATGATTTGCGGCATATGCATGAGCACGGTGCCATTTTGAAGTGCGCGGGCGCGCCGAGCTACGACAGGAAGTGATAGAGGGGAGCGCGCGGCATGTAGCCGAACGGTGTTACCCGAATGGCTGTAACTTATCACAACAGTCATTACTAGGGTTACGTACACACCGGGGTTTTATATTTTAAAATATTCCGCTTCATTCACTTTCATTCTCTTTTTTTCGAGTTTCTGAGTTTTTGCTTTTCTTTACCACCCACATCTTCTTTCTGGTTTTTCGTCCCGTATCTGTTTTTTATTTTCTTACGTTCCATTTTTATCTGCATTTTGTGTTGTAACAATTTCCATTAAATAAACCATAAATTCTGGTTTTTTCTCTTTCAATTAAGAATGACCATTTATTCAATTTAATTAATCCTCCTTTCCTCATTCTATTAAACCATAGTCCCCTCTCTCCCTCTATTGTTCTGCATTCATAGACTATGTGATTGACATCTTCCACCCCGTTTCCCCAGATGCAATTACGATCCTATTGTAAACGTAAAATTCCCAGTTACTGTCCTCGGACACAGATAGTGAAAATTGAGCGCCGGAAGAACGAGAAAGGTTTCACCATCCACAAAAATAAACAATGCATAAATAAGAAATTTATAATATAATGCACTAGTTAACAAATACACTTATTTTTCTGCATTGTTCTTCAGCAATTTTTTTCCGGATATATCAGATCAAGTTATAGGTGAAAAATACATTTTACAGTTAGAGCGATTTGATAGTTTCCAAACATTCTGTTTTAATGGAGAAGAATAAAGTACTTCACTTCAGAAGTGAGAATAATTTTTTTAACATCCCAACTTAGTTTAACAGCCATCATTCAGATCATTTAGCAAGAAGAGCTTAACTTCTGCCATCAATCGGCTTGTGATAGACAGCACAAATTTTCTTAGCTCGTGTAAGCCAAGGAAACTACCTTTCAACAAATCAACGGTGACTAGAACACATACGATAGATGATCCAAATTCTCCATGACAAAATACACTTAATCTTGCTTTACAGCATTGCACACACCATAATACGCATGACAATATTCCGCACATCAGAGAAGGAAATAAAAGAGTCAGTGTCAGTGACTGTGGTGTAAGGCCGACAGTGCGAGTTCGACTCACAGGGGTTCACGGTTCAACATCAGCGGGGAGACCGACGTAGTTTTGGAAGCGTCAAATGACCATAAACCGCATAGAGAAACGCATCCGTCACCACAAGAAGCTACCACTCTCTTAATTTGTGACCAAAAGGAAGTCATCCTCTTCCAAAATCTCCTCTCCTCATCCGTCACCAAATAAAACCTCCCCCAGGCGCATAAAAAGAGAGAATGCGCTCTTTTAATCCTATACTCGAACTACCTTATACGCCGTGGTTCGAGCATCCATCCGCGCGTCTACACGTCATCGTGATTGGGGTGCAACCGTGCGCAGCTTACAGCTATGAGAACAAAAACTTTTTATTACACTATACTGTGCCAATTCTATACAAGTGGTTATTATTTCCGTGTCCGGTCAGAATTTGTGTTAAACCAAATTTTGGCATAAACCAGTCACTCTTCTTAACAAAATCAGCGTTAGTAATAAATTTATATTGGTATCTTCGTACTTTCGCTGCTGTCCATCGTGTTTACCAACATCCGATTAATTCTTTCGATATTTCTTTTCATCCTTTCTCCTCTTGCCGTAATATCTGTCCTTCGACTATTATATATCCCTCCCGCGTCATCTTGCACCTTAAATAAAATCGATCAATATACAAATCTATAGGTAGATGCCCCGTCATTACTTGTAGTACTTTTGTTGAAACTAAACTCCCAAATGTTTGTTCGTAAACTACCGTCGATAAAAGCATGCCAGATTCTATGAATTTCCTTAGTTTTCTCTGTAAATGCACATAGTCTGTTCTTGCATTCCTCGCGCAACTCTTCCTTTCTATCTGTATTTTTTCTTGCACGCTGTTATTGTCGCCTACTCCTGGTCTTGTCCTTCTTAAGGCTTGTTAGTCTTCCGTCCCACTACCTCATCCCGCGACAATATCCATTGTCTCTTTTTTTCAGCTTATTTACTTACAAATTGTAATATCCACATGTGAAATTCTTCTATCTTTGCATCTATGTCTTCTCTCGGACACAAGCTCTGAAATTTTTTCCCTCCCCATTCCATCATCCCCATTAATGTTCCTCAAGTTTATGTTTTTGTTGGTCTTTGTCATTCATTCCCATATATCATTTCTATACGAAATTGTATTGTCATATGGTCACGTTTGATTTTCCATTACACTTTCAAATTTGTTACTTTTTTACTCTATTCTGTATTGTTAAATCTTCAATAGATTTACAATTTATTGTTTTAAAAGTTACTAAACGATATGTATTACATTTTTCCATATTGTATTTAAATATCTGCTCTTCTAGGTCTGTTCCTCGTTTATTGCTTATCGTATCCCCCCACGCTCCCATTGGTGACAAGTGTACCCCACGACGCCATCCTCGCAGCAGCGCGGCGGGAGCAGCGAGAACCGGGAATGAGTTTCTGGAAATATTCCGGGATCTCTACGCCGGTACCACCAGCATCAGATGACACTGTCTTCTCTATATGTTTTCAGCAGTCAAGTTCTTCTATTTGCAAACCATTCGGTGAATTCACCAATATTTTTGCATTAATTTTATACTTTTATAATACTTTTTAGTATTCGAATTTTTTTTATTTGTCTTAATAATTCATCAAATAGAATGGAAATTTTATTCTCTCATTCACACAAAACAAAATACATGTTTTCAGAGATATTATAAAAACATACATTTTACTTCCCAGGTTGATCTATGATGTATATAATAAGGAGTAGTGTAACAATACACACTACAAAAATATAAGCAATTTAATGATGAATACATTATAGATTAAAGGTTTTGTGTATCACAATGAATTATAATTAATATGTTGCCTAGGAATTTTGTTACAAGAAGATTTTTTTATTTGCAAAGTGCATGAAGAGAAAATAATAACCTCCCAGGCTAAGCCTGTTTGGAGGATAGTACCTTCAATTTTTACTTAAAGTCATCACAGCGGAAAAATACATACTTCAATGTGTACAATAGGTTAATTTTATATATCTCGTAACAAAATATATTTCAATGTAAACGTGAAATAAAAAGTAATTTTTAACTTTATTAAAGGAAACAAAAAATAGTTTTGCAGTGGCAGTAGCCAACAAAAGTATGTTTTCTTAGAAGATTACTCAATCTCTATCAATTATATACATTTGTTTTTAAATCCTGAATATTCTTAACTAAACCTTTACCAAAGAATTTATATACATCAAAAATTTAATCGCACACAAAAATATACACACGGATTAATGCACATACACACATAATATACATACACAGGAGAAGTCAAATAAAATCTTGTAAAAAGAGTTTTTTTTCTAATTTGGTTTTTGTATTTTGAAATACAAAGTATTATGTAATGAAATTATGTAATAAAATTTAATTTTATCAATATAATAAATATAATTACAATACCTTTTTTACAGAAAATATAGAATTGATTGAGAGTATATAACGTCAACATATTTATTAACGAGACTTTACGAAATTGCTAGAGAGTGTATCGAGTACGAAACCTTAGGGAGGGTCCATCTAGATATTGACGTAGGCTCAGAAAGTTGCTAGTCCGACACTGAATGTTGTCTTTTTTTCTGTGAAGTACCTTTGAAATGGTTAATAGACGTTTTGTGAATTCGTACAAATCTTTGTGCCAAAACTTATTTTCCGTGTAATAATGATAGTGAGGGATCTCCGGAATCATTACACCTCTTAATAAGTGTGTGACATTGACAGTTTTGTTATCTTAAATGTCGTACACTTTACTTCATAATATTTTTTGTTTTCAGTATTTCAATTTTGAAGGTGCTGCTGGTGTGAAACTCTTTTTGATTTAGATTCTGCATTGGACTCTTCTTTTGGAATCTCAAGTGAATTAAACAGTTTGATACTTGGTGTTTTGTAATGTAATGAGCATCCGTAATCTCGTTCCTGAGCTTGGGAGTTCGTTCTTCAACTAGCAGCTAGTAGTGCAATTTGAGCTATGAGGTGTTAAGACCTCCGTCCGCTTGGGCGTAATGGTGGNCACATCTCAATCCGGCGAGTATTTGCATTACAATGCCCGAGTGGCTCAGTGGTCGTTTTAAATTGTTGGGATTATCCCTCGGTGGCGACTACGTCGCCGCTGTTCCCTCAGGTTGTTTCCTAATTGGTAGGGTGGAGGTGACGAAGGCCACGAAGCGAGGGGACACTACACTCGCAAGTTGCACGGAGCAAGCAAGAAGCAACAGCTGAAGGAGGAAAGCAAGTCAAATAACATATGAAAGACGAAAATAAAAATAAAGGACTAATTGGAACAAAATAAAGCGAAAAATATTTTATTGATTACTCAGCTACAATTACAAATACAACTAATATTATTTTATTAATTCTTTTCTTTTTCATTAATACTTAATATTGATTTTCATCCTTAAGGGAATAAATAAGCATCATTTCATTTTGGCTTTACAAGTATGATCGTTTCAGGGAAACTGTCGAAGAGAAATAGGCTACGTTTTTGTTAGGGTATATGAGGCATTATAGAGAATAGATTTTTTTTTTTTTTTCGTGGGGCTTTAGGGCTCGTCAACATATAGAGAATAGAAATACTTGTATAATTTAACTTGAAGAAATGTAAAAATGTTAGTGTCCAAATGATTTTGCATGGTGTTTGAATATTCATCAAAGAAAAAATTGTTAAAATATCCCCATTTAGTGTAATAACAAAATACGTGAATCCAAAAATGTTTCTTTAGAGAAAACTCGGAGGGAACGTGTACATCATGAACGACATTGTTTGAGGCAAGTATTGACGTAAGGAAATGCTTCACTGGACAATTCTCTATTTGACTAAGGTGAAGTCTCTTTTCCCTTTCGTCTTTTCACTGAGTCTTTACAACAGTACCAAGTTTCCGTGGTTCAGTGATTGTTGTATCAGATTTCGTCGTACAAACGATAACAGCGTTCTTGTCCCTACTATCCTGTTTAACTTTTTAGTGGAATGTGTAGTAGTGATTGTAATGATGGGGACTGTGAAGGGTGGAAACCAAGGGAGTGGGTTAGAGTGTTGAGGGTGGTGGTGGTGGTGGAGTTAATCCGCTCGCGCACAAGTGCGTTTACGACTGCGTCCCAGTGTTTGGGCCTCGTCTTACGTTTTATTCGTCTGCCGCTGCTGCTTCTCTCACAGCCGCAAAGGCCTCTCGGGCAGTTTCTTTCACTTGGTCTCGTAGCATAGAGCCAACGCCACATACGCAGCCGGTGCAATGTTCATCTTGATTAAAAGTACTAAGTGGAAGAATATAATTTTAACAATACTTTATTTAACTCAAAAACGTCAAGAAATTTACCCTTTGTATTTTTGGACGCATTAAGCAAACTTTTCTGGAAATGTGAAATACAAGATCTGTGAACATTTTATAGTGGGCTAAAAACGCACAATAATTGGGGTATTCTCATACTAACATATTAATACGTCTTCCTACAAAATCATTTTTCATACGATGTTCTAAAGAGGATGTTATGGAAAGAAGCCACCACCCCTTAAAACATATTTCTCGACAACACATATCATATTTTAATGCATTTGATGACGTCATTATTTAGATGTATGTTTTGAAATTCTAACAGTAAGTAATGAAATAAATACGGAAAATATTGAAACGAAATATACAAATAATATTTCAAACAACGCAGTTGTAAAGCATTTATTTAAAAACTTAATGATTTTTGTTATCCTTTTGTTTATGTTGTATGTACACAATGTGAACAAATTGAACTTTTGAAATTTCTGTGCAATGTAATTATTTTCTAAACACCTTCAATATATAGTAAATAGTTTCTCAAACTAATATTATTATGTAACTGTAAGTACTTTGTTATCGTATTCTGGCTCTAATGACCTTGCTGTTGACGAGCCCTTAAAGCCCCCACCCAAAAAAATAAATGTTATCGTATTATTCAAGTTCTTGTCGGTTTTCCGGACTTTGCTGGGGTTGTAGGTGACAATATACAAAGGGAAATTTATTCTCAACAAACATGTAAAAGACTATTTATATTAAAAATAATTATTTGTATATTAGTTGATCTTAATTATTGAAGAAATTACTCAAACAATTTCAAACTGACCATAAAAATCTGAATTTTGCAATCTTTCGTTACATGTCTTATTGTAAAAGCATACAGATTTCACCAAAATACCGTGAGGTTTCATTCACAAGTGCAGGGTAAAAATTTAAAGAATCCCACTATCTAATCCAGGCGTTTTCACACAATTTCCGGGTGTGGGAGGTCGCTTTTGCTAAACAAATCTAGTAATGACAACTGTAATACCTGATGTTACCGATTGAGTAGTTTTTCAAACATCTGATAAAAAAAACTCAAATCTTCAATCATAATTCTTAAAAAGTAGCAGTAAACAGTCTACTTTACAATAAAAAAATCGGAAAATAGGAACTCGGAACTCTTTCCAACTTCCTCGTACGTTGTTCTGAAAAAGGTGCCTCCAAGATCTGACAAAGATTCCGCGTAAGTGATGTCGGTATAAGCTGTCCAGAAATATTTCTTTTCCCAATGCATTTATAGTAAATTCTCAAGTTTGGTTTCGATGCATCAATTTGATCGTGAATTGTAGGGGGAACAAAATTATGAACACACACACGTACAGCTTTGGAGACATTATCGTCAAACTTGTGGATCTAATCGTCTGGAAAAATAGAGGAAATTCGTAAATATTCTAATTGATTAGATTTTTTTTTTCGATCGATTACATTAATTTCCTTATACATTTTTCATAATTGGAAAGTAAAAAATTGTGAATAATTTTATAAGACTTAAATGTTGAATAATTTTACTTCATAAGAAAAAAAAGCGAATTCAATAACCATTTTAGTTCTTTAGTTCATGGTATAAAATATTTTATTTTACATGTTAGTAAGATATATATTACATACCATTAAAGTAAAATCGTATATTTATTCGAAATGTTTGACATCACAGACTAAAAACATAAACTGTCGTTGGAAAGGTGAGTTTGGATCCAGTGGCTAATTAAAATCGCGTGGTAATGTAAGAGCTCACGGCTGATCGTAGTGAAGAGTGTCAGTTGGCCGCACGTTGCCTCTCGCGCCTCCTCTTCTGCTTCATCACATTCCACTTTTGGAATGTTGCCTATTCACATTCTGAGAACTCCACTCGAAATGCGAGAAGCGTGAGGCGAATGTGAGAATGAAAGGAGAGCATTGCACGGATTTTCCATGAATCTAGTGCAGAGGTATTCAATCAGTGTTTGCTCGTCAATGCAACGCTCATGAAGACGAGGTGTAATCCTACTTCATACATTTTAAATTCGGAGCTTTTCAAAAACTTGTGATGAAGTATTTTAGGTTAAATTTAATGCGTAAAACCTCTCATACATACAAAAAATGTGAATATTTATTCAGCGTACCTGCAGGTTTAGAGTCGTGTAAAATATTTTATCATTTACAAGAAGCTAAATAAACAATTCTAAGTTCATACAGTTTAATATTTATATTTATAAACTATTTAAAATAAAAGTCTGGATGAGTGACAGGCTGCGATACAAAACACGTACTTGTAGACTTTGTAAACTTTGTTTAGAACTGTGAATATCCCTCTGGTAAAATTTCCCCATTGTTTAAATATATGAATATTTTTGTCATGATATTTTCTTTGTTCCAGTTCCACTCATTCTTGATACTGCATACTTTTTATTTTATTGAAAAGTACCATACATTAGGTCTGTTCTTCCCTCAATCATGTGTTTTTAACAAGTATACAAAGAATTCATGGTCTACGATGATTAACATTTTCAATTATTTGAACATGAACATTACCAATTATTTTTACACTAGAATTTACCTCAATAGTCACAAAAAACTAGGGGAACCCCAGTATGGGATTCATATAAAGATTCAGTATAATAAAAATACAGATAACATTCACATCTAACTGCCAATATACGTATAGAAATCAAACACGTGTAACATGAAACACTCACTGGATGGTATAAAATATTTCTAGTACAAATATAACATTTGTTAATACCTCATAATACTAAAATAAATTAATCAAAGCTTGAAATATAATTATCAGTCAAATTCATATTAATTCTAATGGAGGGAGAAGGAATTAAGAGAACACACAATCTTTAAATTATTTATTATTAGGTAGACCAGGCAAAACATTTTCTTTTCAGTGAAACATTCAAGTGCATTTCTAAAATGGGAAATCTCTTTTTCCACGCACCGAAACACAAATTTCTGGTTTCGCAATGTTCAGTACACAACCTGAAAAATAATGATTATTCTAACTAAATAATTTTTAATTAAATCTCTTGATGAAATGTTTCAAAATTCAAGTAGTCCATTCAAAATTTTTGTTTCCTGATGTTATCACTAATTCAAAATTCTCAGTATCAGAAATAATATAATCATTTCTGTACTCATGTGAATTGTCACCAGTATAAATTAAATATTCACACCATTGAATATCTTCATAATTATTTCAATATCAAACAAAAAAATATATGTAAATAATGTGGCAAGGAAATATGTTTCCTGTATAAAATAATCCATTGTCGGATGGAAACGCCATTAGTCAATTTAATACAAGGACTAACGCTGATACATCATGATTATTTACCAACATGGGAAAATTAATAAAAATGTTAAGCTTAATGCTTAGCACAGTCTTGCGGTTTAAGAAAAAAAAGCCAATATTTACTCTTCAAGGAAATTGTACAATTCAACATTTATCATACGTAGTGATAAGTGTTTTAATGTGAGAGCAGTCTGTACCACCAATAACTGAAGGAAAATTGACTCTTTTCCCTTAATCTCCATAAACGTTCATTCTCCTCTCCATGGATTCTTGCATCTTCTCTACTACATATGTNTTCAACATTTATCATACGTAGTGATAAGTGTTTTAATGTGAGAGCAGTCTGTACCACCAATAACTGAAGGAAAATTGACTCTTTTCCCCTTATCTCCATAAACGTTCATTCTCCTCTCCATGGATTCTTGCATCTTCTCTACTACATAGTTTTTTTTCAGGAGTGCACACTTGTGACCTAAATAAAAGTGGCCTTACTGTACATATCACATTAAAATTAACTTCAGAAATGAAGAAATTTATTTCATTTTTCCTATTACTCTTCCCGATAGACTCATTCACAACAACAAAACTGATAAAATCATGTTCCTAGTGACAAAATACATCCAGATTAACAATAATTGGCATTACACAGAAACTGAATTGTTTGTGTAACATTGTAAATCATCAGTAAGAACATACATATAACTAATGAATATATGTTGCGACATTTTAAAGGTGAAAACATAACAGTTTCAAACATTCACAAACTTAATATTCTGATGATATTGACAACAGCATTAAAATTTGTTGCAGGAGAGATTAGTAAGAAAATCACTATATGACAAAGGTAATTCAATAATAAATTTCCAATGACAAAAAATCATGATTAAAAGTTCTCAAGTCTAGGGGAGGAAATATCTTTTGCAATTCACATTCGCAACATAGAAAATTCACGATCGCTCCAATCAAATGGCAAATACAGAAATGCCTGAGCGCTCTCAAAATATATGTAGTTCAGGAGCACAATCTTCGCAAAGGTTCCACAAACAAAGATCCATCTTTAAAGACGAAATGTAACTTGTTGTGCAGACAAATTTAGTCTTACCTGCACATGGATGATTGTAATGAAAATAAAAAGTGAAGAAGGATGAGGAGCAAGATGAATATTGATTGCAAACAAGAAAAAACAGTTTAATGACACATGCATGAAAGTAATGATGAATAATGATAAAATACTGGTTTTCCAAGAGAGCGTGATGAGATGAGATGGTCTTAGAGAGTCAGCTTAGATGATATTGAAGGTAGTTGAATCGGTATGTTGCTTCGAAATCCAAAATATGAATCATGATAAATTAAAAGTCGTTTTCATGTTGCTCATTTCTTTATTGGTATTAGAAAGCTTTTCGGCAAGGAATATTTTTGGCGAATTCCTTAACTTTCAGTGTATGTTACTGATGATGGTTGCTATGCAGCCGAAAAAGCTTTCTAATACCAATAAAGAAATGAGCAACATGAAAACGACTTTTAATTTATCATGCTTTGATAATGTTGCTAAAGCTCCACAATTACCAAGCAAAGTTTGAATGTCCACATCATTCATGATCGTCAATGATGATCACATGGACGAAAGTGCATTTTGTAGCGTTGTAGCGAAGGGTTGAACTTGAGAAAATGTCGACTAGCATGCCGACCCACGATGAAAGTGATGTGAAGCGAGGTGTGTCCTCTTACAAGGTTATGAAGCGAAGTAAGCAGTTCGAAATGAAAGGACCCATCTGGTTTCAATCTCTCGTTTTTGTACCCGCGGCTGCATGTTCGAAAAGTGCAGTGATGACTCGACCAACTATCGATTGTTTATCTCCGTCGTGATAATCATGAAATTCCTGGACTCGTCCAAATTAAGTAGTACAGATCGTGATTTGAAGATATAATCAGCAAAGGAACTTGTAATTAATGGATCCGATTATGTGATGTCCAATGATTTCCTCTATTTTTTAAAACTCCAATGTGTGAAAATTGAATAAACGAATGGTGTCAGAGGAAATTTTCCAGAGAAAGCCAACAAGATGAGTCACTCAACTCATACAAAGAGTGTGTGTTTCAGAGATGACTCACTTGGTATAATAGGATGGCATGATAAAAATGTCTGTACACTTGTCAAACATGGAAAATCGTACGTAAACAACTACATAACCTCACGAAGCAATATTTTTTTTCGTTTTCATTTTTTATTTTATTTTGTTGACTATCCACAAACTATAAGGCTTCGTGTCGACGTTGGTCGGTAATTTTCAGCCAATCACATCTCGGACTAGTTAGACCCCTCTGGTTGTCACAGTCAGACACACCTCGGACGGTGAGTCAAACTTTAGACTGGGTCTAAGGTGAGGAGAACCAAAGTTGAGCCGTTTCGCGTACATGTAACAGTGTTACTCGAAGTTAGACTCGGTCTAACGTAGTTAAATCCATGGGTTTAACTTTAGTCTGCCTGCCATGTAACAGTGACCCTTAGTATAGGTGGCGTTTGTCGGAGAGTTTGCGTCCGCTGGTTGTATATTGCAGACCCCTAGGATAAGGTATAAGCTTAAAAGTATTTGAAAACCCAGAATTAATGTATAGAATATTTTACTGTGAAATCATCCAAACAAAACTTTAATTTTAAATTGCTTCACATAATCTCCTCCACCGATGGGTGAAAACCCTAAGATGAACAATTCATACACCGGTAGTGCTAATTGTTAATTCCATTCTGTAAAACATGAACAAGATGTAGTATTAAAAGGAGAATGACGTCAGTAGACATCATCGGTATCAAATATACATCGCATGTTTCTACTTAACTATTAAAATTAAATCCTGATTTTAGCATAAAAATATTGTTTATGGTTACTTTTATTTACGTTATGGATTTTAAGTTTGGCAAATTGTCGACGTAAAACTGCATGCAGACTAAAGCATAAGAATATATTAGTTGAATAACAATTATAACATGAAACATTAAACTTTTTTCTCAGTATTTAAGAAACATTTTAATATTTCATCTACATCATTAATTTTTATTGTTCAATATTGTTTCATTATTTTTTCTTTAAGTGATCACAACAAGTATATTCACATATTTCAAAGAAGTCCGCAAACTAATTCGATTATTAAAAAAAATCGATTTTGAAATATTTCTTTTCCAACAACTATTACTAATTTCTTCTCAGTTCTGTTCTACTCCGCTTCTCCCTCTGTGCCCCTCGTATCACATCCTTCGTTCCTTTACTGTTTCCGCACCCGCCTCCCTTCCACAGTTGTGGTACTTCCGGCGGATGCAGAAGCAGATAGCGCTGATCTACGACTGCGCAACCCCATTAAGCATCCTCGTGGAAAAATAGCACATTTCGGCGCCGCTTTGGGACTCGTGGCGGTGGAGGCGCCATTGCGATTTCCTCAGCCTATGCATTCACACCTGATGTATTTTGATAAATGGATGCACTTAACAGGAAGCCTATCATTGGAAAAAATACACTGATAGCAATTTACCTTTTGTATTCTTTAATACCGGGATATATTTTTCCGATAACAATCGGATCCATTCAGACTCGTTGTTCAATGAATTCACAATAGAATTAATGAATCGCTAATTCAAGATCCCGCGTGACGTAGATTCTACAAGTTTAGGGGATGACTGAAAGTGACTGACTTTTCTTTTGTTCCATAACAACTCGCTTATTAGCTGTTTGATTTGATTTTAGAGAAATCATTACGATATTATTTATTCTAAGATTAATTTCTAATACGATAGGCAAATTACATTATAAATATTGAACTTTTTTTTTTCATATTTGGATTTTGGCAATAATATTAACGATCAATGAAAAATGTGAAATTTTAAAAAATGATATTCATAAACAGTAGTCAATTAAAATCCTTTTGTTGAATAGACATATTTTAATCATGTTACGTCGAATGAAAATGGGAGACGGGACCGGGATTCGAACCCGGGACCTTGNCGCGTAGAGCTCAAGGTCCCGGGTTCGAATCCCGGTCCCGTCTCCCATTTTCATTCGACGTAACATGATTAATCTGTTTCCTGGCGGTGAGGTTCACCGTAATCTAAGAGATTTCCAAGACATATTTTATATAATCTTCTTCAATATTTTTCTTTTGCTGGAACTAAAAAGTATTTGAGCCATAAAATAACTGAAGCAAATAATGGTCTGTACATATATAATAAACCTGTAACTTCCCTTTTCAGTATTTAAATGTTTGGTACTAAATATGATGTATCAAAGTGAAACTCATTGAAGATCACAGTACCAACTTAAAGGAATACGACTATAAAAGTACAGTTTAACTTCGTTCAGTGGTTTATGTGTGTTGGGAATCCAAGAAAGGTTTTGTCTCCTGGTACCACATTGCGAGGCCACATCTATCTGTAATAACAAGGAATACTTAACATTGGGTTTTGAACAACCCATTTTGAACATTGCGTGCATAAATGAATGCTTGTAAACGGCTTATGTAAGTAACTACGATTAGTTTTTTTTACGAAGAAGTTTTACGATTCGTATCTTTGCTGACAACTAGATGTGTTTCTGACAGTTTAAGTCGCGGAGATGTTGTACTGGTCCTGCGACAACTGTAAAGCAGTTCCTCTAAACAGTTCCGTTGCAACGATAACGTCGCGACAGTCGCACTCGCTGAAATGTGTCATTGTAGTGAGTGTGTCTTTATTTGTATTTTAACGAACGTTGCAACGAACTGCGAGGATTTCGTGTCATTTTTCTACCTGTATAGTTATAAACCGAAGTTTGCAACTAATTTACTTTTATTATTTGGAAATTTATTTATTTAATATTAATACAAAGTCAGCCAGTATCTCGGCCGAAGGACCATTACCTGGGTTTGAGTCTCATAGTCTATTTCTCATTGTATTGAGTCGCTATCCTTTTTTATGTTTGTCTCGTCTGTTTTTTATTGGGAAATGTGTGCTGCTATCCAAAATCCATGACAAGAAACAGTTTCATTCAGAAGTCAAAATGTGGCTGAACTCTGCAGACACACATGGAAGCCATTCCAATGCAGTCGCAAGAACAATGCCAATATGCTCCGGCAACGCAAGGAAGATCTCACTCCACAGCTCTCGTTGCAACGACTTGTCCCGGTTCCAAGCGAAACTGTTACCTCTGATGCAAGGACGCGACAATGAGACGATTCCACATGCCGTTGCAGTGAAGCGGCAGAGAGACGATTCCAAGTGGAACTGTTAAGTTTGTGATGTAGTGGTAACTGTTTCGTTGCAACGCTCCGCAGAGGCAGTTCCAGTTTAAATGACCCACCTCTACTATCAACTGTTTTGACGAAAGACTCATCAAAACTCTTTGACGTGGTGTAACTCAATGCTTTCTTAATGTGGACACTACCAAAAATCGCTTTCTTATGAGACAATATTTTTCCCTTTCCCAAATAGTATTAATTTTTTGAAATTGAATTTTATCGTTCATTGTGTATCTGAAGGTGAAGTTTGAAGTATAGACGACAATACAAAGAGGATAAATTTCTGTTACAACTGTAAGTTACACATTCAAACAAGACTTCGTTGACTTTCTTTTCAGTATCTTACATCCAGTTAGATAAAAATTGGTTTAAAAAATTCAGAATTCTGCACCGTGCTGATATTTTTAATGTTGGTCTTAAGATATCTCTTGATCCTGTGGGACTGTCTTCACTAGTCAATGAAGTATGAGTGCAAATTACAAAATGTTGATCGAAAATATGTAGGTTATCCGCTAGTAATAATTTAAGAAATTAATAGGAGTATTATGAGGAAGGATTGGTTAAATTTTAAATATACAACCTATTCAAAATAAACTTAAAATTACGGAAAATGCAATGACTAATCGCTTTCCTTAATTTTTTTTTGTGATTTTCTTCAACGCATGTGAGCAAATATTTTCATATTTCTAATCATAAATTTATTACGGTATAAGAGAAGTATATAATTGTTTTTATATAATTTCGTATCTTATAATTCACAATATCATTTATAAATGCACTAGTATTATTACTTATAGAGCAATTTATCATTTCAATAGTAAGTGTGGTGTACAGCTTGATAAATTATCTTTTTCACTTAACTCAAGTAAGTGGGCGTTTTGGAACAGCTACTGCATGAATCAAAAGCACTATATGCCGAGGGTCGTATTCCTCCCTTTGGGACCCTTTAGATCTCGAATTGGCTTGCTGTAGTGGAATCGGCGGTTGCGTAGCGGTCGACGTACGACCCAGGGCTTCCAAAATAATTGGAAAGCTATCAGGGGCGTTAAATGAGACAGAAATCGCGATTGCGAGTGGGCGGGCAGAGGACGCTGGGGGTCATTGATGAGAACCACCAAGCGGCACTGCACCCCTTCTAGTGACCGATGAAGCCACAAGGCCTGTGTCTCCTCTGACACGAGGTTCGGAGTGAGAAAGAGGGAGAGTAGAAGCAACGTCACGAATGCTCTGATAGAGGACTTGGTCAATTCAATGTTCAAGTCTCTGAATTTCATTCCCTATGCATTAGAACATCTCCTGAACACAACTTAGAATAAAAACATTTGGAAAAGACAAATAAACAAATACGAAAGAATACCCTTATAATACTGCGTTTATAAGCGTCATTTACTTTTAAATTAACAATAAATAGAAATACATCGTTCAGTTTCTGTTTATGGAAAAATATTGGTAAAATTTTATCTCCAATGTATTCTATAAAGCTTTAAAAGTCATGATGTTTTTATTCGGTGCAGCACTGAGACTTCAGTATCAAGTACATTTGTTTCAAGGGTCACTGCTCCACCTCCTGAGCAGTGATTGTCTTCGCTGCTGTCAAGAAGTCTGTCCGAACACAACATTTCCCTCAACCATCGAGTAACTTGTTACTCTCGTAAACAACGCTATCACTCACAATAAATCCGTGTTAACTGATGAGGAGAGGAGGGATCAGAAGGGAGGAGGTGAGAAGAGCGACAGTCGAACACGGAGAGCAGGGACGGAAGGGCGCAACAAGCCAACAACTTCTGCACAGACGCGTAAACCTCCGTTACGACCTTGTAAAAACCTTCGTCGTCTACTTGATGAGGGTTAGTTCACGCCCTAGTTACTTAGAGAACGCGACGGGGGAATGAGAGGGACAGAGGAGTTGCTGTATAGTTTAATTTGACTCGAGAGGAAACGGCCAGGAAACTAGCAAGGAAGAGAGTGATGGTTACCAAAGAGAGACTTGACAGTTGTGCAAAGTATGAGATTAAGAGCACGGATTGAGAACCCGAAGAAATATGTCTTGAAGAGGGGAGGTCGCTGACATGAGGTTTCTATCACGTGAAATAAAGCTCGCGGTAGAATTATTCTTGTACTTCATGTCATTGCATAGTTCTTAGGCAAATCAATTTTAAATCCTTTTTGTTTATCAACTTAGAGACAAGTTCACCCTCTTCCGTCATTTATAAAGAGCAACCAAAAAAGAAACATGGAAAATATTTTACAATAAAGAAATATAGTTACGATGTTTTTGTGTGTGTGACTGCGTTTGGTTTTCTTGGAGCACTTTGAACTTCAAGAGCTGACTTTCACGACGTGGTGAACTTGTAGATGAGGATTTGCGTCGAGGATACAAGAATGGCGATTGTGTGGGGAAAAAAAGAAGGAATTGGCTCGTATTCACTGAGAAGAATGCACGTATGACAGCAAAGAAGAGGTGAAGTCTTCACTTGTTTTTTTTCGATTCGATGTTTTTCGCGATCNCAAAGAAGAGGTGAAGTCTTCACTTGTTTTTTTTCGATTCGATGTTTTTCGCGATCGTAACTCGGTAGCTTGGAAATAGCTTCATTGACCGACCAACTCCCAGCTCCTTTGGGATACTAAATCTTCGACTGTAACTTTTTGTTTCGAATTTCGTTTGTTGGCGCAAAAGTATTGGAAAAAATACCTGGAAGAGGGGAAACTTAAATAAACGAAAATGTTTTATTCTGTAATAATGTTAACCAGAAGGTTTCATGTTTTGAAAAAATAAACTGTTCCGTACCATCAAGCTGATCTATGGTAAAGAGATTTAATTAAATCAAGAACATTTTCATTCAAAAGCTAGGCGTTTATTTACACATTGTCAAAAAACGCTCAGTCTATGGGAAAAGTCTTCACAGCTGTCATGCTTACGCGCCTCGGCATACCTCCTGTCTCACGATACACATTACATTCACTTCCTACCCTCATTTGATTGTTTTTGTTTCTGTTTTTATATTTGTTCAGTCCATATCTAGATCTTATCGGTAAATGTAAGGGATATCAACCATCTATACCGTCTCTGGTATAAGGGTCCCAAAAATAAAAAATTAACTTACTATTTTTCCTATATTTTTGATTTAATTTTTGAAATCATAATCTGCAGTTTCAATTTTTTTCTTAGATATTTCATTGATATTTTAAACTCAAAAATATGATGAAAAACGTTGTAAATTCTCAATCATTTTGTTTATTTATTGTTAGTTAGTTACTCGCAATATTCGAGAAACATCTTTAATTCACAAAATAGATTACCAAACTTTAGGGGTTGTGAACTTCTTGCTGTTTCTTTATAATTTTCAAATTATCTCGTACATTATTTAAACAATGTGTAATTTTACAACATCTATTGCATTCTTCATCCTTTCCTAGTCATTTTGAAGAAATAATTCTGTTCCTCCCATCTAAGTTGGCAAGATAGTTAATTATAATAAGAATTTTAGTAGCCAATACTATACAAAACCCCCTAACTGATAATAATCTATCTCTGGCAAACTTTAAAATTTTTTACTGATAATATTTATAATAAATATGAAAGTTTAGAAACCTCGAAGAAAAATTTGAAATGCGTCAGTGGTCGATAAAATTTAAGTAGCTTTAACTTCTCACAGCGGCAACACGTATCACAGCCACTCAGACAAATTACCGAACATACTGATTAAATAACATTTCCTATTGAAGTTAGAAGTTCATTGTAGAAAACTTGTCTACATCAGAAGCATTAGAGTCGTCGGAGATATCAAACAAGCAATACATCACATCACAAAAACAAAATATCTCACACATTAGTGAAGTCATTAACATTAATAACACACATCAAATAAACAAAAATACTTAACAACCATATATTTCACAGATTTCACATAATTTATATATTTTACGCTATTTATTGATTCATTTCCGTCAAAACCTGCATAGAAGGCCTTTTTTCATATTTAGGAGGCATTGAATATTACGTCATAATTAAAACCAGCGCGAGAAAGTACTCTTAACATTTGGCTCTGAAACACGAAGTGTCGAACACTGGTGCATTTACCCTATTTCTTTCCTCTAACAATGTCAATTTACGAAAATATCGAATCTTGATATCTTATTTTTACACATTTGTTTCATCCAAATGTAAACTGTCTTTATCTCGAAATATCGTTAACTCTTCATATTTAACACAATATTTCAGTTATATTTCACTTTACGCACATTCGTTTAAGTAATATCATTCACAGTTTACAGAATTACATAAGTTTGACATTTAATTACTATAATTACAACACAACAAAAATCTAAACTTATCAAAAGCATTTGGAAACTTCTTCACGTTTTTCATTAATCATTAATTCGTAATTCTTCTTCACTAGACTCTTCAACTCTGATGGGAGAGTTTTGATCTTCTCAACAATCTGCTTCCACGCCTCCCTATCTTTGACCTTCTCTCTCCAATCCACTTTCATTCTACGTAAATCATTGCAGACGTCCTCAGACCATTTCTTCTTCGACCTTCCTTGAGGTCTAACATCTAATGGTTTCCATTCCCAAACCTTCTTAACAGTTCTTTATCCCCCATTCTTCAGAGGTGGCCAAACCAACTCAATCTTTCTTATTTGATGCAATTTATTATATTTCTATTGTGAATTAGTTTGTTTAATTCTGCGTTTGTTTTAATTCTCGAAAAGCCACTTTCTTCTCTTGTAGGTCCAAATATCTTCCTGAGTATTTTCCTATCAAACACTGCACATTTTTCTTATTTGTATATTTTAAAACCCGTTTCACAACCATATATTACTATGGGCCTTATAATTGTCCAATATAGTTTTAATTTCATGGTTTTGATTACTTGTCTGTTCTTAAAGTGTTGCATTCGCCAAATATGCCTTATTACCCAGAATGGTTCTTTCTTTTATTTCTTCGTCAATCTCATCCATACCATTAACTATGGATCCAAGAAATTTGAATTAGTTAACTGCTTCCATTTGAGTGTTGTTCACTTTGAAATTTTCAGTCCTTTTGACTTTATGGGAGCATTGCAGAAATTTTGTTTTCTTTTCATTTACTGCAAGGCCGAGAGGTGCAGATAATAATTTGAGCTGATGGTAAGTTTCTGTTAATGACTGTTTGGTCCTTATTAATACATCATCTGCATATACCATGATTTGCTTTAAACGTGTGAAAATGTTCCCTCTTGTGTTCATTTGTTTCAAGACTGTGTCTATTTCTATGTTAAAGACCGCTGCAGATAGAGGAATAACCCCTTAATTCGATTTAGTTAGTATTTGTTCCTTTCCCCATACATTTAGGATTAATCCATATAAACTTTGACCAAATATCCTGCCTCCGCTTTTTATGAGCTCTGGGGAAATATTGTCTGAACTGGCTGCTTTACCAGATTTTAAATTCCGAATTATATAACATACTACATTATATGAGGGAGGTTCCAGTTCACGCTCTAGTGCTAATAATCCTTCTGGGCAGTGGGGTAAAACATCTTGTTTATCTACAGTTTATACATGTTTATATTATTTTTAAAATAATCTTTCCACCTTTCTAGTACTGCAGGTTTTCGAAAAATAATCTTTTCTTCTTCGCTCTTACATAGGGTAGGCACACTTGATTTTTTTCTTTTGCAGTTCTTTGATTTCCTGTAAAAAATAATAAAATCAACCAAGTGAAAGAGAGCTACAGAACCAAAGAGACAAGGAAGATCTTTAAGGAAGTCAAGGGGGAAAAATCGTAATTAGTCTTTCTAATTCATTCGACTTATCGCTTACAGCTAAGATGTCCAGAGACTTATCCTTCGACAAATGCTTCGAGCAACTGCGGACATGTGAAGTCGAGACTCGAGCACCACCACTCTCCCCTACACTTGGTCACGCAAAAGCTGTTCAAACATACTGAGCTAAGCGAATGAGTATAACAGGTTTAATAAACTCTAATTAGCAACATGCCGAGGACAGTTGTAAGGGGTNGTGAAAGAGAGCTACAGAACCAAAGAGACAAGGAAGATCTTTAAGGAAGTCAAGGGGGAAAAATCGTAATTAGTCTTTCTAATTCATTCGACTTATCGCTTACAGCTAAGATGTCCAGAGACTTATCCTTCGACAAATGCTTCGAGCAACTGCGGACATGTGAAGTCGAGACTCGAGCACCACCACTCTCCCCTACACACATAAAAGCCGTTTTAGAGAAATTTTCTAAAATGTATTTTGATTTTTTCATGATGTGCGCTCTATATTAAAATTAAATGAGTTCCAAATCAATAGCTATATAAAAAAAAACTAAAACGAAAGAAAAAATATATATCAATCAAAAAAGTTTTGTTGTTATTATCATTAAGTCTGTAAAAGGACATTAAATTCAATAATTTTATAATATAATTATGGCAGACGTAAACAGCGCAAATAATAATGATTAAATTGATAGAAGAACGGAAAACCCATTGGTAAGTGTATCATTTAATTTCGTTCACTAAATTATTTGTCCAGTCAATTTTGTCTGTGCTCTATTTGAGCGAATATAAATGAAAAGTTCGCGAAATTTTAAAAATATTATGTTTTTCTATGAAGTAGCTTGAAATATAAGAGAATTTTTTTTAATTTATGAGAAAGCATTTACAATGGTTTGCAGCTGTGCTTGTACTAGCAATCAGCTTCTAGTTGAAAATTTCAGAAAACTACATGATCACTATTCTTATTTAGCTGAATATTTGATTTCACGTCTGTAGTTAGTTTTAAGTGGGGTTGGCTTTACTGTATTATTTTTTTGCCGTAAATTTATAACGAACAAAACAGTATTCACTTGTTTGACATACTATGAATGAAAAAAATCCTCTATTGTACTGACATGGATAATGAATAAAAATTGTTGTTGTTGTTGCAATACCAAAACGTTTCCTTTTGTTACGGTGTTTTTGTACCCAGTACAATGAATAGCAATTAAAGCTATCCTTTTTGTGTTTGAAGGAATAACTATCTCGAATGCGAATGGTGGTCGTACTGGTTCACGAGTTTGCGATTGTTTTCAATCATTGTTACAATTAATGCTGAATGTCGAATATAAGTGCAGTCAGATAAAGAATTTGAACATATCATGGGATATACTTCAACCTTAAACACAAAATGAAATTTTTGAGTGTTGTGTAATTGTGAGATTCTTTCCGCCTTAATGTGTGATACAATTAAACAACAACCACATTCGTGATTGTCATTTCACAATTTGCTAACCGGAATACCAAATCGTACAGACATCGAGGAATTTTGGACAATAATTCCCCTCTACCTTTTTAAAAGGCAGCGGTAATGTAAAACAAAATTATCATACACTCACCCCTCTCGATGCTGTACGTAGAGATCATTTGTGTAACGTAGACGATATGAGTATTTTTTAATGTATCTACCATGCTTAGTTTATATGATAAAATATTCTACTACAATTAACGTCTATTATATTATCAAATTAAATAAATAACGACCTTTAACGAACGAACAGTATATATGTGTTGTTAAAAGCTTTTGATCACAAATATATACTGTTCGTCCGTTAAAGGTCGTAAGTCTATAATTACTTATTCAAATATCAAATATACACCTGCTGAATTTGTTAACGATATACATTTAACGTAGTTTAATACATAATTCAACTGTATCACCAGAGAAGTAGATATGCATATATTTACTGCGATAGAGTTTAAATGCCCAAGAACTGCAGTGCCACCGTTGAAGGAGCAGGAACAATCCACATTAGCCACCACCGCATGTAATAATAATCAGATAAGGATAATAACTTTCAAGACACCAAGTATATTAATATACTCAATTATATTGACTTTTTCCGTTGTTTTAAGACAAATAAAATTATCTAACTTGTTTAAAATCTGTCTTCCATAATGGTGATCGTATTTTAAGTTCCTTAGCTTATGCATGCGTATGGAAACTGAACTGGTCACGGCCCTGTAGCTTAGTTGAAACCATACAAATGCTGGTATCGGGGAAGATTTTTTTATTGCTTCGCAAGTCTCAGCACGTAGGCTTGCTTCGCAATAAGATCTCTTCCTTTCCAAAATAAATACTCAGAGGTTCGAATAGGACAAGGTTTCTTATGTAAACAAGTCGTCGTATTATAAACAGTAAATAACACCAGACGACGAACGACAGGCGTTGAAAGCTCTGTGTGAAGTGATGCCTTGTTCGTTTAACTCACGACTTTAGGCGAGTGGGTTGTCGAAGTTCAAGAGGTCTTCTTCTTTGTCGCTAAATGGCACCGCTGATGAAGTCCTGTTGTAACTAGTTGTCGGAGTACGGTATTCTGGCGCGTGGTTGCGCTGCTGATAGCTAGTCGACGGAGTGCGATATCTTGGCGCGGTAGCGCTGCTGGTTGAGCTTCAGCGTGGTCCCGTAGGGTGGCGCGTCGTGTCCCCGGGTCGTAGAGTTAGTTCTATGGTTGACCGCCCGAGGGCGTTTCGTGATGACGCTTCTCCGAAGTTTGAATATCAACACACTTGGACACACGGGTATTCCGACGTCTTGGTGGTTGAAATTANTTTCTGAGCTTGTCACTGATTCTTGGAGATAGAATTTGTCCGGCACTCGATGTGTGAAATAATTCTGTCACAGATTCCAACTTAGAATTATTCCTGAGCTTGTATGTTGGAAAATAATTCAATCACAGATTTGAACTTAGTCTCGCAGAGTTGGGTTCCTGTTTTAAGGTTATCGGCGGGCGATGTGTTCTCAAGCAGTAGTCGTATCGTTCTGAGCTCCTCGCTGTCTGTCGCTATAAGCTAAACTTTAACAAGCGACGAGCGTGACGTAACACTAGAGCGAGGCTCGTCTATTGAGATTCTCTCGAAGATTCTGAATAATTTCTAAGTATTTTAGGAGATAGACGAGGGGCGTCCTCGTTGCACGCGGCACGCGTGTGTATCAAGGAGTCTTCCACTATTTACAATTGTAGAGAGTCCCTGGCGTCTTATGCTGATGATGTCTTGAATGTTTGACGATTGTCATAGCGACCAGTATAAACAACATGGCGCATCGTCGTATCTTTCGGCTTCATGTAACTCTTGTATTATTTACATGACGGAGTTGGTCATACGCATTAAGGTATGTGTTTCTCTGTGTATGTAGGATTGTGCTCCTACACTGGGAAAGTCCAATAGGAAAGCTAGATCACCCATACGATTCAGTTCTTCATTGTTTTGGAGCACTTCCTTTCCATTCTAAAACATAAATTCATTAATAAAATCTTTTTCTTTTTTAAAATAAAAATGCTGAAGAAGGAGCGTCCACAGCTCTGTTGCACTACACAAAATAAGGCAAGTCAGTTATTTTAATTATCAATATGTGGTGAGAACTTCTGGTGGAACCGTGTTTGGTATTAGCCATGTGCTCTCATGAAGTGTACACACTTAATGATCACATTCATTACTTCATTCAGACAAACTGGTTGCTGCTCGTCTACAGCGATGTTGTGGCGCTCGATTCACATGATCTTCTATTTCTTGTGTTTTAATTTGATCAATTAATTCATTGCTATTGATAGAGAAAAATTATTATTTTGAAATAAGTAAATTCTTTTTTATTCAGCACTAAAAACTGAATAGAGGTCATTGGTTTTGAGATTATTTCGAGGGTATAAATTTTGGTCTACCAAGAACTTCTGTCTATCGGACAATTTTTTATTATAATTGCTTCGAATCTCAAAATACGCTAATTTTCTTTTAAAAAACATTCCCAGTGACGGAGATGTTTTCCCAGTTTCTAACATTCGTCCCATTCTTAAAACAAATTTAATGGATTTAGTTTGAGGTACTTTCTGTATGTCTTATATGCAGTGATAATAGCCTAATGGTCAAGACACACACAAAACCAGCATCGAAAATGCTTGAAATAAGAAGTTATCTAATAAGACCTGTCAGTTCATAAGTTCTGTCATTATTTAATGAAATTTTCAAGTGTAGCACTCATATTTATCGACGAGCTAATGGTTTTGAGTTTCGTATATCTACTGTCAATCGTCTCTAATTAAAATATTGTGGATTTCTTGTTTACTACGTCGTTTGTTTGTTACGTCGCATTACAACACTTAATAAAATCAAAACTGTTTCATTCCAATGTTATGCTTTTATAGGTCCCCGAGGCTGACATTAACAACGGTGATTCACTTGAAATGAGTATGAGTGATATTAACGAAATATTTAGTCAGTAGGAAATATACACTTTGTTTAGAACGATCTAGTTTATTAATAGAAATATTAAACGTTACAAGTATCCTGCATTATTAAGCGAGAAATGACTGCATGTAAGTATATATTTTAGAGGACTAACCAAGGCAATATTCTTATTCAGGGAATAAAAGATGATAAATTGGGAACTCATTCATTATTCAACGCAATAAAAATAACGAATAAAAAGATATTCATTTATACGACACATTAATTGACAAATAACAAGTTATTCTTTTATTTCAAGAAAAAAAAAAGGAAAAATCAATTCTTTTACTTGATGAGCATTTTATTCGTAATTTATTTTGTAAAATAAAAAAATAATTGATAATTCGTCATTCAAAGTTTTCTTTTTATTTGACTTACAATGAATGACAAACAACAAGTCATTATCTCCATGTACAGCAATAAATAACAGCTAGAAACATATTCTCTTAATTCGAAATTTTTATTCTTGGTACAATGAATGACCCAAGAATAAATACTTTTTTGTATTCCAAGTCATTACTTATTTGAGTAGAATTGTAGTGGTAGGTACTTACAAACGAGTATTCACTACCAAGAATACGAAGAAAATTCCAAATATGTTGGTTTTGAATACAAAATTGCTACTCTGTGAACGTTTGTGAAATGATAAATCGATATTAATGTATAGGAATCTCGTACATATATATGTCGAATGATATATAAATGTGCAGTTGTTTTCTATGATGAATCTGAAGGCGTGATGTGTAACATACACAAGGCTGTTGTGCTCTTTCATATGATACTGAAGACACAAATTTGAAGCCAGATATATTAAAATTGATGAAAAATTAATTACAGTTATCGCCTTCGGCCTGTAACTAAAATCAACATGTAGTTTTTGTGTGAATCTGTGAACTACATATGAATTAAGACAACTGCCTTTGTATTTACTGGTGGATCTAGAGCACAGTCAAGGAAGTCTGCATCATCTTCTCCACTGGTTGCCGCTGTATAGCAGTGCTTCTGCAGCGACTATTGTTACCAAAAACAATGTTACAAATGCTATTTTGCATGATAAATTGAAAGGCGTTTCTATGTTGCTCATTGTTTTATTGGTATAAAGCTTTTTCGGCTGCATAGCAGCCATCGTCAGTAACATACACTGAAAAATATAAATGTACATAAAATGACAATAATAAAAATAGAAATATAATATGAAAGTATACAATAATTGAGTGAAACAGTATCAAAAGAAGTGTATTTTTGGTTGTTGTTGAATTAAAGAAAGGAAAGAACAATGAAAAATNTTTTTGGTTGTTGTTGAAATAAAGAAAGGAAAGAACAATGAAAAATGAATAAAAGAAAACAAATACAGAGTGAGCAAACCGACAAAATTACGTACCTGAGTATTGAGGAATATTTTTGGCGAATGCGCAGAGTACGCCGAACGGAGGTCATTATATGGAAAGTGATGGGGTGTTGCGGGGTGGACGGGGGAAAGGGGCTGTCGGAGTTTTCCAGGAACTGGCGGCAGAAGACTGAAAGAATTTCCAAGGGTTTTAACTGTTGGGAATGGGGTGCAGTGTCCTGGAGACTTGGGGGTGAGAGGAAAGGAATTTGAAGGCTAGTTTCATGAGAGGGGAATGAAATTCAGGGATTTGTTCATTTAATAGGGAAATATTGTTGTTTTTTAGAATACTATGGATATGTAAAATTTCTAATTTGATCCGGGGCCAAAATCTATTTTCTACTTCTAAAATATAAAAATCCTTTTCAGTGTTAAATGTGTGTTTTCTACTAGGTGGTTGGCGAAGTGTGAGCCTATTGTGTTATTTTTCCATGCATTTACGTGTTCCTGTATCCTTTGTTTGAATGTTCGTCCAGACTGTCCGACATACACGGAGGGACAATCACTACANCAACAACAACCAAAAATACACTTCTTTCGATACTGTTTCACCCAATTATTGTATACTTTCATATTATGTTTCTATTTTTATTATTGTCATTTTTTGTACATTTATATTTTTCAGTGTATGTTACTGACGATGGCTGCTACGCAGCCGAAAAAGCTTTATACCAATAAAGCAATGAGCAACATAGAAACGCCTTTCAATTTATCATGCTTTGATAATGTTGCTAAAGCTCCACAATTACCAAGTAAAAAATGTTATTTCGTAAGTGAGTACGTGTACAGCGATCTTCTGAAAACACATAGCAATCTATGTCACATGTTACGAAAAATACTTGTCATCCATCAAATTTATTATCATTACTTGCAAAGTAATGTACTCATGTGTATTGTATTACGTAATTATCGTGGTAGATCGCCTTTATAAAATTAATAGCTAGGTAGAACATATTGCGTGGTATATATCAATATTTAAACATTTTCTCTGCCTGACGTTGCACCAAAAGGGAGTTATTGACTTCTATTTCTCAATATCTTGTTGTTCCGGTTAACAATTTGTTAAGAGACAAANGCGGAAAACATTGTTACCGATAATCCTATATTACACAACATTCAAAATATTTCATTTTGTAAGAAAGATTTCAAGTATATCCCAAGATATGATTAAATTCTTGGAGGCACATATTTATGACATTCAATATTAATTGAAACAACAATTGAAAAGCATCACATACTCGAGTGTCAGTACGATGGCCATTCGCATTCGAGTTATTCCTTCGAACCTATAAAAGTATATCTTTAATCTTACTCATTGTACACACCAGGAATAAGAATACCACAGTAAAAAAACGTTTTTGTATTGTAACAACAAAAATTACTTTTTATTCCTTATCCATAGAAGCACGGTAAAAGAATTACTTTTCATTCATTGTACAATGAATAAAATTTTGTTATTCATTTTAAAACGGAATAATATTTTTTGATTCATTGTACGTCAAATAAGTAAGTAACATTTACGCCAAAGAAGAGAATAACTTTTATTTTTGTCAAATAAAAGAATAATTGATCATTCGTCATTCATGTTCGTCGAGTTACAAGAATGACTTGTTTTTTGCCAATTTATGAGAGTATAATAAAAGAATACTTTTTTATTCGTCATTTTTTATCTTAAATAAAAGAATAACTTGTTATTCGTCAATTAATGGGCGTAAAATTAAAGAAAGACTTTTTATTCGTTATATGTTAACTGCAAATAAAAGAATGACTTGTTATTAGTAAATAAATGTTCGTCAAGTAAGTGAATATTTTATTCCTTTTTTTAATCACTTAAACTAATACATTATTTTAATCATTATCAATTTTTGAATTTATTTTCATAGTCTTATGACTGGAATTGTCTTAACCTTTTTACATTGAATTAAAATGTTGATTTTTTTCTTACTAAACATAATTATCATTCGAGCGAATTCTAATCGAGATATTGAAATTTAATTAGTACACATTTCTTATGAGTTCTGAATTATAAAATCCCGACAGTATTATCAATAATTAGCATACTTTTTCTCTTCCAGCATAAAAAATTAAGTAAGAGAAAGTTTAATCGTTCATCTCACACTTAATCTACAAAATTTTGACTGAGAAGCAAAAAGAAAAAAAGTATTTTAGTTCAACATAACTTTTTTATTTAAAATATCCTAACATTATGAAAATGCTATAGGAAAAATAAATTGTCATACCCAAAGAAGTAAGGTCCAACGATAAATATTTTTGTCGCATTTAATCTCCATTAATAAGAAGGTGAGCGCTTTCCTCAGCCTAGATAAAATTCTTGCTATTCTTTCTTAAGATCATACTTTTTTACTAAGGCGCTCACCATTCCCTTACTGTAGTTAAGGAATTTTAAATAAAAATTAATTATCGCATTTGATAAAAGATAATTTAATTTAAAAGATAATATATATATAATTAAAAACTATGACATTTCATGGACAATTAATATTTTTACATAGTGAGTTCTTAACAAAAAATTAAAATATTATTCGTCCATAAAGGGTCTTAATTTGTTAACTATTTATATAATTTATTTTCCCTTTTTAATTTATTCACGTTTGGATTTTAATAAAGATAGTAAAAATACTTTTTGTCGTAATTAAACCTTGTATTTCATTGAGAGACTCAATCAATTGTGCCAGGAATCGATCATACAAAAAAATTGGGCTGCATTATGATTCTTATGTCATTAGAATAGTAATGATAGATATCAAATTCCTATTTCACCAGGTTATCTCTTCTTCTTCTTCTTCTTCTGCAGCACAATCTCTTCTGAGTCTCTGCTTTTCCATCTACTCACGTTTTAGATCCTGAAGAATGACTTAGTGAGGAAGCAGTTTTCATATGCGAACATAGAACGAACAATGAAAAATTTTATGAGCTATATTCTGCATAAAAGGTTTCAGCGAGACAAAAAAGCAGACAAAACTGGAATCTGTTTTTAAAGTATGAAACGTCTTCTACGAATCAAAAAGAAAAGTTAAACTAAATTACTTACGCACTCAATTTTCTATTTTCATGTAGTCGTTTAGACAAGATCAATTTTCAACGAGTTTGCACAATATGATAGACTTGGACAATTGGATCCTCGAACAATTCCAATTTTAAGATGTGTTGTTTCTGTTTACCTATTTATCTTAGTATCCTGATTTAGGGTTTGGTCAAAGGCATCATAAACAATGACAGTAATTTGTAATAATTAAAAACCTCGATAAATATGATCATTTTTGTGTGGTTTGAGACTGTACACGAAATACAAAATCAAAATCACATTTTCGGGATCCATTTTTTTTTTTTTAATATAATTGGTTGTGTTGGTCATGTCTCTAATTTTCTTCTTCTCAAACCAAGAAATCGTCGGAAATATCAGAAAAGTGGAAGGAAAGGAACGAGAAATTAACGTAATTAAATATGTAAATTGTTCCAATGGCAAAGGTTCAAAAACTCTTAATTTTCTTAGATGAAATTCAAAACATTTCTTTAACAACACGTTTTTCATATTCAATAATATGAAAAACAATATCGTTATGCTTGAAAAGTGGGTTATTGTGTCTGCAAAGTATCACGCTTTTTGGCTCAACTTCACAGTGTTCTGTGTCAAGTAAAAAAAATTAAATGATACCCCATCATGTTACTTTTGTCTTTTCTTTTGTAGTATGTGTCTCTCTGTTTTCTTTTTTCAAAATTATTGCCCTCCTTTATGGGAGAAATCGAATTTTTCGTCTACTCGTAGCTATGTCACAATGTCTCTCCATAGCTTCTCTTTCGTTAAACGCAACACTGTTAAAAACTGTTCCGAAAAAAAGAAATTCTTAGGTCTCCATATTCAAGACATCCTGAAACTGAATTGACAATCTTAATTCCAATTTAATTGTGTTACGCATTATGAATCTTAGTTAATATTGTTAGTCCATATATTACCCGTTTCGTATATTTTGCCAACGTTTACTCCCATTTACGATACGGCATTACCTTCTGGGTCCAAGCGCCCAAACTTTTAGAATTCAAAAGAGGATTGTTTTGAATCTCGTCCCCCGAAACTCGGGTAAACCTTTATTTAAGAAATTAAATATTTTAACACTTCCCTGCATTTATATTTATGAAACGGTTGTTTTTGTTAAGACGTAATTACTGAAGCGCCACCCTTGCATCATACAAAATAGTCATGTTCAGGAACACAATTCTCGTACAAAAAAATATTCATCGTCCTAGAGAGTAAACTGCTCTTTGCCAAAAAGGGCCATATCATTCGGGAATCGTTATATATAATTCCCTCACCAAAAATGTAAAAGAGATTGTTTAATTGAATCACTTCAAATCTGCGGTTAAGTTACTTATTGCACCTGTTCTTCTACAATGTAAAATAATTTATTAATTCTAATAATAGTTAAAGTCGTCTTGTACATTGTCACACCATAGTAGTGCTTTCAAAAACTGATAACAATTTTAAAACGATGTTCTTGCATGCTTGTATTGTATCTAATTATTCATATATAATATAAATTTAAATTTATTGTCAAAAAACAGTACAGACTGCGTATGACTACGTGGAGGACAATAAACTAATTTACTCTCCGGAAGCAAGCAAGGGACCAGCCCATCAATTCCGATCAAGGGATAAGTTTAGTTTTAAATGTACTCAACCTTGGCACGGTTGCGTACATTAATTCTGTAGCCCATCGTGGCACGTGTTTTTCTCCGGGTTTCCTTCGGATAGAGGCGGATTTTTTATACAGACTTGCTCGGTTCTTGCCTAGTGGCGGCAACTATTGAAATAATAACTCTAGAATTTAGGGTTATGTAATAGTTACGGTTTATCATCAATAGTTTGCGAATAATCTATATTTTGATAATAATACGTACTTCCGAAATAACTTTTTCGTGTTTTATTACATACAAATTTTTTGGTATTATGTTAATTTTATAACACGTACCGAACTATTTTTATATTTATGAGTGTATTGAAATGTTAGATCCGCCTCTGCCTTAAGGCCCCTGATCGGAATTGATGGGAAGATCCCTTGCTAGCTTGGGGTCAGTAAATTAGTTTATTGTCTTCCATATGGTCATATGCAGTTTATAATTGCTTATTTGACAATAAATTTATTTAGCTTCAATGAGAAATGTTGCGAGAGAAGTTAATTCCTCTATGTCGTAAAAATTACACTTATATGAATTATGAAAAACAACACTATTAGCATTGAAATAAAAAATTAAAAGGCAACCAACATTACTAACTACTACTACTTTATTAATAAGTTTTATTTTAAAACTCTGAGATTATAAAATACATTCGGAAATATATGCTATAGTTATTTTTTATACCAAAAACTATTTAAAATTGAGCTCTGATATTCTAAGGAATAAGTCTAGATAATAAGAATATACTAAAAATGTATAAAATGTGGTGAAAATGTAGTGGAGCTATTACTGCTCACTTCTGCACACATGGCCATACTATTCGGATATTTCTGTTCAAATTACAGTGCAGTGCTTCAAATGAACAGTATAATAAGACAAGCAATATTTAATGCTGGATAATATTCTCTCATTTAATGTTTGAAATGTAATTTTTCTCGAAACTTGGCTGCCTTGTATCTATTTTACATTGCTCCTCTTGTAATTTAAGGGAACTAGGCTTTAAGATAAAAATGTATTATATACTGTAGAATTGTTGTAGATGTAGTATGTTTCAAGTATTTAGTATAAAACGTTTTTCCTTTCATTTTGTTCATAAAAAGGACATATTATGGGGTTCCAAGTTAGCGCGTTATGAAGATCACCGTTTAAATCATAGTTCACCTTGTTTCGCTTGGTGGCGTATACAAATTGGTGCGTGCGTTTACGTCTACACCTGGGCGTAAAACTACGAAATAAAGATGCGATCGCAGTCGTCATTAGCTCGCTTCTCCATAACGCACGATTATCCCGAACGACTTTTGTGAACATATTACCTCATGTGTTGCTGACATGCTAAAATGATAATGGGTTGTAGGAGGAAGCTTCATGCTCTCGACGAACACGACTGGTAAGATGAGCACTGGCTTTTGTAATAATATGGGAATAAATTGTAAGAACTGGAGAGGCATCTTGTCATCGTCTGGATGATGAAGAGATGTATTTTCACAAGCACTTTAAAGGCTTTGGATTGAGATTAAGAAAGGAACGAGAGGATCTTAAAAAAAAACTCAGTTGCATGAAGCTGATCAATACTCCGAGCCTCACAATAGAGCAGAGTGCTGAATGGAATAAAATTATGTTATTTTACTTTGATTTTGAGACGTTGATAGTCTGAATAATTATACTGACGATTTCTGTGAAATATGATCTAACATATTATTTCTCCGACGTGGCCTTGTAGAATGTTCATATAGTACAAAATATTTAACGTCTTTGGGCAAAGAGGGTGTCGTACGAAACCCCTTGGTCCATTGCTCGTACGTGGATGACATTTGTGAATCTAAGCATAAATATAAATTAATTAGTTAGCGAAATAATTAACAGTTAATTGAGCTGTTAATTTTGTTATGAGATTAACAAAAATTGGTGCTACGTTGGTAATACGTGATTACCAATGTATAAATACCGTTTATAATTTTTTAATACCTCGACCAATATTTTCAAAAGTTAATTCTTCTTCAACCAATTTATAGCCATTAAGCAGATTTAAAATTGCTGACGTTTTTGTAAATTCAACCTGTATATTACCAAATATTAGCAATTCAAAACATACAAATTTTGAAATAATTTCTGATTTGAAAATGGCAACTTCTGAAAAAGTCTGCTCGCTTGTAAGTGAGAACGGTAACATAAGAATGATTTAACTTGGGTAAACGAAGTTGTATTATCTTACACTAAATTGAGAATATGTTTTGCCTACTAATAAGCTGTTTAATTTTCAGCGATGGCAGTGTATTAACTAAACTGACTTATATTATAGAGGAAATCATAATGTCTGTTTCTAAATTATTTATTTCATCACTATGTTAGACACACTATGTTTTCCTCTATAATATATGAAAACTCTTTGTACACCTCACCGACACCTAATATGAATTGACTTGATAAAATGGTTAAAATGTTGTATTTTAATAATTAAATACTTATGTACATGTTAGTCGTTTAAAGTGATCTGCAAAACAAATGGTTTTTGATGCAAAAAAATTCTTGTTTCCAGATTCTAATTGTATGATTTATCTCTGGCTAANTTGTGGATTTATAGTTATATAAATGGTTGTCCTATTCTTTCATAGAGAACAGCTCATATTACACTTATTGTGTTTTCTTCGATCCACATGAAGTGGGCATGCGATCGTCCCCCCCCCCAAAAAAAAAAAAAAAAAAGTTTCAAATGATAGTTTGAACTATTCCCTATCCAGTGGCGATGAATTTTCATACCCTTACAGAGCAAATTTTAAATTATTTGTCTTTAAATTACCATGAGATTATATGTTTGCCTGGGCTTGTTTTTTTGTTGGTATAGTGGCAAAAGTACCGGTTTAACATAGCGAAAAACTACAACAACATAGCAAATGGAAATAGGTACGCAATTACGTTGAGATTTTTATAACCTTCGAGTTATTTACAAGAATAACTGAGGTACTTGTGCTGCTTTCCCCGGTGCTGTGGAAGGTTTAGGGTCAGTTCGGTGACAGCTGCAGTTGTGCTCTGACGCAGACATGTACATCCCTTAATCGTGCCAATTCCTCTGCGGGGGTGACGACGCTGGCACCAGCAGCAACAGTAGCGACCCAAATGCGACGAACCGCACAGAACTAATCAACGGGCAGCTCAGCATCTCCTTCCTCCTGACGCTGTAGCAGCTACTGCTGCTGCAACTTCCCGCTTCGACGGAATATTGCGAGAGCTTCTAGCTGCAGCGGTATCAGGTCAAGTTCCAACCACGACGGTGTGAGAAATGGGAAGTTGGGTGTCAGGAAGAAACAGGGGATGCGACCTGAAAATGTGGGTAAATTCAAAGGGAGAATGAGAGATACAGAGAGAGAATGAGTAAGGTGCAATTTGACGCGGCTAAACCACACGGGAAAGAATTAACTCCGAGGATACGAGACCGACCCTTTCACTGTGCCCAGTAGTTAAAGATATATTTGTACATTGCATTTCTATTATCATTCGCGGAACATTCGAAAGCTTAATGTGACGATACTGTTTATATCGATCTTATCTGTTGGTAGTCGCTATTTTGAATATAGTCATATAGCTAGTGGATTTTAATCTCAAAATAATGCTTAATATTTAAATCACATTATTGTTGTTTAGTTCATCTTATTATAGATCTTCCACTTCGCACTCCTGTTTCAATCAGGGTGTAATTTGAAATGTTCTTTAAAACTTAAAAAACTTAAAATGCCATTAAACCTTCTTATAATATATGCGCAAGACTATCACCAATGGTGAGGATTAGTTCCAAAAATGCATGATAATGACATGAAAAATGTGGTAAAATTCATCACCTTTAAAAAATATCCTCATCAAATTTGAAACAAAACGGTCCACAGGGGGCTCAGTTTCGGCTGAGTATGGGCTTGGCGAACCCACAGCCTCGAGTTGGGGGCTGGTACTGCGCCACCCATCCCCGGACACCGTAAACTTTGTGTACATTTAAGCGACCATCATGGGCGCGCTGGGGTATCTTTCATTTTCCTCTTCCCCCAGGGGACTTACATCTAGTAAGTACGTGTTTGGCGAACACGGGGCCGCGAGCTGAGTCTGGCATTGCTCCCACTTACTTGTGCCATGCTCCTTCCTTTCTCTTTTCTGACCTCCCTTGGTCACCTCTTGTTCTTTTCGATCNGATATATTGGAATTTGTGTTTTGAGTTGTAATGCAGGAGGGTTTTTAGTGGGTATGGCTGAGTCTTTCGGCGAGTCCCACACGCGGGGAGAGTCATGTTGGCTCTCCCTAGTGCGTAACTGCATTTTCCCTACCTGTACAAGTTTTAAGGGCTCCAATGACCGCGCTGTTGACGAGCCCTAAAGCCCCACAAAAAAAAAATCATGGGCGCGATGGTGGAAAGTTTTGTGTTGCGAAGAGCAGGGATCTTACCTTCATCGACCGGGTCGCCAGGAAGGATTAAACTTCTATAAAAGACCCTCAACCTCAAGGTGTGTTATGCGCCGATGAGGTGAATGGATGTTCAGGATAAACATTGGCTAGCAGACAACCTCTGGGGCACCTGCCGCATCTCAGTTGTATAAGACTTAGTGGCGTGATGCGGGGGTTCCACGTTGCTGGACATCTGTTCCTCCGAACTAGTGAGACAAGGTCTCAGAAGTTTTGATTGTCTCACCTTGCGAATCGGGTGGACCGCAAGACGTGTTACACACCCAAACGTCTGCAAAGTAGCAGAGGGGTCACAACCCTCCCACTACAGAAGAATGTAAGGAAAAGAAACAGCACATTCAACACCGTAATGTTTTATTGTAATAAATAGAGTGGAAGAATCCTTGGAGAAAACTTCACCTTTTTACATTCACAAAGCTTTAGAAGGAATTCATTGTACACTAAAAAACGGGTAGTGTCCAAGAGAGGGTCGACCATCTGACCCAGGTGATTCATCACGCCGCTGAAGAATCCATTCCGAAAACATCTATATTTCCGCGAAGACCTCATGTCCCCTGGTGGAACGACGCATGTCGATCTGCTATTCGGGCAAGGCGAAGAGCATTGCGGAAATTTAAGGGTAGTTCATCTTTGGAAAACCTCGCCGCATATCGGACTGTTAGAGCAAAAGCGAACAGAACCATTAAAGAACAACATCGTCCACTCAAGTATGGGAGTCAATCCGAAAGATAACCGGAAGGTATATCCTGACTCTATTATCAGGGTCACGATCTCATCAAAAACAGAGAAATTGCAACAGTGATGCCTAAATACTTGGCTGATGTAACATCTACAGAAAACTGCGATCATGATATCGCGAGGAAAAGGGAAATAACAGAGAGCACCTCCGTTGCCTTCCGTTCCACCAACTCTTCCTTTTCAACTTGGAAACTTGAGTCAGCTCCAGCTACTGCACGACACTGCTCTTGGCCCTGATTCCATTCACTATGAGATGCTCAGACAACTCAGTCTAGAATCCAAAGAATACCTTCTGGACATCTTTAATCTTCCTTGGTCCGAGGGATTATTCCCTAATTCCTGTAAGGAAACAACGCTAGTCCCCCTACTAAAACCCGGAAAGGACAAGATAGTCATCAGTAGTTATCATAGCATCGTCCTGACGAGTGGCGTGAATAAAACTCTTGAGAGAATTATCAACTGGCGACTTGTCTGGTATCTTGAAAGGCAAAACCTGCTGAGTCGATCTAATTCTGGTTTGAGAGAGTTTCATTCAACCCTGGACAACGTCTCCTGGAAACAGCAATCCAAGATGCCTTCGTCCGAAGACAACAGGTCATCGGAATATTTTTTGACATTGAGAAGGCTTATGAAACTACTTGGCGTCATGGCATTTTACAACAACTATATGCCTGGGGTTTTAGAGGACACCTTCCGCTGCTGTTGCAGTTCTTTCTGGATCAGCGTTCCTTCCGACAGAATTGGAAAAATCACTTCGGATCACCTTCTTCAACGGTGTCACTCAGGGTGCAGTCCTAAGTGTGACCTAGTTTGCAGTGGCGATTAACAGAATAACATCTGCTGTAAAGAATCCTGTCCAACATTCTCCTTTTGTCGATGACTTTGCCATCTTTTGCTTATCGCAGAATGTCAGAGGTGCGGAGTGACAAATCCCACTCGTCCTCAATAGATAGTACCAATTGTCAAAGACGACTGGTCTTCGTTTTTCTGCTGAGAAAACACGCTGTGTCCTTTGCAGTAGGAGTCCAAGCCTCCTGCCGGAAACTCACCTCACTCAGGGGGACAACGTTTTAAAATTATATCCATGAGTAAAATTCTTAGGTCTTATCTTTGATCAGGGACCTAATTGAATTGAACATCTCACAGACAGCGAGAATATTAAAGTCTCTGAATCTATTGAAGTGCCTGAGAAGCAGGGAATGGGGCGCTGATTGCTCCACCTAGCTCCAGTTTTTTCGAGCATTCATGATATGACTGCGTTGTCTATAGTTCTGATCGGGCAAGCTATTTAAAGAAGTTTGATAGTGTCCATTATGTTGGAATCCAAATAGTCACGGGAGCCTACCGTACTAGTCCCATTCAGAGTTTGTATGCCGAGAGTGGCGAACCATCTCTTTACCTCCGGCGGCAAATCCTCATGTTACGACACTTATGCCATGTGCTTATTTTACGCGCCAATGTGGTACACAACGCAGTATTTCATCCTTCCTCTTTTTCCATCCGTTGCTACAACAACAGACTGAGAGCAACCAAACCATTTGGATATCGCTGCAAAGAAATTTTGGAAACGTTGAATATACGCACATCTAATGTCTTAAATCAAGGTTTCAGTAAGACTCCTCCTTGGCCTTTGCGTAAGCAGAAGTTAAATTTCGATCTTCTGCATCATGACAAGAAGAAGCTGCGATGTTGAGGGTATATTTTCACCTAATCCTCGACAAACACCGGGTCTATATTCCTGTGTTTACAGACGGGTCGAAGCAGACCGATGGTGTCGACTGTTCCGTGGTTTTCCCCGTAAGAGCTGTGGCTACCGTCTTGGAGACTTGTGCAGCGTTATTACTGCTGAGTGCTATGCCACAAAGTGCTCCCGCGGATCAAATTTCTTGATTTGCTCTGTTTCTCCAGGTATCCTTCAATCAATCCAGACTATGTATCCAGCTGATAAGCTGATCCAGAACATCCAGGATGTACTTTTCTCCTTCCGATGTTAAGGAAAAAATATAATGTTTTGCTGGATTCCCAGACACGTGGGAATCAGAGGAAATGAGGAAGCAGACGTTTCCGCGAAGGCTGCATGTTTTAAGAATCGCGTGGATTTCTTCACTATTCCAAAAGGGGAAATCCTAAATTCTATCAAGACAAGGATTCTGAGTGAATGAAACTATGAGTGGTTGGCTGTTGAAGGGAATAAGCTCCGACTTATGAAGTCCTCTGTTAAGTCATGGAGCAGTTTCTGTGGGTCAGTCATGAGCGAGGTGTTCATGCTGTCCCTCTGCGCATAGGATATTGTCCTCTCACTCATCGGTATCTCTTGCTACTTGATGATGATCCCGTTTTTGAGGAGTGTAGCTCTCCTGTGTCAGTGCACCTACTAACTAATTGCACAAAATACACCAGAATACGGAGACAAAATTGTCTGGCTGCAGATTTACCAACAATTTTCGGAAATGAAACGGATGATGTTATTAAATTATTGAATATTATAAGCAAATAGGGTCTCCTCCCACATTTTCTCATGAGGGTATAAAGTTGCATTGTCCTTTTCACTTCCCTTTCTTCTTTTCTTTTATTCTTCCTTTACGTAGTTTGAAAATTATAATTTTCATAACATATTTTATTTTCAATATAATGTATTGAACAACTGTTTCCTTTTATTTCCTCTCATCTTTGTATTAAAATATTTGTTGAATTTAGGAGGTTTTTTAGTAGGTATGGTCGAGATATTCGGCGAGTCCCAGACACGAGGAAGAGTCGTTCTTCTCTATGCGAAACTGCATTTTTCCGTACCTGCAAGGGGATCTAATGACCTTGACGTTGGCGATCGCTAAAGCTCGCCCGAAAAGAAATGAAATAAAACGTGTATTTTCAATTTCCCATGCAAGTTTTGCTGACTTGCTGAATTAATACATCAGTATCGGGAAATAAAGTATTTAACATTTTCCAGTTGAGCTAAAATTCAGTTAAACAAGAACATTGCATTATTCTAGGAAAGCGAATAAATAATAATCACATTACCATATTTTTATCTCTTAAAACTTTCCTTTTAAAAAGAAACTTTTGACTATTGCACTATTTTGTAGAGTTCCATGAATAGCAAAAATTATCAAAACTATACGTCATAATATGTTGTACGCTTGCATAGAGTGGAAGTCATTATAAAACATTTTATCAGAGGAGCATGGGTCAGAAATATTAGTAAAAAGAAAAATTGTTATTTTTTCATCACTCTTCCTTGACTCAGAACGATAAATCATGTCCCTGTGATTCTTCATCTTGAAGATGAAATTCTGCAATTAAATTATTCCTGCACTTCTGTATAATGCCAAGTGAATTTTCTACATCCTTCCACAGATATTTCCAACTGAGCGAAATAATCCCCGGAGAGGCCCAAATGAAAATCCAATACCCCAACAAGAAGGGGGGAGAGAAAAAAAGGAAGGTGGGGGAGATGTATTTAGGCGCAGGTTGAGTGGGCCGTCAGCTATTCATCATAGGGACAATTACGAGGGTGCGACCCGATGCGGCCTGGCAAGGGAGGGAGGTAGGCTCTTTTTTGGTTCCCATTCCCTCACGTGCCCTGATTAATCAACCAGTGCGCAGAGCAAAGCGAGCAGGCGGCTGTCTTTCCTGATCACCTGAGGTTGCTCCTTGAGGAGACGTAGAGCTCCTTTATTCTCTCTCTTCTGTGCCTGCTTCATTTGCTTCCACTCATCTTTTTTTTGTACTTGATTATTTCATTTCAGGCGTTGTTCAGAACTTTAACTTAAGAATACCTCCAAAACTTTCCGTTAAACAACACATACTTTATGGTTTAATATATTCAATTCGTGTTAAAAAAGAGCTTACTCTGTGACAAAGAAAAAATCGCTGGGGGAAACCTAATTCGTAATACTTTAAAATCCCAACAATATTTAAGTATTTTAGACCTCAATGATGTTTAGCTTATATTACTCATCCCCAATTTGTTTTCATTTTATTGGTGCTCTTCAGAAACGTTACAGAATTCGTAAATTATTTGTTAATACTTTCTTGTAATATTTTACGACTGAAATTTGTGTGATCGACATTTGACCCAGAAAAGACCCTATGAAATTCGCATAGTGTATAGAATAAGGAATGCAAAAGCTAATATTGAATCATCACCGCCAAAATATGTTTTTTGTATTCTATTAATATCAAATACCGTCTGGTGCATGCAAGCGAACGATATTTAGTAACCATTAAAGAAGGATGCACAATGCACACAGAAAGAAGAAATATACCCAATTTTAATTTATACCCAAAGCTGCAAGACATGTATTTTTTATATTAATATAGAAATGTATTTAAATTTTGTTCGTGGGTTCATTTTGTTCAACCAAGTGAAAATTTTTAAAGGAACACGTAAAAATGGAATTATCTTTTTTCCACTCGTCACGTAATTCACCCAAGTACAAAAAAACACGTATGAGCAAAGCATTAAGGCACTCATTGCTCTTTTTAAATACGAGTTATTCGTTTGAGTTGGCAAATTAATTTTAACTTTTTGAATAAGTTTTAAAATATATTTAACATTTTATAAGCAGTATAATCAAACTGTTATCATGTATAAAGTAGTAGATTCGGTATTAGTCTGCTTTTAATTCGAACTGCAAAGCCTTTTTTATATACTATCTTTCTCATCTTTGGTGTGCATGGTCTCATTTTATGCTTCATTTTCACTTCATCCTACACTTAACGTTGTTCCCTTCCCTTTTTCTGCACCCGACAATTCTTAGCAACAAGAGAAATTTGCTAGACTCATTTGTAACAGCGATGCGCCTTGTAGTCAATTGTTAGGGCTTGGAGTTTCCCCTTTTGTTACTAAGATCCAGACACTTCTCCCTTTCAGTTGTTTACACGAATAAATCTACCGAAAGTGATGAATGTGGAAAGAGATAAAATTTACATCAGTAGGACAAAACGTAAACAAGGTTACGTCAGTAAGGAAAATAAATCATTTTATCAGATGGGAATGCATTAATTCCTAACATTCAAATATGAATGGGAATATTCTGAAATGTTGGTGTTTTGTAAGATGTAAATCTAAAGATGTGACGGCTTTTATTGAGTTTGAATTATTGCTTCAAAATTATGCTCTCCGGAAATAAAATATATCAAAGACGCATACATTCATTATGGAGATGATGTGAATATGTGGAAATAAATCAATAGATAAATAATTTCATGAGGTTTAATGATGTAAACCAGAAGATGATAGACACCATTTTAGAAACATTTCTCACTCTACAGACATGACGCATAAATGAATAGTTTTTTAGAGGTAATGGTCTATGTGAAAATTTAATTGTAAAGTATAAATATTGTCCCAAGGTTTCATAAGATATTTATTGTCTTTTATTCGTAGTGTAACTAGTTCTTAGTAATGAAGAAAGATCTAAATATTTTCTACATATAAGAGAGTATTTCCAAACGTATGATTAATATTTCAATTTCAGAAACAATTTTTTAATTATTTCGCTAGTTATACCTCCCAAAAAACATTCTTTCATTTCTTAGTTAACACAATGTGAGAAGAATTTAGCGGCGCACCTTCCTCAACTCAATGTTAAAGATGTTGAAGTGTCAATAACTTTAATGTTTTGAAATAAATCAATTATTATTTCTTACCCTTTTTCACATTGTAACATAATGGCTGATTGTATGTAATATACAGGCAATCTGCCAGTACTACTATTATTATTGGATAGAAACTTTCTATGTGACACGTGTTCAACGAAACACACATCTATATTTTAGGTACCATGACCCCCACATCCAAATTGTCCAAACCTCTTCAGGACCTTAGGCACTAACCCAGTTGCAGTTATCACAAGAGGAACAATTTTGACGGTCTCCAGATGAAACAATTCTTTCAATTCTTCAGCCGGTACTTATTGATCTTTTTGCTTGGGTTGTCCTTAGGTTTTGATTAGACGGGATGGTCACATCAATTAAAAACGCACACCTCTTTTGCTTGTCCGTCAAATCCGTTCTAATTGACAGATCCCAGTACATTTTAGCACGGTCGTTGTCAAGTACTTGAGCGGGTTGGTACATGTAATATGGTTTCTCCTATGATATAAACCCATTTGAGAAAGCGATTTTCCGATTGATGATCTTGGCAACATCGTTATGTCTCTTGAGGTATTCTGTTCCAGCTAGGGATGAACAGCCTCCAACAATATGGTCGATCGTTTCTAGAGACAGGCCATATCTACGAAAACTCTCTTCTTCTCCTCCTCTTTCGAGGATACGATTCCTGTAGCATTTAGTGGTGATGACAATTTCCTGTATTGCCACAGCAAAACCCTCCGTCTCAGGGAACAATAAACCATACTTTAACAACAAGTTCGATAAGTTGCCATCTGTATGCTCTTGGTTAAGCATCTGATTGTGTGCACCATGTACGATTTTTGACCCCATGTTTGTATCTTCTGATCACTAGGAGTTACCGCCCTCAAGGGACAAAATGCACTGCCTGCCACCCGTAAGGGAGTGCCATTACATCTATCATTTCTGGTGATTACACGATAAAGTGGTACATTGACTTTGCTGAAGAAGTATTGCCTCAAACTGTGCACTATCTTGCTATGGGTATTAGATATGTCAATATTACCTCGACCTCCCATTGGACGGGGCAAAGTGATGCGTTCCACAGCGGACTTCGGATGATGCATTCGGTATTTTGTCATAGCCACACATACCCTGCTTTCAGTTGCTTCCAGATCAGTCTTCGACCACTTTATTATCCCAAACGAGTAGGTCAGTATAGACATCGCCCAGGTTCTAATGGCGCCTACTGTCTTCCCACCATCCAAGTAGGTTTTCAATATATTAACTACCCTCAACATGAATTTATTTTGGATAGTTTCCTTCATTTTCGTATGTGTTATGCAACACAGTTGCATAAAACATAGTTACTTGTACATCTCACTCTCAGGCAAGCATTCAATGTCTTTATCCATCAAAACCTTCGGTATAATCTACTTTTCCCCTTAATAACACCACCGATTTATATTTGTCCATTCCGAAGTTCATTCTTATATTTTTACTGAATTGCGCAGTGAGATCTAAAATTGATAGCACGTGCTGACGAGTGCTTGCATACAGCTTCAGGTCATCCATACATAGCCTATGAGAAACACTCACTGTCACCTCACCTGCAGACATTTATAGCCTCTTTCACCACTGTTAAGAACCCTACTTAAGGGATTTAAACACACACAAAACCAAAGGGGACTGAACGAATCCCCTTGGAGTATCCCACGTTTTATACTAACAGGTGTAGATGTTATTAGACCAGTTGAAGAATTCATATGAATTTTCACTCTCCACTGAAGCATGCACGTAGTGAGCAAATTAACAATTGCTGGATCACATTTATATATTTGAAGAATGACAATTAAGATCGTACGAGGCACTGAATCGTAGGTTTTTTGATAATCAATGTGTAAATTTCTCAGTCCTTTGATTTACAATAATTGAATCAATTATTACTTGGTCTTTGCAACCCTTGGTTGTATCGCTTGCATCCCTTTTTGTTCTTCTGAAAGTACCTCGTTTCTTTCACAATGACTATAAATACGCTCTTTAATAATTAACATATATATTTCATATAAAGTCAACAAACAAGTATCAGATCCGTTCTTCGAACGATTGTGGAGTTATCACCTTTATGGAGCAGAAATGTATCACCCCTCAATAGCCACCCTGGGGCTTCTGATGGTTTGTGCAGTAATGCTTTTGCAATTGCTCCATGTGCTGCTGTGAGCCTCTTGTACCAGAAATTTTGGACTGCGTCAGGACGAGGAGTCTTCCAGTTTTGTGTTGATCGTACAATCGCTGCAACTTCCTCAGTGGTTACGTCTACCCCCTCAATATCCTCCATCATTTCAGGCAATTTCTTTTCATCTGCTATCCAACTCGCCTATGCATCATGTTCTATTGGTTATTACCACAGACTAGCCCAAAACTCTGTTGCTGCTTCTATTGTTATTCCCAAATCTAGATCATGTGTAACAGGACCTTCTAGTACACGGTAGAAATTCTTCTGATTGTGAGAGAATAACCGGTTTTGTGTTTTCCTTTCCTCGCTCTCTTTGTATCGACGCAATCTTTTGGCATACACTGCTAGCTTTTGAACCCATGACAATAATTTTTGTCAGCGCCTTTTCATCATCCAAGTCAGTTATCTTGTGTGGTATAATAATCTTCCGTATGTTTCGTTCCAGTCTGTTTGGACGGTTCCCTCTCTTGTACTGTGTAAGTCAACTTCGTAACCTTTTGATGTTGTTTTATAGGCGCTGCTCCCAAGGGGGACGTGCTCTTTTACACCGTTGATTATTGCTTCCATGCGGAACAACTTTCCTTCCATCAACTTTCACAATAGTAACTGCTGCACAGTATGTAATGAATTGCACTTGCTCAAGTCCAGTTTCTTCTGCCAATGCTTCCAGTGGGAGTTTGGAGTTAAGATGATTAGTTATTGTACTAAATTTAACAGAAGTGTTCATCCTAGAAATTCTTGGGCGAAGACATGGTCTGTCCCATACCACTCTTCCATTGCCTGATAAAAGTAATTCTCTGCTTCACCACATAGGTCAGCGTACTGTTCAGGGCTTCCTTAACTCTCCAGCTCTAGGTGTTGTCGTAACTTTGAGTTCGGATCGTAGTTCTGTCTATTGGCATCTGGGTAAGTTACTAAAGACACAAGACGCTACCTTGGATAATATCTTCGAGTATCCGCTGATCGGTTGCCGTGATTCCATCCTTTGCGCTGGTCCACGACTGCCACCAGCATCAGAGTGGGACTGTCGTCTAGTCGCATCGGTTGCAGTCCCTTTGACCGATGAGTCTCAGGCTTGTGAACCAGCTATCACTAGTGTAGGGGGTTAGCCATTTACCAGGTTACCAGGGCCCCGTTGGCCAGTTATGTACACAGGTGTTCGTATACTCTGTCCGGGTAAAATGTGAGACTGAAAGCAAATTTGTAGTCTTGGACGTGAGGTTAGTTTTTTGCCACCCTTATTATTATTATTATTATTATTATTATTATTATTATTCAGGATTGAATGAAAAGAAAACTAAAATAATAATAAAAATATTGAATGATGTTACCCGTTAATGTTTTCAATAACATAAGATTCCTGTAGCACCCATTCGCACCCTCGGCAAAACCTAAGCGCCATGGGATGAAAACTTCCAACAAAATCAAACAAAAAATAAACTTTCTGATGTCAGAGAGAACAGCCTCTTGTGAACAGGTCCAACTAAGTCCACTCGGGAAGGTTGGAAGAAACAATTACATGCTATCGAAAACCACTCCCTCCCCGTGTATCTTGATGTTCAAACAATTTTGTTTTAAACTTCTCGGAATGTATGTGCGTTAATTTCACCTAGTCATGTGAAGTGTTCCGCAGCAATGGAAGTCATATCCTGTTAGTCACCCTTCAAACAATTCAATCCGTCACGATAATTTGTGTTTTCTATATTTTAATCGTTTGAACCAGGTCAAAAAGCATTTCATTTTATTTTCAATAAGTGAATTGAGTGCAATACATTCAGTCAATGCTGTCGACCGTATGTCCACCCTCATCCATCCCATCCCCTTCCAACAGAGCTGTGTGGGGAAAGATATTGCATGCGATAGACGAGAATTACCTAGGTGCTTTAGAACTCCAAATTTGAAGACGAACTTTTTTCCTTTTTTCTTTTTTTGATTCAGACCCGAAAATAATTATAATTCTTACCACTCTGTTCAAACTTCATAACTATTGAACGGGTTGAGGTCGAGACGAGCTACAGGACACGAGACGAGGCGTGACTTGAAAGTTTGTATGCCTTGATAGATATATCATTGCTTCTAACAGAACTAACTCTTGAGGTTATAAAGACGCGACGGTACGCTGATGATCCTAGGAAACTCTCTCAATAGACTTCGACAGTTTAGTAAGCAACCTTCTGCACTCACTCGTTGCGTGGAGTAATTCTCCCACGAATTAAAAAAAACTGTTTTGATCTACCATAACTCTACCCTTAGTAGAAGGATAGAGTTAAGAAGAGATTAGAATTAAAGATAGATTATTAGAAGAGAAAGAGGAGAAATTAAATAGTTAAGGAGAGATTAGTCTTCCCTGACATCAGAAAGTGTATCTTATTCACTTTATTTTATGACATCTTCACCTTATAACACTCAAGCACAAATGGGATGGTGCCGGAGCTTCACATTGCAAGAGTCTCTAGAAAACATTTAGGGGTGCCATGATGCAAAATTGCACCTCGAATTATCTGAAAATGTATAAATAATGAAAGAAGTACGTTACTAATTCTGCCTCGCAGTATATTTGTTTGCACCCAATCGATAGATTTCGTATCGATTATTCTTTCAAGGTCATTCAAACTATTGATTTATACGAAAAAATATTGGATTTTTGAAGGATTTCGAGTGCACTTCTTTACTCTTCTACAGTATTACACATACTTGCGAACATATAGAAAAGGGTGACTCGGTAACAAAAAATATGGATATGAATTCTGTGTCTCTTTCAATGACAGAATTTCATTGATGCGCACACATTATTGAATATTTCTATGGAACTAATTGAAAAGTGAATTTTGTATGAATTGTACATTCTTTGAGGATTACATTTTCTTTCGATGTATTTTCTTTAACCGTTGAATTCTCCTGAAATTATAGATAAATCAAGCTTCTCATAAGCGTTTAAACGTTTAAAGCATGGATTAAAAACGTTTAAAGTGCTTACTTATTTAGTTAATTTTGATCGTGAGTTTCAGTGTTTGGTTAGAATTATTAACACGCCGTTAGTCGTGGATACGTGAAACGAATTCCTCGTAGAACCTTCAAGACAAAAATTATGTTATAAATGAATATTATTTGTTGATGTTTTCTGTTCCAACTTCGGATGGCCAGGATATAAATTAATTGAAAAAGATTAAAACACGCGATGTAATTAAAAAATAAAATTTAATTATTTGTAGTACGGAAAAAATAGTTTAAAAAACGCGAATTCTTGAGAGATTGGAAAGATTTAAATTTAGAGAACGTCTGCCGTAAATGATCAATTGTACTGTATACTTAAACACTTACGTTAAATGATCAGATTCAAGATTCACAGTAACGTTGTTAATAAGGTCCATCCATTCCCTTGTACGTTTCACTTGAATGTACGTAATAGGACTAAACCTGTCCGAATGTTCGAAACTGTGTACGTCGGGAAGAGCACCGCCGCCGTTCGAGTGAGACAATCAATACTCCGTTAGTTCAAAGCTGGAAATGGGAGTAGTAACTGTGCTCGGGAGAGGTTTGTGGTGACAGATGATATTGGGTGTCTGGAAGTTACTCCGTAAATCTCTCATTTGACTTCACAAGCCTCCAGAGAAGAGAAATACTTAAAGGAAGCTTGGTAGTTTCTTCTTAAATATAGAATGCTGCGTTCTTATTTTGTTTAAGCACATAAATATTTTTTTCCTATCATCTCTTACTTACAATTCTTTTTTAACGATATGGAAGACAGCAGTGACTTACATTAATGACCGAAGTGTTTTAATTTAACGCAATGCGTTGAGGTCTTTATTGGTACACCTTAGATACAAAGTACTAATACATCTATGAGGAACAAATGAACTGTGGCACACTGAGTACTATTAACCTACTTGTTCAGATTTGGTGTTTAAATTTTAGAATTTTAAGAGTTGAAGCGCTGTCGATGTTTTTGTGAGATATGCCACATTTTGCTTTGATTTAGTAAGACAATGTTCAGAATATGAACAAAATTGTGAATAAAAAAGTTTTAAATACATCGGAATTACTTCATAATAAATCTATCTTCTTTGATCTTAATGTATACTGTATATTGAATATTATTTATAAAATCACAATACACTGAACGTTTCAACCTGTTTGAGTCATCTTTAGGTGAGATTATATTGTATTATCAATATTGAACGTCTTTGTATCACAACTTTGAAAAATTTATTGTTACTATACTTAATAAACTATCACAAAAACGATTCATTCAACAAAAAAGCAGTACTATAAACATGAGTAATTTAATATAATTGTAGACTCGACTTGTACTTGACAACATTTCTCCTTCTGTTTGTAAATTTGGATTTTCTTTTGTATTTCTTGTTATGGCCATTTTAGATTTACCTTTATAGTAATTCTTTTTGTCAAATTATATACCATTCTCCCAATCCGTGAATTTATAAATTCTCTCAATAAATGAGCTACGCCATGGTATAAGGCATTACATTTAGATTTTTTTGTATTGTAATATTTGTAACTGGGAAATGTAGCGTGCTATTGAGGCTTATCTACATGGAGCGGTAGGAGGTAGGAGTTTGGCGGAGGTAGTAGTAGGTTGGTCGCTTAGCTGGGTTTACCAACAACTTGACCCACCTTAGGAGGAGGGGACTCCTACTACTTGGAGGGGTTAGTAGGAGTTATTAGTAATAGTTACTAACTGCTATTGATACTAGGAGGAGGTGGATGGAGGAAGGAGGATTCGCTTTTCGCAACTATAGGAACTAGGACATTAATGTGAAAAGCTATGAATTTTTTTCTTGCCCCACCCTGGAATTGAACCCGGGATGACGTGGTGAAAAAATCAAAAAGATACCACCTGAACCACGGAGGGGTGTTTAGATGCTTAACATTTCGTAGATCTGCGAACGGAAAGTAATTTAGTAATGCAAAATGTTTCAATAGGTATTTATTTTTCAATAGCGGTTTTTAATAGGCATATATTTTCTTAACTTACGAGATAACAAATTTAAAAGTTTCGTGGATTAGACAGCTCTCATATTGTGTTTCGTCTCTTCCCAAACGCGTTATTTACTTTCCTCCATTTTCCATTTTATACCGTTTCGTCAAATCTCTTCACGAGATGTCTGTGGGGAAGAAATTTTTTGGCATGGTATTAAAAAACACGACATTTTAAAAAGTAAAATTACAAAAATTACATTTCTGAGAATGCACGCGCGGAACATGGTATTATATTCTTAGTAGACGTTTACTAAAATCCCAGGATTGTTGAAATATTTTTCATCTCAATTTTTGTAATGAATTCGTCTTGTAATATTGTCTGAACTCCGAGAGTAATTTAATTTTTAATATTTCAAGTTCGTCTCATAAATTGCAATCATAAGGAAAAACTTTTCATAATTCTGAATTTGGAGAACATTGTTCGCTTTAATTGGAGCCACTTTGTTTTTGCTTTGTGTACATTTAACTTTTCATTACTTCTGAGAAACGAATAGTACAGTTTCGGTTCATTTAGACGTTTCATTTAATACATTTACTGAATTGAATTCCTGGTAATACAATATAATATTAATCATTATAATAACATCCCTAGATTAAAAGGTTTTACCATACTTCATTTCATGGAAAACTATTATTTTTTTGAACATTCCAAAAAGTGAATTTTGTGTTTTTCTAGACTGCGGATGTTTCTTGCTACTCACGTCGATACGTGAGACAGTTTTTATAACTGTCTTGATCCCTGAATTTGTAAGGTGAATACAACGATGTCAGGATTCTGAGAGAGACTCTACGCCTTATGTTGTGCTGTGTGGCTCATAAAGACATCCAGTGAACCTGGGAACATGTAAAATCCTCCATCTTACCTGTGCTGGAATTGAACCTGAAGCCTTTTTGACCTCCACGAGGAACTCTGTGTGCTACGGAGGAAGGGAACATAGCACAGCAAGTGACATGGAAATTGAAACATTACTAGTGACCAGTGGATTTTTTAGTTTGTCAAAGAATTTAATAAAACATTCTGCAATGTTATACTGACACATGAAGTCAATGAACTATGTCTTTCAATTGACTAGCACTATGAGAGATACTTGCATAACTGAGCTCATAAATACGTTGACGAGTACTGCCTTGGCTCTCCTTTCTGCTCAGCTGCCACTGGTGGCGGATTTATTATGTAAGGCTGAGTTCATGTAAGTTCTATGAACTATTAATGTCATTAACGGATAGATGGTACAAAATTACCAATAAATGAATGTAATGTTTTATGAATGTTGTACTAGTTTGATATGGTTTGTTGTATTGTACTGAAGTTTCAAAGAGTATTCGATTCCTTGCAGTGAAATTACAGAGAAAGTACTCGTAAATAAAGAACATACAATTTAAAATAACATCTTGTTTTTCGTTACGTATATTGATGTCCTAGGTTAGGCCAGTCTGAATATTATCAAGAAGACTATGAATAAATAAAATTGATTGAAATAAACAATACATCCAAGCAACGAAGCCCCAGATTCGGTACGCTGAACATTCACTGAAAATAGAGTTGTATACCAGGTCCTCACATAAGTTTAAAATTATTATTGTAGACTGGTCATCCTAAAAAAACTTTTGCTGCCCCAATGCTCAACCTGATTTACCTCGATTTTCTGCATCGTGAAATATTTTATGATTTTTAACAAACCTCTTAAAAAAAGACGGGTTACCCAATAGTTTCGTCCCACATACATGCGGCATTAAACTTTGGCGGGTGATTGAGACAAACCCTTTCTAGTCTCTCCATCTGGCTACCTTTATGGATTAGTTTCAATATTAGAAAAAAAATCTAGATGTTATTTACCAAGCAGTTATAAAGGTATAGTCATAGAGAAACATTCTAAACAGTTCATCATTTAAAAACTGGACAAATTTAAAAATGCACTCCAAGAGAGATCTACATAAGTTACAAATTACCTTCATAGAAAATAAAAAAATTGCATGCATCACAAAACTATTCCAATTTTGTTCTCTTTTTTGACAAATACTATGTAATTCACTGGTTATATGATCCAGTCTAGTTCTTTTCGCAAAAGACTGAGAAGTATGGTTTGCGCATGTCCAATGCTCACTCCATCTTGAAGACTGTGATGAAAGGTGGCGACGTTTGCGAAGAGACTCGAGAGACGCAGTCGCGGCGGCAGTGCGCCCCTCGCTCTTCATTTATTCAACCACGCACTTCGCTGGCGGCCGAGGCGTGGCGGTCGTCGCACGCCTCTGCAAGCTACCGTACACCGCAGCACCCGAGCAACGATGCAAATATAAAATAAACATCCCATGTATCACTAAATTATTCACGGGTGTAAAATGGTGGTCCGAAGCAAACAGTGGCGCGGTCTCCCTAATACCTACATGAGTACCAGGGACAGTCTTCAGTTATGCCAGGCTGGGAAGTTAATTACATCGAAGCTAGAGAGAATGTACTATATTTCAATGAATTCATTCAAACTTGAGACATCTTATAATTTGCATCGAATGATACATTGTTTACCAAACATTGAACAAAAGTCCAGAAAAAAATCGAAACTTTTATCACAATTCTTGAATCAGTGAACATTTTGTAGTACCTCAAAATACTTAACACTATGTATCAACAAATATTTTATTTAGAAAAACTGAAAGGATGTTGATTCATTTGATGTAAACTACTCTAAATAATGAATAACGAGTAGGTTCAATTTGAATACGTCGTAATTAATAAAACCGAGTAATATTTAATGGAAAAATAAACCCTAGTAAATATTTGAAAGGATTCAGAATTTAAAATTCATGATAATGCATTTTTCATATATTCAAGATATACAGACACTTATACTTAGTATTATAAATAAAAAATAACTTATTTTGATTATTTACTTATTTCCGGGATACCAAAACATTGTATCGTAAATCTCACTTATTTCATTATGTTCTAATTGTGCGAATATGAAGTATTACCGCCTTGTCAGAAACCATTTTTATCTTTCAACAAATTTTCTCAAAGTCATTAGAACTCGATTTTCGAGTGACACTTTTCTTAAATCAACATAATTTTTTGAAATTAGTTTAACAAAATAGAAAGGTGAAACACATTAATTATAGTTGAATAAACAATTCACTCGAACAACATAAATGCATTTTTAATAATATTACAGATTACTTTTTATGGTTGATTTGTTTTTCATTTCATTTTATTTGATCGACTCGCTTCGATGACTGGGGGATTTACCCCATCCCTCCGATCACCGTTCGGTGTTACCTCTCTCCAAGCTCGCTGATGGATTTCACCCCTGGATCCTCTTTAGGTCTTCAGACCATAGAGACTCAAAACATGGGTATTCCCCTGGCACCGACAACAAAGTGTTGTTGTTATTTGCAATCCGAATGCCATGGGGCAATATCGGGGTAATTTTCTATTTTTAAGTGTTATAGTATGCGAGTGTAAATAAAGTTATTTCGCACATCTTTTAGTCGAAGGAACACAGTGAGTTAATTTTATAAAACTTTTCATTGCATTAACAAACTTAAAGACTTTTTTAACAAAATTGGGTGCTAAGCGTTTTGTTTGATTAAAACTCGCTCTTCTGTGTGTTATGGAAAATGCAGAGTGTATCACCCCGACAACACATGCATATAAGATATTATCAAAAAATTAACAACGCTTTTAACACTATCGTATGAGGAATTTTTATTTTGAAAAATGGTTTTTAATGCAATTTTTTCACTTTTTTGATATTTTTCTTTCATTTCATCACAGTTGGTACGTGAATTCCGAAATTTTGAAGTCTATACGACTAGTAGAAGTGGGTGGGATTCTAATTCTCGCAATAATAAAACATAGGATTCCGTGAACCCAGTAGTAATATAGCAAACCATATCTTACCAATTATGAGGCGAGCATTTGCCTGTAAGTGGTCGGTTTGGACTTCTCCAGTACTTTCTGTAAAGTAAGCTACTTTCCCAACTATGTTTCTCCAAAAAATGCGCGCGTCTTTAAATACGAGTTACGATGTAAATAAATACATGGAAATCTAATTACACAAGGACTTTCTTGGCACTCTTCGAATACATAAAAGAGTTCTCATAGGAAATAATTTTGCAAAAAAAAATGGATGAGAGTATACTGCAGGGAATAAAGCTTCCAATAATTATGTTTATGAGATTGAATGTATGCACATTGCAAATTAGATGGCGAATGAAGTACCTACGTACCGTATCCCAAGCATCAAACGTTTACGCACTTTTGGAAATAAATAGTTGAAGAGTTGATCCATTACATAAACACTTTTTCATGCAAATTTTATATTATTTTGCCTAGATATTATATACTATATCTTATTTCTTAAATGTAACTTTTTGCAATAGTTTTTTATATCCCGACATATTTAACTAAATTTCAATTGAGGTGAGGTATCATTGCAAACGGGAAGTTTATGACCTTTTGCCTATTCGTTATTACATCTTAACAATGAACTACATATTTAATAATTTGTTTCAAAATTAAAATTGAATTGTAATACGTTCGTAATCGGCTTCCTAGGTTGAGCTAATTAAATCATCTCGTTTCTCCCCTTAGAGAATTAGAACACAGAGCCAATCTAAAGTTATCAAAGAAAGTTTCTCGGGGTCATCGGTTGGGTTACTAATCTGTGCGAATATTGATGTGACTAATCCAGCAATATTTTTGCCAGTTTTTTTCCGTATTTTTCCACAGAAACCCGAATAAATCGCAACTACTTTCGTGAGTTTTGGAAATACAAATATAATATGGAGCAAGTTGCATACCGAGCAAACACTGATTTACTGTTACTGTTTCTATCTTAGCACCTGATAGTACATGTACTAAACGAATTATTAATACCTGACTTCTTGCCCTCTACTTTAATAAACTTTTACGAGTATGTTTGTATCTTTATACGTTACCTCATGGACCAAGCTGAAAATAACAGGACAAAATAAAAAATTCCTTCTGAACCATTTGATATAATAAGAAATTTTGAGAGTTTTGAGAGAGAAGAAACCTTAGTATGGTATACTAGACTTACTCTCGGGAAGAACTGATTAACAATATCAAGATGGTTAAATTGTAATTGTGTGGGGATGAATACCATTAATACATGATAATTGTGTATTTATGAAAGCCTAAAATCTCGTTTTTATTTCCAATCAACTCCCCATTCCCCCAGATCCATACTCTCTCTTCTTCAACCTGGGATGTGACATACCTGAGGACGTCGCTCAAAGAGTTTTTGGGATTGAGCAGCGGTGATTTTGGCCATCTGTGAGATATGCCTGCGGACTGAATTCCCTTCCAGGCGGATGAGACCGTTGCAGGGGCAGGAAGGGTAGTCATCCCACGGTCCTGACAAATGAATTCATCAAGTAGACGTGACACGGATTATATTAAAGTGAATTTTAGGGTCTCATGTCTTTCTATATGTGCAATTGTAGATTTTTATGTTAATGAATACCTCTTTGAATACCTTATATAAAGCAAATATCAGTGCTCAGCATCCCGTCAGTGCAAGCAACGTGCGTGTGACGTCGAGCAGTGCAGAGCACAGCACGGGCAGGGGGTTGGGGGACGGCAGTGAGGCGGTTGTTTGCGGTCCCTGGATTGTTTGCTGGCAGAGACGCATGGAGGCGGACGGCAGCGGTGCACTATCCACCTCCCCGAGGCCACTTTCTATCAGCTCTTTGCTTTAAAGATGAACCAGGAAAGCCATGCAGCTGACGTCGCAGATGGTCTCGAGTTGGCGGTTCTCAGGATGATCGTGATAAAAACACTCGGATAGAAGTACGTTTTTGCTCATTATCAGCGTTTCGTTAATTTTTTTGATAGGAAAATCTAAAAAGAAATATTTACTTCTCAAACACACTATCACTTCTTTTTAACAATGATGAGGTTATGTGCACAATTATATGTCAAAATAATACATTATAAATCATGTATATGATACATATTTCAATTGAATTTATAAAAAATATGGTACACGCCAATTGTAAGGTAAAGTAAATATCAAATTTTCTAATTATTGTTTATATAAATGTTGTGAAAATTCGTACAAGAAAATTTAACCGATTTATTTGGTTTGGTTACTAAATTATTGATTCATATAATAAGTCATGAAGATTAATTTTCTGATTAAATTTATTTAAGTTAAAGTTCTAAGGAAACTAAGAATTAGTTGATGTACCAGAATATAATTAACATTGAAAAATATTTCAACCAATTAAATTTAATGCAAACAAAAGCATAGCATGGAGAAAAATAAGTTAGATAGCTCAGCCTAAAGTTAGCTGTTATAGCTAAAGCGTTGACTATCTAGAGGACAGCCAGTACGATTAACTGCCACAGTTTATGCTGTAGCTGTCCTAAAACAGTTTTCGTCTGAACGAGACCAATTTTCTATCACTGCGGAAGCTAACGCTGTTTTGTCTGGGAGGAAGAAAGTTACATCAACAGTTATACCTTATATGCTTTGCGCCCAACAGCTCAGGCCCGCTCAAAAATCTGACTTAACTACAAGAACTGACTTAACTACAAGTTCTTAACTGACTTAACTACAAGTTAACTGACTTAACTACTTAACTGACTTAACTAAAAGTTCCTCCCCGTCGATCTCGTTCGTAGGTGCAGCTAAATGACACTCGGCTGCGCTGCCTCCTATGCATTCGGTTCGTTGACTCATGACTGAGGCGGCAGAACCTACGCACTTGCTTTACGGAGTCAAATCGACCAAGGCTTTCGCAACTATGAATAGTTGTTTAATTAAACCAAATGATTCATTAGTACGACTAAACGACGCCATCCCGATGTCGCATCGCCCGAAACTTGAAGTCTAGTCGACGAATATTTACAGTGTTTCTTTGACGTCGAGCATCCGCACACCAATGATATTTTGAATTTTGAAGGTTAATGTTGGCGAATACATAATAATTCTTTTAAATAATGATATTTTCAAATATATTAATCTAATAAGAGTAAATTTCAAGTATATTCAAAATAAAGAATCGTTTGGATGCATACAAACTATTTTCTTGGTATTTACAGATATATTTTTCAAGATTTTAGAAGATTACTATTTTACGTATTTACTATTCATGGTACCAATACAATGGTGCCAACTCTTAGGCAGCGTAACACAAGCTACTTAAGCTGTGAGAGCTCCTGCTGCACGCTGTGGTACAGAAGGACGAAAATTTACGTCAGAGCAGACGAATGTTAGCTCTGCGAGCTCATGTATTGTTTGTCCGGCTGGCAGCCAATACATTAGCTACCCCAGCTCAAGTATTTTTTCCCGTGTGAAAAAAGGAGAAAACTTAAAAGTAACTTCACGCACTCATTCTCACAACTATCTATATTAACTTCATTCCTAGCGAGAGACTTAATAAGAATTAATATGTACGTTGAAATATTTATGATTCGTCTTATAATTTATATCCTATTTGTTTTATTAGATAGTTCATATACTCATATACGAATTATTTCCTTTATGATATAGCAACGTTTTAACAAAAACAAAAAACGCACCTGCTAATCTGTCCTGGAGAAGCGTAGCGTCTTCGCTCTTTTTCTTTTCTTTTTTACTTCTGAGCAGAAGAGCTCGTTTTCGATTTCCCACTCGGCTGAACTGGGTGAGGTATCCAGTTGGGGTCTCTCATCCCCTCCAGACCAATGTCGGTTCAATACCTAAAATTCCCTGGCAACCCAAAATCTCTCCTTCCAAATTCCGTCATCCGTATCATGTGGCTAGATGGAAGTGCAGGTACGATGTGGCAGGAAGTGAAAGTATCTGATTCTCGTTATATAAAAAATAGAAATTAAATAATAATAATAAAAATAGAAATTAAATAATAATAATAATAGAAATTAAATAATAATAATAATGAATAGAAATTAAATAATAATAATAACAAATAGAAATTAAATAAGAAAATAAAATAGAATCAGTTAAGTGGTTAATGAACGGAAAATTTTTCCCAGAAACAGAAAGCTTCATAGTATCAATGCAAGACGGTGTCACACCAACCAGAAACTACAGGAAAATAATCCTGGATGAAACCGGAATCACAGATTCATGTCACCGATGTAACCAAACCAAAGAAACTCTCGAGCATATCATTGGTGATTGCACACAGTTGGCCCAAAATGATAACAAAACTAGACACAACAACATGGGAAAAATAATTCACCTGGAAATTGCAAAATCACTGAACTGCATTAAGAATCCCATACCACCAGACCATCAGTATAAACCTCAACCAATTCTGCAAGACGATTTGAAGTCAAATATTTTGTACTGGGACAGAAGCATTCTCACTGACGTAACAACAATTCACAACAGAGCTGATATCCTTTGGAAAAGAAAAGAATCAAAAGTGTATCTCATCGATTTTGCTGTCGTAAATTACAACAATTTAGAAAAAAACAAAGAACGACAAAATATCAACAACTAGCCTTTGAAGAAAAAAACTCTGGAATGTTCAAGAAGTGATAATAGAGCCTATCATTTTATCTACCCTAGGACTAGTACCCCAATCCCTGGTCGATTCCATTAAAAAACTCGAAATCAACACCAAAATAATAAGTAGATTGCAACACAGCGTCCTTCTGTCCACAGCCCACATTACCAGAAAGTTCTTGGACCTGAAATAGATTCTTCCTTCCAGCAGAAATTAATTTAATAATCCACTGCCGAGAGAAAAATTTAACACAAGTTGAGAGAACTAAATATAATAATAATAATAATAATAATAATAATAATAATAATAATAATAATAATAATAATAATAATAATAATAATAATAATAATAATCTCAGCAAAGTGAACAGAACTTCACATTTCAAGTACCTCGGCGAAATCATCGAACCTACAGGTGGAGAAAAAAGCACAAAACATTCGACCACAGAAACTGAAGAGAGCATGGAAAAACCCACAATATCTACAACAAAAAATGTCTCTCCATAGGCACCAAAATTGGGCACTACAACACAGTAATTAAACCGGAGACCCTGTATGCTAGTGAAACTCTTACTCTTCACATAAAATGAGATTTAGAAAATTTATTAAAAGAAGAACGAAAAACCATAAGAAAAATTATCGGTCCTGAAATGACGGAAGAGGGTTTTATATTAAGGTCCAGGAAAACAACTGAAAAACTACGTAACTTAGCAGCAGACATCAGAAAGAGAAGACTAAAATTTTATGGCCTTATACATAGACTAACTACCACCAGACTACCTAACAAAATTCTAAAATACATAGACAAAATTAAGGTCATTCCATGGATCCAGGAAGTAAAAAATGATTTAGAAAAAGCTCGAATAAAAAGATCTGACATTTTGGACCGAAAACTGTACAGAGAGAAGGTAGATACGTGGAAAGTACAGTCGGAAAATGAAATCCCAAAAAGAGCAGGAACTAAATGGACAGAGGAGAGGAAGAAAAATAATAGCGAAAGGATGAAGGCAGTGTGGAGCCAGAGGAAAATGAATAGTTAAATCATATGGCTTTGCGTGATTCATACAAGGGTCCATTCGCAAATAATAATAATAATAATAATAATAATAATAATAATAATAATAATAATAATAATAATAACAACCTGAAGACAACAGCTCAGTAATTTTTAGAGGTCTGTTATATTTTGTATGAATTTTCTCAAAGTTCTTTGCACTGTATACGATTTCTTACTATTATCAGAAATCTGAGGATTTTATATATTTTTCGAATTCTCCTTACTTCAAACGTTTCAATTTCACTGAAAAGAAAAACACAAAAAGATTAACATCACTTAAACAGTTCTTTCAATTAACGTATTGGAATGTTGATACATTGTTCCAGTGCGATGGGAAACCATGTGGATGAATGATGAGCAAATCGAACCAGGGCATTAGGATGGATGTTATTAATTGTTTCTACACATCGCAATATACCTACGATTACAGGTTGCCTGTGGCACAGAGTATATTTCCATAATTAGTTCAGACTTCTTGGCGAATTATGAGCATTATCGTTGCAAGACTAATATTCGGACATTGTTTCGCCGTATATCGATTCCATTACGTAGATCAACTTCACATCCACTAAATTACTAATTCACTAATTTCTTAATGAGCTGTACCCACTTATAGTCTTGTTTATGTTTGGTACTCACACTGAGCCAGATATTACCTGCTTCCAAGAATAATATAATACCTTTATTTGGTGGCGAAGTTAGGGCATACGCCTTCTCTTACACTTAAATATATAGGCACATACATATTATTGATTAAAATACAAACGTTGGAAACACTAAATTATGAAAAGGAAAATTAATAAAATGCAAAAAGGTGCAGAAAGTTTTCAAATCTTAGAAAATAGAAAGTATTAAAAAAAAGAGAAGAGCATATCATTATGGAACGTGAGGGTATTAAACATTGTCAATTGAAGCAGAAGAATTGAAAACTTAGAACAAATTATTCATCCACATTCACTCAAGTATCTTTGTATTAGGAATCTTCAAGTATTACGAAGGATCTAAGGTATTTTGATATATATTTTTTGCCAAACATGCAGCGAGTATTTGGGTCAGAAAAATTAAACATTATTAATAATGTCAACGTACTCAAATATTCAACAAACTTTATTTTATATGATGAACTGGGTCAACAAAAACATGGAATTTAATACTGCGAGCGTGTTCCCCAAGTTTATTCCACATCTTGGCAGCACCTAGAACAAAGGAACGGGAATATTTATTTGTCCGGTATTCGAGTACAAATAGCCTGATACTGGAGGAAGACCGGGTATTTAAATCGTGGGTATCAGATAAAAAGGGAAAAAGTGGAAGTGTGGTGTTTTACTGTAAAGTATTTTACGGAGGAAGAGGAGTAAATGGAAAATGTGCCGTTTATCTAGCTTGGTCCAGTCAATGTTTTCATAGAAATCTGTCAAGTGATCTTAGCGTTTCAGTCCAAAAATGAACAAAATACAGGCGTTCTGTACGTTTTGAAGTCTGTTAGCGAGAGTGGAGGAGAGATCGTTGTATATAACGTCGCAGGAGTCAAGGTGTGGTAATATTAGTGATTGAACAAGAATTTGCTTTATGAAATCTGAGAAAATATCGTTTACGTGATACAATAACCAGAATGCTCTTTGACAGATATGGCAGGTGTGCTCCTTCCAGGATTAAGTTTCGTCTGTGACTAAACCAATACTTTTTATGCGCCCTGAGAATGAAATTTGAACATTTCCAATGAATAGACTGAAACGATTTGTGATACTAATTTTGCTAAAAGGATTTTTCTTACCGAGAATGAAAGCTTGACATTTGTTTGGGTTGATTTATGAGGTTAGTGCATTTTGAGTATGAGTTAATTTTGACAAATTCTTCATTTTATAAATTAATTGTCGCATTTATGTGATGGGGAGAGCAAGACATATAAATCTGAAAATAATCAGCGTATATGTGATAAGACGGCTTCAGTGATTTTGTTAATCATTAATGTACAGTGAAAACAACGGAGGGCAAAAGAATTCCGTCTTGGAGACCCTGCTGGTCAACGGGAGCCAAGTGCGTGACACCTTGCGAGCGTCCGCGCATGTATAAAGCAAGACACACGACACTGCTTTCAGAAAGCAAGAAGTTTCTAATCTATTCATGTTTCCAAGACATTGAACTCTGGTCTCGAGTGATGTGTGAACGACGTCGTAGTCTGGTGTCGAATGTATTACTCCTGTCCGACACGTCTAGCTAGTCTTCAATAAATCCGATTGCATTTTCTAGTCATTTTTTCTAACGTTTCTACAAATATTCCATGAGCTCCTTCATGTTGTCAAATAGACACGCAAAGACGACTCTGTACATCGAAGCTCTCTCTCTTTTTGAACGGAAAATTACAAGTGTCTCATGCTGTTTCACTAGTATGTTATATTACATTTGACTATACCAGTCTTCTCACTTCCACACTTTCCTATGTGCGAAGCATCCTACTCAATATAAATTTCTGTTAGTTTCAGTAGCCTTCTATATGTTTTCCCTTCCTTTTCCGGTCACCAATGCTCGTCAAAAAGCAGACGTACATGCTGCGTTGAGATTTCGTCTCTACTGTAAACTCAGCGTATTCTCACCTTGTTTCGAGCTTTTCTTAAACCCAGTTATTTCCTTACTTTAGCAAAAATACGAAATTTAAGGTTTTTCTCGTAAAATTTGGTGTTTTGTATCTTTTATATTTTTGTAAACATTTTTAATTATTATGAACAATTTTAAATGCTGCAATTTGATTTACAACACCAATTGTCTACTTTTGTATATCTATTGTTCTCTTGATGCTTGTTCTTACTAAAATAAAATAAAGTTCACGCAAGGTTATAAAATGTCATATCTTCGCACTTTTAGGGAAACTTGGGTTTCAGAGATTGGAGAGCATAAGGTATAGTTTCAGTCCGGAATACCAATGTCACCAAATACTCTTGCATTCTATCATTCTTATATGAAGATTGTAACACTTCCGTTACTTGTTTTATTGAACAGTTGGGTTTTTATATGAACCACTAGATTTTCCAATGCTTTTCTGCTAGAAACAAATTTGGGGAAACGAGTTCGGGGCATCGATGTCTTCTTCATTCGTGGGGAGAGCAACTATACTCGTGCGAAACGCTCCAATGGGCTTAGTGAGTGCATCATCCAAGAAGCATAAACCTATTATTCGTAGTGCTTAGTTTCCTCATTAACATACGAAATTAATACAAAGCGACCAAAGTAAGGAATTATTTATAGACTAGTTTTCTCCCCACGGCACTACGCGACGCGTTTAATTCCAGTAAGTGAAATACTTTAAGGCTTCTATAAAATTTAATTTTAAGTAATTAGGTACCCAATTCATAATTAAGTCATACATTTACATTTAGTTAATTATTCATGATAAATAACGCTGTCATTAATCCAAGATGGCAATAACCGGATAAAAATTACCTTCGCATAAGATTTGAGAGTTTTTGTGTAGAACTTCCGAGACATGTACGTATTCCTAGCTAAAATTTAGGCAAAAAATTATACTATGCATCAATCAACAATGAGATTTAACTTTTTATAATCGATTCCCTAAGACAATGTATGGATTCGGGTGGATATTTCTTGAAATATATCAATCTTCTTTACAATCGTTTATGTCTTAAACGTTTAAATATGTAAATTTTACTTTCAACATTACTTCACACTACGTAGCTTGGTAATAAACGTAGTCATATTCCAAACTATGCAAATATAATCTATTGTTGAACGGCGTATCAATTGTTAACAATCACAAATATTAAAATAATTCAGGAAGTTTTACGACAATGAATGCGACAATATAATATTTATTAACACAAAAATTGTTAGTGTTGAGAAAGAAGTAGAATATCACTGCATGTATTTTGCCAAAAGTATTTTTTATTTGCATTCCGTCCTTCTATAAATGTCTAGTACTTGCACAAAAATAACCTCTGATATGTTTACATTATTTGCAGTACATTTTCAGCAACTCAAAGTATATTGAGTTGAAGTTACCTTAGTGAGTGCCAGCAAGAGCCTCAGTGATTGTCACGATTAGCTATACGTATATTAGATAGATGCAAGTATGTCACGATGCGTATGGCAATGCGAGATTAAAGTTAAATTCTTATTTACTGAATGCGTCATTCATTCTTGATTTATTCTCCCTCCCTCTCTCTCTCTCTCTCTCTCTCTTACACAGACATAAAACTACGAGAGTATCAAATCACAGGTAGTTTGAAGTATTATCTGAATAATTATTAAATATGTTTGGCGACTCTGCGTACATCAATTTGTAAACAGGGTAAATTTCATTACTTATGAACACACTCACACTTCAATTATCAGCTCAACTATAAATAGACATAGTCCCTCAATCGAAGATAAAAATCTTGTTAGCTTTATTCAAAGAGCAATCTGGTAAGAAACATTTTGATCATTTTCAAAACCTTAATCTTGATCAAAATATGTCACACACTAATTTCGTGGGCGTGTCCTTATGTTCCCTTCCATCAAAATGGCTCGATATTAAAAAGCAATGAAATAAGAAATAGCTAATGACAAAATTTACGCGCAAGTATGTAATTACATATTATACATAACCTTTACTGTTCCCCAATAAGTGACACAAATCTTGTAATGTAATGTATAACATATGCTTTTATGAAGAAAATAGTCATAAAGTTCTTGTTAACTTCTTTTGTCCTTTTATAGACAATATCAGTTGGAGGAAGTGAAACAGATAACTTGGAAATACGATGGATCAGGGTTGGTAATATTCGCATTTAGGGAATAAATGATGATAAATTGAAAAATCATTCATTATTCACACAGTAAAAACAACGAATAACAAGTTATTATTTTCTTGGATGTGAATATATGACGAAGGGCTATCATTTTATTAAATGAACATTGAATGAGAATAGCCAAAATGCTTTTATTAGAGGTGAATGAATGACGAATACAATGTTATTCTTACATTTAACTTTCAATGAATGATGAATAACAAATTATTATCTCACTGTGTGGCAAAAAATGAAAGATAACGTATTCTTTTACTTTGATATTTTTATTCTTGGTACAACGAAAAACACAACTAGCAATTCTTCTTGTATCCCCAGGAATAAATAATTCGAATAAGAATAGTGGTAAGTACTTTCTTATTGTATGAATCTAATACGAATTCAGACGACTGTTTTTGAATTTATGAATAAATATAAGATTAGGATGGCAGCTAAGGAAGCTTGCATCTTATTCTCCACGGGTTGTCGCAATATAGCAATACTTTTGCAGAGACTAATGTTATCAAAAGCAATATTATGAATGTTTCTTCGAAAAAAAAATACATGATACTCTATGTAACATGTTATGATAAATACGTGTTGTTCATCAATTTTACTTTAAATTCTTGCAAAGTAATGAACGCATGTGTATTTTAAAAATGAAATTATCTGGTATAATTAATAGCTTGGTATAACACATGTATTACTATTTATACATTTTCCTTGCCGGAAGTTGCGTAAAGAAGGGTGTTATTGACTGCTATTTCTCGACATCTTACGATTAGATGTTTCAGTTAATAATTTGTAAAGTGACAAAAACGAAAATGATCATTGTTTACTTGTAAAACACAACACATGTACATCATGTAGTAAATTATTTTTTTACCGATAATCGTATTATTATACAATACTAAAAAATTATGACAAGCTAGAGTATCTACTGTTTTTCTGAAACAAGAGCAGCAAAAAATTCCGTTCTTGCGTTACATATTAGCAACAAATTATTACGCAAACAGCATTTCGACATCTCACTTTGTTCCGGAGATACATGTGAATACTGGAGTATCCACTATTTCTCGGAAACGGCAAGATCGGCAATTCTTTTCTTTGACAACAAATTAGCAAAAAATTATTATGTAGGTTCCAGGCTCTGAATTTCCGTCTAAATCTGGCGATCGATTTTTTCGCGATTGCCATAGTTTCTCTATAATACTTTTATGATGAAGTAAAAAACAAAACAAAAACCGTTATGAACACATAAATTTTGTAAATACCTATTCTTTTCGTATAACTATTATTATTGAGGTGAATAGTTACATGAGATGATTTATTTTTTGAATGTATTATTGACAAATGAATGGGGTAATAGAACTCAGTGCGAGATATGGATGACATCTGTGTGTTCTTGACTCGTTTTCCGATGCGCCTGATTCTTTGCAGAATCTTTTGCCAGTGGTGGTTTTTCAGTGATAATATGTCGGGTGCCTACCATTATCCACCACGTATCCCACTTTCCCTTATCATCTTAAAAAAACAATCCTACAATTTGGAATTTGTGAAGTTTAGAAGAAATCAATCGACAAATGGTTTCGAAATTCTTTTTTACAAGAAAATTGTTCGTGAAAGCGTAGGAGAGGTCAATTCTTTCTTTATATTTTTGTATTTGTTGTTACATTTTTGTGGACTAACATGATATTGTCCCTACATATTATATAACGTATCGATCCGTTTGTCCGTTAGTGCGCTTATCTCATCGAGAACCATTTATCCGATTTACAAGAATGTCCTTTTGTAATTCATAGGTATGTGCTTTGAGAAGGTATATGCATACTTTGAGTAGGTTTATGGTTTTGTTTCCATCACTTGGAGGAAGTCCTCCAGCTCCGAACACATTAGCGTGGATTTTAACGTACAAAAATAATATTGTATGAAGTTTGATAACAGCATTCTCCTTCTTTAGTTCATGTTTAAAAAAACTAAGTTTATAGTTTTCTATATTTGTTATTGAAATTAGTACTTTTCTAGAAATAACTGAGAGCTGAATTTTCACTTAGTCGAGAAGAACAAATTTAATTTAATAGAAAACAAAAATATTTATATTTCGAAAGAATTAAAATAACTCAAAATTTGAGATTAATTATTACAACAGTATTAATGAGACGTCGGCTCTTAGGTCGGAGCCCAGAGAGCCCATACATAAAATCTGCTTCTACTCGAAGAAAAACCGGAGAAAAACCCGGGTCGCGATGGTATCTTTATTCTTTCAATCGTACCCGGAAACAACTGTTACCATGCAAAGACGGACCGCCGCGCCGGTATTGTCGGACTTTCCCCCGAAATAGGAAAAAAGCAGAGACGATAATACTGAAGACAAAGATGAATCTTCTGTGCGGTACATTTGCGTACGCTGCGTAAATGGTTAAAGGTACGTGACGACAACAAGCATTGTTTGTCTCTGTTAACTCTACAAAAACGTCTGTAACAGCATGCAACGTTCCAAGTTCAAACCAAAGTATCAAAAAAGGTGTTAAAAGAGAACAAACTTGTGAAATTAAATAGGTGATTTTATTACTTGCATTTAACAAAGTTCAAAGTGTTTTAAAACTGTAATATTTATACTAATATTCAAATTTTCCATCTGTCTGTGAATTTCCTCCGCCCGCGTCGCTGTGTCGTGTCTGGAACCTTCTTCTTCTTCTTAGCGTGCCTGTCCGTCTCGGACGCTGGCTTTATCCTTTTCAATTCGAAACAATTCTTCAGAACTTTTGTTGAACCAGGTTCTAAGGTTGTTGAGCCAGGAAATTCTCCTTCTGTCGGGAGATCTTTTTCCTTCTGTTTTCCCTTGCAGGATACGTTGGAGAAGCTCATATCTTTTTTTGATTCCTCATAATATTGCAGTTTACGACACTTGATGGTGTTGATCAGCTCTGATCTTTTGTTAACCCGGCGTAGAACCTCTAGATTTGTAACTTTACGAATCCATGATAAACTCAATATTCTTCTGTTAAACAATAGTTCAAAGGCTTCAAGTTTAACAGCAGTTGCCTTTGTAAGGGTCCATGTTTCTACGCCATACAAGAGAACTGAGGAAACACAGCACCTGAGTAGCCGAATTTTGGTGTCAATGGTAATGTCGTGACTTTTGAAGACTGAGTTCATTGAATTGAAAACACTCCTCGCCTTTCCAATGCGATACTTTATCTCTTGTGAACGTCCCACGCTTCGTTAATGATGGTACCCAGGTATGGATACTGTGAAACTCGAACTATTCTATTGCCATCAATGTACAGATTCACCCCTCGTATGTTCTTCTTGCTGATTATGAACAATTTTGATGTCCCTACATCTTTGGAACAGTACCTGTACACTAAATATTGCTTCTCTTGTGCCAACTTCCTTTAGAAACCCAAATTGGTTGGGCTCTATCTGGTCTTCACAAATTCTGTATATCCGCTTGTGTTATCACTTTAAGAAACAGTTTTAGCAGATGGCTCATTAAACTGATGGTATGGTAATCCCCACATAATTTGGCATTCGGTTTCTTAGGTAAAGCAATGAACTCTGATTTTAACCATTTTGGAGGTATTTTACCCGTTGAGTAAATGTGGTTGAATATTTAGGTAATCATTTTTACTTTTTCTTCATTGAGCGATTTGAGGAATTCACCTTGTATGCCATTTGGTTCAGCTGCTTTCCCTTCTTTCATTTGGTGTATGACCGCTTCCACTTCACTTACTAAGGTATCTGGCCCCGTTGTGTCTGATATCATCTTGGAATAACTGTTCCAGATATTTCTCTCATTCTCTTTTTTTTTCCTTGTTGATAATAAGATTACCACTGCCTTCTACTAGCTTCCCACCGTTTGATTTACGGTATTTTCCTGTTGCCTCCCTGACCTTCCGGACATTGAAATTATCATATCTACTCTGATAAAATTCTATTTCTGTACATAATTCAGCTTTTCTTTGGCTTCTCTGATCTTCTTTCTGATTGTATTCTGTATCGTTCTGTATTCCACCATATTACGTTTTCTCTTTCTTCTTTCTTCCATGAAGTCCAGAATCTCATTTGTCATCCAAGTTTTCTTCTTTCTAAGGCTTTACGAATTCTTCTTTAACTTCTTTTAGTACTTCTTGTAGTTGTGACTTTTTCATTTGTGTCGTCAACATTGTCTCTCAATTTATTGTTTAAATATGTCTTGGCTGCCTGATGTATGTTAGCATCCTTCAACTTTCTGAAATAATATTTTCGTGCTCTTTTGGGGGAAACGTACTTCATTCTGATTTTGAAATTTCCGACAAGTGGAACATGGTCTGATTGAATGTCTGCTCCCGGATATGTTTTGACAGCTGTACAACCATTTCTGTATCTCTTATTCACTAGTATGAAATCAATCTGATTTCTCGCAATGTGTCTTGGTTTGTCCATGGGCGATTTCAATGTATAGAACCTACGTGGAGGTAATTTAAACCATGTATTCATCACCACTAGTTGATTTGTTTCTGCAAATACTTCCAAGTCATCTCCTCGGCCATTTCTATCTCCTAAACCAAAGGGTCCAATGGCGTTTGATGTTCTGCCTGCTCCAAGTTTTGCATTAAAATCGTACATTACTATATTGAGATCTTCTCATTTTATTTTGTTCAGAATCTGATTTATACTGTTGTAGAAATTTTCGACTTATGCATAAGGTTTGTCTGCTGTAGGAGCATAGACTTGAATAATGTTCAAATCAACTGACCTTGCTTTGATTTGAACTAACATAACACGTGCTGAGACTGGAATAACGTTGTCAACAGACTTTGTAATTCTCTTGTTCATTATAATTCCTACCCCATGTTCATGCATACCATTATCTGTACCCGAGAAGTAAACTCGGTGATCGTCTATGTTGAAGTTTCCAGATCCTGGCCATCGCATTTCGCATACTCCTAGTACATCTATTTTCATTCTTGTCATCTCATTTATTGCATTGTGTATCTTTCCTCCTCTACTCATTGTTTTCACGTTCCATGTTCCGATTTTGACTTCATCGTTATATTTCAATTTTTTTTCTGTGCTTGTAACTGCCCCTCCCGGAGATCCGATTGAGGAGCTTACTGCGGATGCTAATTTAGCTGCAAGATTACTAGTGTTGCGATTCTCCGATTGGCCCATCGAGGTTGGCCGATGAGAAGGGCCCCTCGGATACCGCGACAAGGGAGGGGGGTAGGAAGGGGGTGAGGGTTGGGAGGATGGCCAGAGGCCAAACAAACGCAGTTCATGTGTTAGCTGCTTTACTCACACGGTTTCCAATGACGGGCGAGAGACGGAGGATGGACAGGGTTTCATGGCGATCGCACGGCTGTAACTCGGAGTGAGCGGTCTGGCTGAAGGCCCCAGGTTTGAGAGAGGCGACTGGCGGCAGGCGGAAGGCGAGTGACTGCGTGTGACGCCTTTCGGCATCGTCAACTCCAGTGTTCGTCCGACCCCAACGTCTTCCCTCCGGTGACTCCCTCTGCTTCCTCCGACTCCTCTGTCCACTTGAGCCTCCTCTCTTGAACCTGACCCAGGTTTTATATATTATTCAGCCGTGAGGTCATGACCCAGTAACCCAGAAACTCCTCCGCCTTGTAGGTTCGCCTTTCTCAACATACAAATGATTACAATGCAGTTCCTCTGTCCGGCCTTCACGACATCTCCCCTCTTTCCCAAAAAAGGGAGGGCTGTGTTTCGTGAAGACCGTCACCCAATTATACTTTACAAGTAATACACAGAACCAAGCAAAAATAAACGGAGAAAGAAAAAAATTTCACCTGCGTCTTAACATCACTTGACACCATCTCTACCTTCACCACTTAAAAATCCTAACATTACACTGTTCACAAACAAACATACTACGCTTATGCGTACCCTATAATTATATTTACAATTCACTCAGTTTGATCTTCACTCCATCCATATTTACACAATTATTTACAAACGGGAAGAATGCCCAATATTTAACACAGCAATAAAAAAATCAATATCCTGGTGTCCAATAAAATAAACTAAATTAAATAATAAATTAAATACACAAGTGAGGAAACTCATAAGTGAGGAAACAATGGCGGTGGTGTTTGAATGGGCGGTAAATTAATTACCGACACCTGCAAAGTCTCTTTTTGTTGTGATTTCTCCTTTCTACAGTTCATCACTGCCCATGCCACTCCCACTATTCCAACTAGTATCACTGCCCCATACCCCGTCCACGACATTGTGTTCAGTTTCACTACACTGTCTTTACACACTTGCCACAATGACGAATGTCTCCTCACTACCTCCAACGGCACGGCAGGTACTCGGTGAGTGTTTTGCTCTTTCAAGGTGTCTAGTAACTCACTGACCATTACTTCATCCTGTCCCACATCTAACCTTGAGATATTGGTTAAGTCCAAGTTCCAGTTTTGCATCACGAAAGCTACGGACGGCATTGAGTAGTCAAAAACCTCAAAATTCGGAGGTAAGACCTGCAAGGGAAAATGACCCTCCCATCCTGAAGGAAGAAAGAAACTCCCCTCTCTCTGAAGGTGTAAGGAAGAGTGCCGACCCTTGCATGAAACATTCACAATTGTGTCCTCGCTGACCGCAAAATACCACTTCCCAGGTACCTCCCCCAAGGCGAAAAGTTCGTAGGGCCTCTTGGCTACACCGACGCTGCAGAACTTACTTATGCGGCGAGAGTCATTCAAAACGGCGGCTATACTACAGGACGGAGTCAATGGTGAAGAAATGGAGGCTAGGAGTGGACACACCTTGACCTCTGCCCTACGACAGACACCCAGCGTGTCCTCCCCCAGAAGGATAAACTGAGTGGCGTCCAGGGACGCCAAGAAGGAAGGAGAATCAGCCGTGAGGACTATGCTACGTCCCCCTACCTCTTGCACCATCGGCCACGCCAGAATTTTATATCTGCGGAACCCTGGGCCTTGGTACAGGGGTAACGAGATCAGCAAAGTTGTGTTTCGAGTGTTCGCCAGCACACGCGCCCGCACCTACTGTCTATTCCCACGACCTACTGTCTATTCCCACGAACTTCAACTCACCCTTGAGTGATTTTGTAGCATTTGCCAAGACAGACGACAGTAATGAAGGAGGGAGGATCATAGGGGAAAATTTACCCATCTCAGCCACCGCAATCTGACTTTGAATCTTCTGCAACGTCATCCCCAGTGCTTGGATGTGATGAAGTAGCACTGTGTACCCATTCCGAACTCCTCCACCCATGAGACCCAATTCCTGGAGAAATGCTATTAGCTCCCCGAATAAATTTAGTTGCTGACGAAAATTTGAATTTGATCGTCCGTCGCAGCCCCCAATAGACAATGCAAACCTTTTCCCAGAACATTATCCAATTCTCCACTACTCTCCACACTCTATTACTCCCGTGTAACACTACGAGAGCTAAACTCTCTTGCAGTTAACAAAGTCACTATTTACTTCACTATTACGCGCACTCATACTTCTTAGTTCAATTTAATCTTCTGTCTTCTTGTGCGCTTCAGCCTTCTTTACTCGAATTCACCATGGCAGCTGAACCCACTCGGCTGCTTCACCATTCTTCCTTCTTCCTCCAAACCACCTTCTCCAGCATCCTGCAGATCCGGACCCTGGAACCCGTAGGCAGGCAGCGCCCCGGCACCCACCTCTGCCTGGACGGTGTTCCCCTCTGGCTGTCCACCATCCACCAGACATCGCTGTCGTGCGGTTGCATCATGCAGGCGTCTCCACCTCGCCGAAGCTGGCAAACGCAGGAACCTCTCCTCCTGGCTCGCTGCATCTCGGACCCGAACCCAGGATCACCACCAAGCTGGGTCAGCTGTTAACTGGTTCTCGCATTCTTAAATAACTCTCGCCTTCATCCGTGTTCTTTGTTACTCCTGTCAAAAACGCATCTGTCTCTCTGATGTACAAAAAAGGGAGGAGATTTTTATTCAAGAGAGGGAATCATTCGTGACCTATGTCCTGGAGCGACCCAAAAATTTATTTCTAAAACCCCATTGTCTCAACAACCTGGGATTCGAAATCCTTGACCTACAAGTCTTTTCTCTCTCCCGTTCTACACCTTCGCCATTAAATCTCTATAGCCACGTTTTTGACGGAATGCACTTCTCTTTTCCATATCTTGNCTTTTGCATACATTGCATTTTCACAAACTCGACCGTGTTTCCACGACTGCTTCCCCGTTGCTGCTCTTTCCACTTGCACCGCTTGCGCGTTCCTGACTGCTGACGTGCTATACACTTCCGGCTCTCCCGACTTTGCTTCTAATGACTCAACAACGCCTTGTTCTGGCTTTTCCCGTATTAAACTATCCCATTTCCCATGATTGATTATACTCGTATTCCCAAATTTATTTGTCCCCCAAACAAAAACGTCTGAAAACTCTTCCAGTAGTTTGAACAATTGCTTTTTGACCCCTTCGGGTACACCCTTCAAATCAAAATAATCCAAGAACTCCTTTTTTCCTCCCACCTGTTTGAATACCTCATAATTTATTAACTTCAGTCTTTCCACTAGCCCCTAAGCATTTACCCATACCCCTGGTATTCTGTTTGAGTGATCCACGGTACATAGCATTGGTAATATTTTAGACTCTTCTCTCCCTTCTACTAAGACTTCTATACCTGTAGCTTCACTAATTTCCATAAAAAATACTTTTAATGAATTTGCGGACACCATTAGTCCTTCCAGCACTCTAGCTAGCTTACTTTCGCTAGTTGTTACTTAATTTTTTACTCCCACCATTTCTAAGTTTTGACTGCAATTACTCGTATTTTTTCCTTGATAATTGATTCCATTTCGCTCACCTGGCCTCGATTCATTACACACGATTCGTCATGATTCAGTTCAGAATCATTCACACCAAAGGATCTCACTTGATCCTCACAAAAAATAAAATCACACAACATATTTCCTGGACTAGACATCTTGCCTCGGGCGTCTTGAAGCATCCTCCTGAACCCTCCCGCATGACTAGTGGCTTTTATGGTCACTCCCACGGTTCCCTGGTTCGACCACGTCACTCACGCCCCTCTTGCCCAACTGACAACAAGCTCCCAACCCTTCATACTCATTTACAATATTTTCTAGACTCTCAGATTCAACCAAACTACACACTACATTCATACCTTGAACTTCCTTATCAGCATAAAAAACTACTTCTTGCAACTTTTCCTCCATTCCCGTAAAAACATTTACTTGTTCAGGACATAATGGCTCTGCTAAACTCTGAATTTCCCTACTATTTTCTGAAGTCAACACTTCCCAACTCTCGTTTCGAATAATATCACTCTTCTTAAGCGAAACTTGATCTACACAGCTCAATGGTAGCTGAAGTTTTCCTAACACGTCCTGCTCTATATCTCCCAAGAGATCTACTATCTGTACGCTATCTTTTTTACATTCTTTCACTTGAGGTTCACTGTTAATTTGACTAATTTTATTGTTTTGTTGTGATGAAAACAACGGTACCCAATGTCCCTCGGATAATATAACTTCTTTACTCCCAGGACAAATTAAACTGTTAAATTTTTTCAGAAAATCTAAACCGATTATCCCATCATATTGTTTGGATACTAATTCAATTACAAGTACAACATGGGTCTACACTTTCCCACTTATTAACATTGGTATCATATATTATCCTCGTACTAGTAAAGAATGACCTAAAGCACTGAAAATTTTTCTATCATATCTTTTTAACAAATATTTCTCTCGTGGAAATTTAGAACTTATAATCGACATTCCTGCTCCTGTGTCCAATAAAAAATTGCAACTTATCCTAGCTACTTCTATTCTCAATTTTAAACAAGATTCCGGCTGTACGGCAAGAACTATCTGTCGTTCACCGCAGCCGGTCCTTCCGAGTTTTTTGAAGAATTAATCGGAAAATGACCCTTTTCCCCGCAGAGAATGCACATCTTTAAAGGGAATTCCCCCATTTCATGGTCTTTCGCACAAATTTGACACTGTGCCAAGGTCGTACGACACACATTAGCGAAATATCCGACCAAACCGCAGCGATAACAACGCCTGGCCTTGCTTCGCCATGCAGCATTCCTTTCGCTTGGGCGTGCGCGCGCGGAGAATCCGCTGACGCCAGCTTGCACCGTGAGCGGCGAGTTTCGTGTTTCACAAGGCGACTGAACGCTTGAGACGTAAGCAGCGTTTCCGTATGGTAAATAATTACGCACCAGCTGTTCTTGCGTAGGTCTCAATCTGTAAAATCGTTCGCGGTTCACGAACCGAAACGAACCTCCCTAGGTTCGGTTTTAGGCCACTCAAAGATTGTGAGAGAAACCTTTCATCAAAAATCTCATCGCGCGCCTCGCGATCAAGATTTTCATATGAGAGCAACAACTATCTGCAAATACCTCGTAACCGCGTTGCGAACTCAACTACGGGCTCATCTGGTCTTTGCACGCAATTTGAGAAGAGTTTTTCTAAAGTGATAAGCGATACTTTTGGCATGAATCTGTTCTTTATTCCTGTACAACAATTTTCGTATGTATCCCAGAGGTGTGGGTTTACCTCTAAGAACTGCGCTGCTGTTCCCGACAATCTTAGACGCACAGCTGCCAATGTCTGAACCTCGCTCCATGCATTACAATGACTAATTATTCTAATGCGATCTAAAAATGTTTCCACAGAGAGCTCATCTTGCCCCGAAATGTTTGGAATTAACATGACCTTATTGCCAAAACCTGTTGCTTATATTTTTGCGGCGTCCGGAGTAGCTTTTTCTTTGAACGACTCCGAATCCCTAGAAGTGCCATTTTCTAAGACGTTTACAGAGAATGGTAAATCCATTATGTCTTTCGACTTTTTCCCCTCCCACGCTAGTGGTAAATTCATCTTGACTTATTTTCCCTCTGGTTTAAAAAAATACTAAAGAAAAACGCAAGAACGAAATAAAAACGCAGAAACTCCCCCGCCTTGTAGGTTCGCCTTTCTCAACATACAAATGATTACAATGCAGTTCCTCTGTCCGGCCTTCACGACACTAGGACATATCCATTTTGGATCTTTAATGAGGTAAGTGTCCAAAGTGCTTCCTCATCCTTATACCGTTTACCACATTCTGCAGTTCATCCGCCTTCGGGGCCAATTTCTCAACTCCAGGTCAAAAGAGTGCCCTTCGCTTTTTGGCTCATCCACCCAAAGCTGTTGGCCAAAAAGAGTTGAATCACGTATCCCGATGATCGTTCGGTTGTACACATATTATTCCCTGAATACTGGGCTGCCTCCTCCACAATCTATACCGTTGTCTGGAACCTAGAGTGGAGAAAAAACTTACTTCAAAAAATATTATTGTCAATAAATACTATGCAGCTAAAGTTATGGAAAATAACAGGCAGATATTAAAATCGAACAACAGGACCAAACCAATATGAAATTTTGTTAAAAATTGCTCGCTTCCTCTTGAAAATCGCAAAGAACATTTTCGTACTAAACGATGAAAATATCGTATCAAATCCACAGGACATCCCAAATTTGTCTAATTCTTATTTTTCAGAAGTAGGTAAAATATTGAATTCAGTATCCCAACATAAATGTCCCACAAATACATCCACTTTCATACCCCATTATATGTTCACTTCCAAAACTGAACCCACTAAAATCACGAGAATCATCAGTTCATTAAAAAATAAATTTTCAACAGATACAGATGATATACCCTAATATTTTTAAATTTTCTCCTCACGGTACATTAAATCCACTCATAAATATCTCTAATTTTCTTTATCAGAACAGGTGTTTATTAATAGAGCTAAAGTGAAACATTTACACTAGACAGGAAACAAACTCAATTTTGGAAAGTATCGACCAATCTGGAAAGTATCGATCTCTACAACCCACTTTCTCAAATATCATTGAAAAATTGTTCTATAAGCGTCTTCCATAATTTTTGTAAAAAAATATTTTTCTCTCTGACGATCAACACAGTTTTAGGAAACCCGTTTCCACAACCAGCGCCATATTTTCTTTCTTAAACGATGTTACCACATCTGATGACCATGGAGAAAATCCTCAGGGTATTTTGCTTGATTTATCTATGTATTCGATGTCATCGATCGCGAAATTTTCATTTCCAAATTGCGTTCGTTTTGCATTCGTAGACTTGCACATCAATGACTAACTTCCTATTGAAAAGATGGACATCAACAGGTCGACATATCCTATGCTGAAAATAAAGTACTTCAGCATTGCCGAGACAATAATAGTTATTTTCGGAGTTACCCTAGGTTCAATTCTTGGCTATACTATTTTTGTTGTTTAGGTACGAAGTGTCATCCTCCACATCATGTTGCAAATTGGTTTTTTTTTCTGATGACGCTAATTTACTATGTTAACACGTCATCGCCCAAAAGGTTCTGTCTAACTTGTAGATTTGGTTCCTTGCGAATCCTCATTGTAAACACTGACAAAAAATGTCTGTGTCATCTTAAAATAGTATCACAAAATTTTTTACCTCAAGTATCTCTTTTGTTAAATACCGTTTCGAAAACAAAATATTTCGTATTAGGTCTCAGTTTTCAAGACAACCTCAAACGGAACAGCAACATTTATAATCTAAATTCCAAATTAAGCAAATTGTGTTATGTATTACGAATTTTTTAAAATGTATTCCAAATATTTCCCGTTGCCTATATTTTGCAAGCGTTTACGATACGGCATTATCTTTTGGTACAATTCCTGTCAAAGTATCTTAACTTTCAGAACTTAAAAGAAGATTCATGTTGTAGTTACGTCTGGAGAATTATATTTTTTTAATAAAACGACTTTATTTCACAGACTGATTGATGAATTAATAAGTGACAACACAACGTTTCGACCCCCACTGTCGGCCATCATGAGGCTGGTAATAAAAAACAATAGTTGCAAAAACAGAACTTTTCAACCTCATTTCTCTTTGCTTAGATGTTAATTATTTTAAATTTGNAACTCAGGTCTACCCATGGGTTCCCCCCTCTCTCCATTACTTGCAGACTTATTTATGGACAATCTTGAAAAACAAATTTTTGACTCTGGACATTTTCTTCTACCCAACATTATCTATTGGTACAGCTACGTAGATGACGTAATCACTCTTTGGACGGGAACTCACAGACAACTTGACATTTTTACTCAATTTCTCAATTCACTTCACCCTAACATAACCTTCACCACAGAAATTGAAAATGACAATAGAACACTCAATTTCCTAGACCTCTCTATTTCTCTAGTAAACAACCGCCACCAGTTTGACATATTCAGGAAAGACACATTTTCAGACACTACCATACACAATTCTTCACAACACCCTCCATCACACAAACACGCTGCCTTCCACTCCATGGTCCATCGTCTGTTCACCATTCCACTCTCACCAGAAAAAATCAAAAAAGAAATAGACACTATAAAACTTATAGCAGAAAACAATGGCTACAATACCTTTCTCATTGATAATATAATCACTAAGAAAGTTAGATTATATCACACGAAGAACCTCACATCACTTACTCCAAACAATAATATTCAAACCAGACACGCAATCCCTTTCATAGGCCCACTCTCACTTAAAATCGCGAATTCATTAAAACATTTAAACATTCACACTACCTTCTTCTCTCCACAAATACTTAACACAACCTTATCATTCACTAAGGACCCCACTCCCCATCTCCTCCGAAGTGGAGTCTACGCTCTCACATGTAGTGATTGTCCCTCCGTGTATGTCGGACAGTCTGGACGAACATTCAAACAAAGGATACAGGAACACGTAAATGCATGGAAAAATAACACAACAGTCTCACACTTCGCCAACCACCTAGTAGAAAACACACACACATTTAACATTGAAAAGGATTTTTATATTTTAGAAGTAGAAAATAGATTTTGGCCCCGGATCAAATTAGAAATTTTACATATCCATAGTATTCTAAAAAACAACAACATTTCCCTATTAAATGAACAAATCCCTGAATTTCATTCCCCTCTCATGAAACTAGCCTTCAAATTCCTTCCCTCTCACCCCCAACTCTCCAGGACACTGCACCCCATTCCCAACAGTTAAAACCCTTGGAAATTATTTCCGTCTTCTGCAGCCAGTTCCGAAAACTCCGACAGCCCCTTTCCCCCCGCCCACCACGCAACACCCCAACACTTTCCATATAATGACCTCCGTTCGGCGTACTCTGCGCATTCGCCAAAAATATTCCTCAATACTCAGGTACGTAATTTTGTCGGTTTGGTCACTCTGTATTTGTTTTCTTTTATTCATTTTTCATTGTACTTTCCTTTCTTTATTTCAACAACAACCAAAAATACACTTCTTTCGATACTGTTTCACCCAATTATTGTATACTTTCATATTATGTTTCTATTTTTATTATTGTCATTTTATGTACATTTATATTTTTCAGTGTATGTTACTGACGATGGCTGCTATGCAGCCGAAAAAGCTTTATACCAATAAAACAATGAGCAATAAAACAATGAACAATAGAAACGCCATTTAATTTATCATGCTTTGATAATGTTGCTAAAGCTCCACAATTACCAAGTCATTCCTTTGTATAATAAACAGGTCAATTGATTTTATACTTTATCGCACAATTGGTCTAGTACTTTCAAAATAAATGGTTAAATTTCAAAATTATTTTCCTGCTTACTATTATTGTCTACTTTTTATTCATATAAGTTTAGTTTTATCTGTAGTCAACCTTGATCCTGTTGTGTAAATTAATTCTGAGACTCCATCCTTTCCCGGGTTTTTCTTCGGTTTTCCTTTGGGTAGAGGTGGATTTTACATACGGGTTCTCCAGGTTCTTGCGTAAGGGTGGCGGTCTATTGTAATAAATAATATTGGATTCAGTGTTATTTTAATAGTTACGATTTGTAAACTAAATATTCCGAATGGTCTATAGTTCGATAATACTACGTACTTGTGAACTACTATTTCGTCATTTATTAAATACAAATTTCTTGGTAATCCGTTTATATTATAATACGTAGGTAACTTTTTATTCTTCTCTAAGGAGTGTGCTGAAATTTTTAATTCACCTCTGTTTTAGGGTACTTGATCGGAATTCCTGAAATGATCCCTTGCTTTCTTCCGGTGAATAAATTAGTTTATTGTCCTCCACGTGGTCATACGCAGTTTGTATCAGTATATTGATAATAAATTTATTTATTTATTATTGAAGTGTTTTCTGTTCGAATCCTACCATAAAAAATAGTATCCTGACCTCCAAACGATGATTTGTCATTATTTTGGAATATAATTTTTGTCACGTCAAGGGTTTCTTCTACACAAATGATGACGTAATAATATCCCACAGAAAATAAAATCTTTGTGCCATATAAAGAAATATTGATATGTTGAAGCATATATTTCTGAAGCTAAATTATAACAAGATTCAAGTAGCAATAGGACAAAACTCCCGTGCGATGCTGGGGAGGGTCGCTAGTTTACTATACGTTCTACTACAAAACCCTACACAGATACAAATCACATAAATTTTTACAAATCACATTCGGTTTTTCACAAAAAAATTTAATTGCCACGGCTCGTGAGAAAATGTGCCCTGCTTGTTAGACGAGTTTTCTAAAACTAGACATGGGTCAATTTTCGTACTACTCGATGTGGTAAAACACATAATATTTAAAAGTGTATACTAATTAACGATATATTTAACAAATACACGCTATAATTCTGCAATAGGAAATGATATAAAATAATTGTTATTTTAAAAATGTTAAATAGTTTGATTTTAAGTGATGGAAGTAAACAAAGTGGAACGAAAACAAAATATTTCCTTTGGCGCAGTCTTCGGTCGTGTTTTGTGTATATTTCCAAATTTATATTACCTTTATTCAAATACTAATCACAAACAATTTACTTTTTTGTGCATTTTATGTTGCTTACTTCTTTATTTATAGTTTTTGAAAAGGTGTACAGAGTCTACGGATTTATATTTCGTATTACTAAGTATGATTATTCTACCGATTCTGCTGCACAGTAAGTAAAGTTTATTACAATGAGGTAAGCTGTCATGACTTCAATGTGTGGCGAATACACAAAAATTACCTCATACTCTGTGGGAAGCACGCCGCGGCGACACATTGGGCATAATCTCAACGAGTGACTTAGTTGTTTCTAAAACAACTACTTAAATACATTGAGTGAGAACTCTTATTTTAGTACTCACTATGTCAAAGAAGTCAAATACATCTTATTTAAAGTTTTTGTATAGTGCTGAAAATTTGTTCATCTTTGAAAAATGAAGAAAATTATTTCCATGACGAAGTAAGAGCAAATATATAACAAACAATATAGTTTTTTTTGTACAAAAATTCAATTTTCTAAAGGTTTAATTAATTTTGTAACTTGAGAAAAAACTTTTACTTTCCGGGGGTACGTTTGGATGGAAAATGGTGTAATTGTGGAAGGCAAACGGGTGGTGTAGTGGACAACAGCCTTGCGATCAATGTAGAAGACTCGAATTCGATTTCATCTGACTCGTCGCCATTTTCATCTGACCGAAAGATATCACAACTTTTACTTTACTTTACTTTGCTAGAGAATTTTGAGTGTCTCCTTGTTTGTTTCATATATAACATTTATTGTTACCCCATTCATTGTTAAAAGGAGCAATATCTAGACGTTCATATTTCGCTCTACTGAAAACTACGTGTCTCTTTCAGTAATACGAGGAACCTGTATTGCCATGTTTTATAGTCAAATCACAACTGATTGTCAAAAAATCATCTGCAAAAATACTCTCAAATTTATTACCAACTCCGTATGACCACGAAGAGGACAATATACTACTTTACTCTCCGGAAGCAAGAGAGGCACCGTCTTATCAATTTCAATCGCAGGATAAGGCAGTAGCGCAGGACAAGGCATTAGAAAGGCAGTAGCGAATTTAACAATATACGCTCCAAATCACAAATAATAATAAATTTATTGTCAAAAAACAGTACAAACTGCATACGACCACGTGGAGGACAGCAAACTAATTTTTCTCTCCGGAAGTAAACAAGAGACCATCCCATCAATGATGCGCTTCTCCTTAAACGGAACAACTTCTCTTTTCTTACTTCTAAATCATCGACTAATGTACTATATGACTGCCGAAGTTATGCATAATATACTGATGAATCAGGGTAACTATTGCCATGGTATTGTCACCTCGCAACTGCTACAAATTTTTATACGACATATTAGAAAGCTTAAACTAATTGTCCCCTGGAGACGTATGTTCACTACTCATCTACGTTGAATCTATCAAGCGTTTATTTTTTAACATTGTTGTGTTTTGTCAATATGTACTATACTTTATACTGTATTTGCAAATGACCTTAAGAAGACATTTACAAGTTTAGAACAATCATCAGTATTTTCTCATTTCAATATTATACTCTCTACTGACTTCACTGGTATTGGTATGAATATAAAAGATAAGTTTATTTAACACAAATTATTTTTTTAAATTATATCAGACTATTAATTATGCAAAGTAGAGTTTCTAGTTGAGTATAAACCGAAATACCAATAGCGTTAATTTGGAATTTTATGACATTTCCTTGAATGAATGGGAGATTTATCACCGAGAACTATCCTCAGTATTTGTTGTCACTCATGGGATAATTTTTATTGTGGGTAAACTATTATCTTTTCTCCTCCCATACGTTTTATATTTTATTTTTTTGTGGAATAATATGAAGTGCGACCGTGAAATAGGCTTGGTTTTAACAACCTATATGGAATGTCGCGAGCAAACACTTGAAAGAGTTACTGCGACAGCAGCTATGCAAACAAAACGTGTGAAATGATAATTAAAAGAAATATTTATAAATTATGTTTTTTAATATGGAAGGAAAATCTAATATGGAAGGCTAAATACTTCGTCCAGAGGTGCAATAAAGGAAATCACTCATAATAAGATAAGTATCCAATATTAAAAAGAATAGATGTAAACAGGCAAGGTGGAGAATTTCATGGCCGAACAAATATAAAAAAATGATGATTCTTACCCAATAATTACATTATTAGCCATTTTTCTGTTCGAAAATGTTTTTATTAAAAATACTCTAAGAATTCTTTTTATTTGAGTATTGTCAATTTAATAGAGCACATTTGTCTGTAAACAACCCTTGATTCGTTAAGTTGGCCCTTGTTCTCATTGCACTGTACCCTCCATTGATATCCCTATCCGCCACCCCCTTCTATTGTTCCCATACAACTGCATTCTCCAGTGCTAATACAATCGCCTCTCCCACTGTGTTCCTGCGGCCTCTGCCCATCGCGCTGCGTCGCTCCCGGAGGATCGATGGGAAGCGTAAATCGAGAGAAGCAACGTGACGTGTCGGAATGACACCAAGGTTTCTCTTCTGCCGGCGAACAAAACGACGGGTTCTTATATACATCTTCTTACGCGGAAGAAATGGAAACCCAGTTTCATCTTCTTACTCAGTATTCGACAATGCGCCTCAAAATCTGTGTGGAGAGAAAATTGTAAAAATGCTTTCATAAAGGTAACGGAAATCAGTATAAACCACTCAATGCATTTGTCTCTTAGCGTTTGTCGCAGGTAAAATTATTATAATTAAATTAAGAACATGCAACGCACTTCATATAAGATAATGGGACACGGCAATACACGCAATTGTGATTGAATATTCAATAAGAATAAATGAATGGCCTTTTAATATAACATTGGTGTCTATTATTTGTATAACCCATGTACGTTACAGCAATACAAGAAAGAAAATGTTTGTATGTAACTGATTGCATGGTTCCTATCAGTCTGGTCACACCGTTAATTTCCGCTCCATAGCAACGCGTCTGCTGGGTAACTCGTTTCTGAATGTTAAAATTGATTTTTCTCAGTGAATGGGCAAGCATTTGTATACAAACTCCAGGTCAATAATAAGCTTTCATCAACACATCCGATCATATTAGGTCCATTTGACTTTTCATTGCTGCACTATTTTTATTTGACTTTTCCTTTTGCGGATAAGCGTTAACTTGTCTTTGATTTTGTTCAAGAATTTAAAATGTCAGGTTGCTTCCATTCGTCGCTAGATGGTTCTTAGATCACTGTCGGGGTTCCTGTACAAGTCCAGAGATTTCACTGATAACGGTAAAAATTGCAGATCGACGACAGACGACAGCAATACTAATACTATAATGTAATAAAGTAGACGATTAATTTAATTTTTATTCCAATTAATAAATAATTTTACATTGTAGAAATTCAGCTGCACTTGGGTGCTTTGAACCGTGGTTTTAAAGAGCTTATATTAAAGAATATATCCTGTGTCTTTGGAGAGGGAATTACATGGATCAGCGCAGTCCAAGTTATATTGGCCCGTGGGTCATTTTCTACACACGTTCCATTGATTGGGCTGCCACGGGATGCGGTTTGACAAATGTTGTCAGAAGAATGAAACTAGTGGGGTTTATTTATAAATTTATTTGTAACGAAATATTTTGATTCTCATTAACAAATTTATATTATTTCAAACTGGAAAAATTAAATACTATATATTTCTTTAAGTAGTTTTATTAATTATTCATAAATCCTCGTGATAGTGTGTATGAAATATAACGTTGTACTTAGGGCAACCTGGTGATATAATGGTTCATGCTCACATTTTAAACATATTCTGCCATCGATATCCAAATCTGGAACTATTTTGGATGTGGCTAAGAATTATCTGCAGTATCAACATTTCCTGGATTTCTGCTGCAGTTTCCTGATTCCCACCGTCATCTGGTCGCGTGGGACTTCAAATGGTATTAATATAATCCATGCCCATTTGTGCCTCCTGCATATTTCAAGCAGCCTGGGACTTAAAAGCCTACTACACTGCACGCCGTGTGTTTATCTACAACAAACATGCAACTATTAAGATTTCATTTTCATTTCACTGGCCAGTAGAAATTTGACGGACTGTTAATGTCATACAATGGCAACTATGTTCTATGTTTATTGTTAATTTTTAATTTGTTTTAGCTTCCTTGATCTACTTGTATTGACAAGATCAATGTCATAATTAAATATTCCATTACGCTCCTCTTTTCATTGCAATTTGGATGTCAGCATACATCGAGTCTTGATGACATTGAATGTCTGAGATAATTGTGATAAATGTTGCTATGTGCACAAAATGTTTCCGATCAATACAGCCACATGTGATTTCTTTAAGGTCTTCAGTATTACTACAAAATTCTTCGATCAAGTGAATGTTCATGTATAACTATATTTCTTACTTCTTTCATTATGCACACGCGATGCAAGTTTTTGTGTAAGAGCGGACCCTGCATTTTACGGGACAAACGCTCAGGAAGAAGAAGAAGAAACTTGTGGCTCATGGGTGCGGCCCTCCAAAAGAGAGTCAAGTTTCTATTTGATAACTTTTTACCCAATCGATTAATTGATGTTCATACAACCATTGAAACAATGATACAATTGAAAAACATTTGACATTTCAAGTCGAAAATTCAGTCGTAGGAGTCAGTCGAAGCGCCATAACGCTCTATGCAGTGTAAATGAAAGATTCAACGAACTACTGGAACCGTATCATGACGTCACTCAACCTGCCTTCTTGAGGGCAGTTAAAACTCAAAATTTCCATCCAGGCAATAGTCATGAACATTTTGTGCCCTGCTACGCACATCAACTATTTTTAATTAGTGAACAGGCAGGACCATAAAATAAAAAGATAAAAATATTTTCAGTGTTTTATATCTATTTTTACACTAAGCGACTATTCATTTTTCACAAGAGGACATTCGTTCTTAAAGCGTTTGAAAAAATAATCTCCAAGGGACTATGGAACTCGTTGGAATTTCAAATCTACTATTGTCAACTATTTTTTTAAGTTCAAATAGATAGAATGCTTAAATAAATAATTAGACGGTTGCAGTAATATGCAACTGTACACAAAGTGGTAAGTAAAAATAACTCTCTTAAAGAAGATGAATTCTTTTCCATTCCAAAAGTTAACGATATACTAACTTTTATAAAATAACAATAAAAAAGTTCAGAGGAGAATGAATGTATAGGGTCGTTGGTGTGTACACATGCGCGTTTGAGACGATATACAATTTCCTTTCCCACGTGTACAACCTAGAGTCGCCTCTGCAGAAAATATTACTCCTCTCAATATTAGAATATGGTCAACCAAAGAGGTTCATATGAAATATCATTTTCTTTGCCTGTACACAACACACAAAGTTTCAAAATAAAATATAATGGCTGCTTTAATGTTGAAATTGTTTATATTCCCACTAAATATTGCGAATCTGTAGAAGTAAAATCACAAAAATTAGATTATATCTAGTTCCTAGAAGCCTCTATAAATCAGGAATTAAATAGACAACAATAAATAGTTCAATCTCAAAATTCCACCGATTACTCGTTAGATTGGTCAATGATACAGAAAAAAAGTAAACAAGAATCTTGAATACTTTCCTGATATACGAAGGCGGTAACTTTTCTTATTATTTGGCTGAGTTCAATGTGGACACATTTTCATTATCAATAAAAATATTAATGTACAACACATTAGTATCGCTTTATTATTATGATATCCGCAATATAATATAAATTATAAACTTTGGAGAAAAATACCTTCTTCAGTTAGTGAAAAAGAAAATAGGACGTTCTGACGCTTTCTGGTAAAGTAAACGTTCGTGGAATTCATTGCTTTTAACTCTTCCTGTCCTTAAGGTATTGGTTAGATATTTTTGTTCATGAAGTTCAATTTAATTGCAATAAGTCGAAAAGCATGGTTTACNGATATTTTTGTTCATGAAGTTCAATTTAATTGCAATAAGTCGAAAAGCATGGTTTACGTGAAGGAGGGATGTCAACGGGAACACGCTTTGGCAAGAGAGCACGGCGTGCTCAAGTAGATTACGCTGTGCAGACTGGAAGCAGCCTGGGTTGGCCAATAGGTTACCATGGAGGGATGGAAGAGGTCGTATGAGAGGTTTCATGAAGAGTGCCAAATAATAATATTTCGAAATTATTAAACTCCGGTTTGATACTCGATCTTGACGTTATAGTTCATTTTTTAAACATTTTAATGTTTTTTTTTAATTTATGGTTAGAAGCTACCCATGGTAGAAGGGCCTGAAATTGTTTTTAGGCCGAGCCCTATATTAGTGGTCTTGGGCCAAAGTAACTTTAGATCGGCCCGAAATAACTTTAGGCTGACCCGAAATAACATCAGGCCGGCCCGAAATACTTTGGGCCTAGCCCGAAATTCTTTGGGTCGAGACCGAAATATCTTTGGGCCAACCCGAAATGCCAGAACCATCTCTTGAGGCTTGAAATATATGTAAATTAGTTTGTTGGTAATTTAGAATTTATATCAGGAGTGCGACACCCAATGAAATAAACAATAAGCTCAACTAACATAAAAAGTTAATTAAATAGATGTGCGATTAAGGTTTTGTTATCAAACAAATTAATTTTTTTTCTGAAAAAAGAAAAACAAACACGCCATAACAAAGTATAATTAATATTTTTGTTTGAATCTATGTAATAATGATAAAAAATTAAGTCGACCTACGATCAACGAGGAGACACTGGTCAAATTAGGAAATTTCCTAAGTGTATAAAAAGATTGGTAAATTAAATAATTAAATCTGCCAGATTGCAGTTTTTAACAACTATTTTAACTGTAGTTAAAATAGCAAATTTCTATCAAGCAGGAACAGCAGAAAGGCCATAAATGCATGGTCCGAAATTTCAGGCTTTTTGGGGGCTTGAAGTATTGGGTCGGCCCGAAATTCGTCGTTCAGTATCGAAGTGACGGGGTGGGGGACTGTCCAGTGGGGGCATGTGCCCTAAACCTCAAGAATTGGGTTTCTTAAAGGGTCCTCCAATTATAAACGAAAAATGTTTCTTAATACAAAATGAATTAAAATTGGAAAGTTAAACCCGGAAACATGTCATTTTTTGCTGTTATAAATATTCTCTTGTTTCATAAAGTATCTTAAAGTATCCTGTACACGACGCACTAAGTATGATAAGCCAACTACGAGTGAATGTTAAAAAAGGTATTGAAATATTTTCGTACGATTATTTACTATTTAGATAGCGATTGGGGAGAGAAGTGGAAGAGAAGGGAAAGCTCCCTACTACTTAATCCACGAGATTTCGCTTCATTCAAACTTTACTCAGTTCTCTTGATCAACATTCGCACTTTAATTATCTCTGTGTTCATTTTTTTTTTTTGGGGGGGGGGAGATAAAATCGGTGATAAAATATGAAAATATGATTTTCTCCATTACTTGTTGATTTCTACATTATGTGGCCAATTACATTTTTCTTATTTCCAGGTTTCTTAATTGTATATTTTTGTGTCCTTTTTGAGACTACTTGAAAAATCCCACTCGTGCCTTTGTAATATTCCTCTTTGTAATTTTAACTAACAACTTTAATAAGACAAGACACTCAACTCGTGAAGTCGTAAAATTATACAGAAATCAATTGGAATAGAGGTGTACTGAATGATTTGAGTGTCTAGGGAAATTTATGTTGTCGAAACACTCTTTAGCGAGTACCCATTGCAGAAATAATTTACAAATAAATAATTTATTGTCGCAAAAAGCAGTCACAGAATTTATATTACCACGCGGAGAATAAGAAATTGTTTGACAAATAAACAAATTAATGTTGAAAATGCAATTACAAAATTCGTATGAGCATAATACAATTTACTTGAGATGCAATTCCCGTCTAGAGGATTAAAGGCATTGGCGGATTGAAAATTTCTCCACCTCGAAAATCTGAACAAAATGGCTACTTGTTATGAAATCTAAAAAAGAATCCACAAGTTTTTTACCTAACAGTTGTAATTGAATTCATATAAATCATATGCTTCATATGAGTTGTAATCCTTAAATTATTCCAAAATCATCTCTAAGAGGTAATATTGACATGTCGGTGCCCATGGCTGATTGGTTATCGTCGCATTCTCCACACCGTAGGTTCGTTTCCGATCTAGGACAAGAAATTTTTCTGAAGCGAAAATCCACTCACAAAATGTTTAGTAAGTAAAAGATCCTAAAATTTCATATACTGTGCGAACAATTAATACTCAGCGAAAAATGCTTCCAAGGTGTGATCCCCCTTTCACTGCCATAGATTGGTTGTGGAAGATGGAACGGCGAATTTCGGGCAGGCCTGAAATTTCAGGATTTTTCACTGCCCAATATTTCGGACCAAGCATTACAGGCCCTTCTGCCATGGGTAAAAACTTGTTGATTCATAATATGATGGGTGTTGTTTCGAACATTTAAAATCCTCCAACATATCTGTACTGGGATTGAACCAGCAACTTCTTGACCTTCATAGGACCCTATCTGTGTACCATATAAGAAGAGTGCATGAAGAAAAGCAAGACACAAGGTGAAAATCGAAACATCACTAGTTACCGTTGGTTTTTTAGTGTTGTCAAAGAACTTTATCACACATTGGCAAGCTACTGAGACGTTAAACTGACACATGAAGTCAATGAACTCTATCTCTCAATTGACTAGCAAGTGATATAATAGAGACTTGCATAACTCAGCTCATAAATACGTTGACGAGCAATGCCTCGCTCTCCTTTCTGCTCAGCTGCCACTGGTGGAGGATTTTGTTACGTAGGGCTGAGTTTGTGTATGTCTTGTGTCATGTACTTGTACTGTTTGTCTATTATATGTTAATTCATGTTCTTCTTCGAGGGGTGATTCCACAATATTGAAGTCATCATTTCGGCATGGGTATATAAATGTATGTTCTTCAGTTTATTTCGTGTTTATAGATTTTGAGGGGCACTGGTTGGTAATCTCAAATTTGTTATTAATTCATTTATTATAAATATTAAAAATGGAACATTATAAATTCTATTGTAATAGGGTAGACTTAAGTAAGGTGTGGTATGATGATGATTTGTGAGGCATTTACAAATTCAGTATTGAAACTATAACATTGGTGGTTGTTTGAAATTCTATATAATTCTGCATATGTAATCTTAGACCTTATCTATATAAAAACAATAAATTTTTCTTGTTAATTAAACTATGATTGCATTGTGTTACAGTTCATTGTCCCGATACCATATTCCCGGCAGCTTAGAAATCCTTTTTGGTTTGGGCTCATAGTATTTATCAGCCTCTATGTTTATTTTGTAATTAATGTGTATTGCAAGTTCTCTCCAGATGTAAATAGTTTCACAACGGAACTCTCGTTATGGATATCGCAAGTGTCAAAAAATAATTTGTACAATTTTTCAAAACTGTAGTAATTGGGTGCTACCTACGTTACTGATAAATATTGCAGTGCTATGAAAGATATCCTGAAAGATTTCATTCAAAGGTTACAAGTACTACAACAGAGGTTACAACTGCTTCGTTACTCCCCTTATTCAATGAATCCCGAGGATGTTCCTCAAAAGCGACTGTTGGAACTAATTAATTCATTAAATGGACCGTGAACGGAAACCGTGGTGCGGACGACAGCTACTTTGGAACCACCACGGGCTGAGCAATAACACCGGAATGAGTATGAATCAACAGTACATGAGAACATGAGTACATGAGAAAAACGATGATGACAAACACAACAATTTGAAAACATATCTAATGAGGAAAAGGAAAATAAATGGAAACAGGAAGAAAGAGGAAAACAAGAACGACAATTCATGAACAGAGATTTATTCAATTGAAGAAGAAAAGGCGGCGTCAATCACAGGTAATGACCAAACGGTCAAAAAACTGGAAGGAGCATGGAAGGAAAAAAACATTTACCCTTACTTCATGTATTCACAGTATTGAACAGTATTTAATTCCCCTTCCCACGCAATGAATTGTAATTGGATACAAACAACCGTGTTAGCTCAAGTCAAGTCTCTGCGTTTATTAGACTTCTTAATTTACATGGACGTTTCATTACTGAAATACTCTTCATTATTCTAGATCAATTATACCACCTGAAGTGTGTTCCCACACGGTTGATTCGATCAAACCGTCGACTTTGGTGTTACTGGCTGGATCTCATCTACGTGTACCACCACGGCGGCTCCGTCGCACACTCGGGTTTCGAGTTCAAAACTTCGCTAGACTTAATGTCGTCTACGTCCGATTATGTTAAAAAGTTTCTGATTATTTGAGATTCAAAGATATCGAAACATGAAAAGTAGTAAATGGTCACCGAGAAGTAGTAACGTCTCAACTGACAATAATTCCGCCAACTTCTCGAAATTTGAAGAAAATTAGTTTATCGCGACTCAAATGCACAAATATTTTGCTCATCGGAAACGAAAAATAAGCTTTTTGTAAACGAAAAATATTATATGCGTTTGTAAACAAGAAACACTTTGCTGCGAAAGCGAAAAGCTCTTTAAAAACTCTGTTCATCTTTAAAAATGAAGTACATGGCGTGAACAAGAAAAGTATCTAGTCTTCGTGCCGCTACTCGAATAATTCCTCATGTTATTAACTGATCTCCTTTAACATCTACGATCAACATAACTAATAAGATCTCCATCACATATCCTTACTGACCAAGCAACAAATTTAGGGCAATTGAATCACGTTATAACGCCAAGGTTTCTTATTTATTTTTTATTTATAAATAAAACATTTATTGACAAAAAAGACGTACAAACTGCGTATGACCACGTGGAGGACAATAAACTAATTTACTCTACGGAAGCAAGCAAGAGACCATCCCATCAATTCCGGTCAAGGGCCCTAAGGCAGAGGTGGATTCTAAAATTTAAGCAAACATTTCTAGATAAGATAAAAAGTTAGCTACGAGTTATAATACTAATAGAATGTCAATATGTTTGTAATTTAACACAAGAAAATTATTTTACATGTACAAGTTATTATCGAACTATAGATTATTCTAATTATAGTGTTTAAAAATCATAAGAGTTGAAAAAACACTAAATTCACGATTTATTGTTACAATAAACATGCCCCTAGACAAAATCTAGAGAACCTGTATAAGAAATCCACCTCTACCCGAAGGAAAAACGGAGAAAAACCCGGGCCAGGATGAGGCTACAGAATTAATGTACAGAACCGTGCCAAAGTTGAGTACACATAAAACTAAATTAATATGAATCATAAGACAACAATCATGCAAGAAAATAGTTTTTTTTTTAAATTGATATAAGTTATTTTTAAAGTACTAAAGCAATGGCCTCATAAAATACAAGACGGATTTAACTTTTATTAAAATCAATAAGTTCTTTTACATTGTAGAAGCACTGGTGCAGGAGGTAATTTTTAACCGCGGATATGAAGATATTCAATTTCATAATATTTTTTATATTTTTGGGCAGGGAATTATATAGAACGATTCCCGAATGATACGGTCCTTTTCTGACAAAGAGTGGTTGACACTCTAGTCTATAACATGTCGTCGTTTAAGAAACAACACCGCATAAGTGACATTTTTTCGAAAATTGTGTTTTTTGTATCTCCATGGAAACATATGCATTTTGCATGTTCTCACGATGTAGTTCCTCGAAAATCCAACAGAATAAGCTGATGTGGTCTTTTTCCACTAAATACAACATAACAAAGAGGGTTTTTGTAGAGGGGTTGAAGGCTATGAGAAGTCTTTGAGAAGATATTTAATTTTGTCAACAGCAGGAAAAATTGTACATATTTCAGGGGAGTGAGATGATTGTGTGTCAATTACTTTAAACGCATAATTAGGAGGTAAAATCCTTTTTTTTAATAAATCAATGGGATATTGGCGTTCAGTGACGGTGCCGTGTAGTTTACTGCACGTTGACTGCAATCAACTCTTGGCTGACTGTAGTCAACTTTGCTCGGAAACGCGAATGAAATGCAAAAATGGTGCAAAAGTCGACTTTCGCGTTCGCGCATGCGCGTTGGGTTACTGAAATGCTTTTTGTGAGGTAAACGGTCACAAAATGCTTAATAAACAATTAATTACTTGGCGATTCTTTTAATTCGAATCTTCTGACTAGACTTAACTCTCATCCTCAACCCAGCGCGATTCTTCTGAGTATTTGTGATACTATCGATCGTTCTGGCTGTGCTCAACTCTCCTCCTCAGCGAAGTCAAGTGAAGTTGACTGCAGTCAACTTTTTTTCATGAATGGAATGCTCGCAAAATTGACTGTAGTCGACTACAGTCAGCAGTTGGCGTAACTGAAAACCCCAATAGTTACACCAGCTAATTACCCGGCGTTGCCTGGGGTTTTTCCTAGACTTATCTTCTTTTACTCGAGAAAAAATAAAATCTATCTATAATAATAATAATAATAATAATATTTTATTGAACAACATAGATCATAACATTGATATATGGCGAGTCATAATACTAACAACAATAACAATAATATTTACATATAAGAATAACAACATTATAATAATTTTGATACATTTAACTATATTCATTTAACTTAGGCTAAGTAGAAATTAACATAAAATAAAATTATTGTCTACTTTTACAGAATATTAATATTTATTTAGGCTAGGGTTATTAGACATCTATGGTAAGAATTCTATTATTTTACTTTTATTTTATTAATTTATGTCGAGGTCTATATTTATGGTAAAACAGTGTAGTTTGATGTTGTTGGATCGTTTCCTGCATCATGGGTCACCTTCTGCACCTTTGTTTTAATGATTATCTGCAACAGATTGTACATCATAATTAGTTATTGCCATCGACGAATTCTTGTACACTGTAGTAGAGTTTCTGTTGTAAGAATTGTTTTGAGTTTTGTTTTGAATGGGTTCAGTGTATTGATGTTTTTAAGGTTTAGTGGTAACACATTATATAGCTTTATACCTGCATTATGAGTGCTTTTTTGGCTAAGAGTGGATGTTATCTGTGGTAGACGGATATTTCTGGCCTGTCTAGTGTTGTGAACATGAACAGTGGAATTAAATTTATAGAGTGGTCCTTTGGGTAGTAGATCCTTTTTTACAAAGTGCAAAATTTCAAAAATGTACATGCATGGTAGTGGAAGTATTTTCAACTTTTCAAATAATGGTTTACACGTAGAAAGTTTATTAGTGTTGGTAATTGTTTGTATTATTCTCTTCTAAAAGTTTGTTTTGTTCGTGGTGCTTGTTCCCAAAATATTATACCATGTTTTAGAATGGAATGGACATTTCATAGTACACTGTTCTAAGGATATCTGTTGTGCAATTTGCAGTTAGAACTCTGGTGGCATAGTTTATTGTGCTGAGTTTCATATTCAGTGTTTCTAGGTAAGTCCCAGAAACTGTATTGTTTGTTTAAAGATGAGGTGGTTACCATTAAATTCGATGTTAGGTGTGTGCTGTTATGAGGAATATGGAAAGAAACTATGCAAGTTTTGTCAGTGTTTATTATGTGTTTATTTTGTTGGAATCATTGGATTAGGGTGGCGATAGATTTGGTAGTGGTAAGTACGTTTTCAGCAGTTTTGGCACAGAATAAGATGTGTCATCAGCAAAAAGTACAACGTTGTGGTTTTTGATGATGGATGGGATGTCATTAATATATAGAAGAAATAGTATGGGTCCCAGGGTGGAGCCCTGAGGAATTCCATGAGTGGCATGCATGGGCTGAGACCGGTGATGTTTTATTTGACTTTCATGTTGGTAGGATACTTGTACTATTTGCTGTCTTTCAGATAAATATGACTTTAGCCAGTAGTATCCTATTCCCCGAATTCCATAATTTTCTAGTTTACTGAGGAGAATTTCATGGTTAATTACATCAAAAGTTTTTGTGAAATCTAAAAATAATCCAACAGGGATTTCTTTCTGCTCTAGTCCAATCAAAATTTCATTGAGAAAAGCAAATAGAGCAGTTTCAGTAATTTTTTTGTCTCTAAATTCATATTGGGAGTCTGTAATCATTTTGTTACGTGTTAAGAAGCTTTTTAATCTGTTATTAAATAGTTTCTTTTAGTTTTTATTTAAAAACCTGTGAGAAGTGATATTGGCCTGTAGTTGTATCTTTTTTTGTGAAGATACATTATGTATCTTTTTTTGTGAAGAGGTTTTATGATAGCAGTTTTAAAAATTTGTGGGAAGATACCTTGGGTTAAGGAGTTGTTATACAAGTGAGTGAGTGGTTTGTTTATGTACATTGCTATTTTTTTAATGACTGTGTCTAGTGTATCATCAGTTCCGGAGGATGTTTTGTTTTTCATTTTACTAATTATCTGAAGGACTTCTTCCTCATTTGTTTCCCTGATATACATTGTTAGACATTGTATACACCTGATATACATTGTACATCTATATTGTTAGACCACAATACTTTTACTTGCTGGTTTCATAAAAAATGTACAGCATACAAATTTTTCAAATGCATAATGATACAAAATCAATACAAAACTTGACTGCATACATTACACTATCTCGCAGGAGATGCACCGGTTGAATTTTCCCTTCCGAGGCGTGAAGCGCCTCCACAATTTCATTAAAACTCTTGTAAAATCTAAACTATTCGTCAAAATTTTACGTTTCTTATCTTTATTAAATGCACAAAACAAATAATAACATTAAAGTAGATGATGGTTGATTTTTTCATTCTTAAATTACTCTCTTAAGTAGAAGTAATTTAACATTTCTATTTTTAATAACGTTTTATCGATAATTTATAAGTTAATTTTTGTAGATAGACATATGCTGTCGAGGACTTTTTTGTAGAACTCCTCGAGGCAAACATATTTAGAGATTACGTTACAAAACTAGTGGAAATTCGAAACATAATTAAGAAAGGATGAGAAATAAAGAATAGAAGAGATGGAACAAAATTGCTGGATCAATGACGCAGAGACAAATAACAACATATGGTACCTTGTAATGACGAAAATATTATATTGAGCTTTTCCGGAAATGTTCCGGCAGTTACATATTACGTTCTTTGAGAATTTGCGAAAAATCGTGTAAATTGCTATTCACGTACAAAAATGGTAGAAATACTTTGCAGGAACATCTATTGATAAAGAAACACATTGAGCGGTAAAGAGATATTCATAATTGAACATACTGCAGAGCCACGATTTAAAAAAATCCTAGAAAGTGAAGACCCTGAACTCTCGCGCGTAATGACCGATTAATAACTCCTTACAAACGTTTCATTAAACATTTTCATTTATATAAATTCGAATTTTTTCAACCAAAATAATCTAATTTTTGATACCTACACGCTCGTACAATTTCGGTGTAAATACCGGAAAATATAGATATAGAAATTAATAAAATAAACGTATAAGAGATAAAAAACAAGTTAATTTTGAATATATTTTCTAAACCCTGTAGCTTAAATCCAACCATCAACCAGAAAGAGGGTTTACATACGAAGTATCCTTGAATATCAATTTACAATTGGGATGTCATATCTGAATAACGCTAGGAATGAAGTATGATGTAGAAATACTGGTGGCTCATGAAATACCACAGCTTCTCCTGAAGGTTTATGTAAATATACCACAGAATGTTGTCAGTTTATTCGTCGAGTAACCCTTATAAATTCTTAAGACAAGTGGCCAAGAAAATCCTAGTAAACAAAAAGTGGCATTTTATTCGTACAATATATGTTTACTAAACAACATGTTAAAAAAGTTACGAAATTTTTTAGAGTAATGAAGCGATAACTTTTATTGTTTAGTAGTTAGATATACATTCAATAAATGAACTAAGCTCTATTAAAACAATTATAAGATAACTTTAATCGTTCACTTTATCTTTAAAAATAAAGAAAAGTAATTTTTCTACAATTTTCTACTCTGGATGAACATAATAACTCCAATGCAAACGTTAATGCAACAGCATTGAGACTGGTGAATATGTGACTCAATCCCTGGACGTTATCTGTCCCTGACAGCTGGCGGTCTCTTCATTGTCCTTTGCGAAACAATCTCTAAGCCTCTTTATTAGAGTGTGCTAACTTCTGCGTAAATTTTAGAGACTTCATTTTTATAATTAAATTTGTTCAACTCTTTCGCAAGAAGAATTAAAAGACATTCAATCTGCGCGTTAATATGAGAACAAGCAGTGACAGTAATTTGAAATTATCATTGGAACGTGACAAATCCGCATTAGAGAGTCGAAGACATTCTTCTCTCCGCGCATGTACCTGCCCCGGCGCCGAGCACTTCGGTATCTTCGGAAGCAAAATAGTGGACGTGACCTGGAAAAGATGAAAAGACCGAGCAACGTTGTGACAATTGCCGCCACCCCTTCAGTTGAGAAGAGTTATCTCCTGCGCCAGAACCTAGGGACGTATTAAGCTTCCACTGGATGCTTCTCTTTTCTTCGTTGGAAGAGATAAGGAGTAATCGGAAGAGAGAGTCTACTGTATTCTGCTGAAAAATTAAAACAGAATTTTTATCCAATAATTATCGAAACTTTTAGAAACATATTTGGTATTTTATAGACGTATAATTATACAAAACTACAAAGCTCCCATAACGTGATTCAAGTATAATCTCGTCGGATATGGATGACGTTTATATATATATATATATATATT